>VXAU01002917.1:544922-627387 GCA_013399695.1 Formicarius rufipectus
TCCTTTGCCCCGTGCCCCCTTGTCCCACGTCCCCTTTCCCCGATTCCCCTTCACCACTGTCCCCTTGCCCCGTTACCGCCTCATCCCCTTCCCCACTGCCCCCTTCCGCAGTGCCCCCCTTGCCCCCTTTACCCACTGCCCCCTTGCCCCCTGCTCTCTTCCCGCATCGCCGGATCCCCACCCATGCCCGACAGGTCGCCAGCTTGGGGGGCTCGTTTTCGGAGAGGGGGGCCGAGCTGGGGGCTCCGCGCCCCGGCTGAGAGCGGCGGCGAAAGTTCCTTCTCGGGTCCCTGCGTGTCCGCGGGGGTGCCTTCGGGATTGAAATGGGGTCTTGAGACTGACGGAGGAAGGTGCGATTTCTCGTGGCAGCGGGATTGAAGCGAGAGCTTGGGGAGGGAAGGGAGGTCCCCGAAGGTGCGAAATTGGGGGTGGTTATTTCACCGTGTGCCTTTAATTACCTGTGTTTTGAATTAAAGAGAAGCCCCCTCAGCCCCTATTTTGTATCGCCGTGGTGACTAGCGAAGCGGGTTACTTTGGGAAGCTTAATAAGGGGCTGAGACTGCATAGAGAGCCAGTCCCGGGTGCTGGGTGGGGGTCGGGCCGTCCGTGTCCCCTTTCTGAGCCCGAGAGACCATCTCAACAGCCGTGCGAGGTACCAGAGCAAGCTCTGAAGTCTGAGAGTGAAGCCAAGTGTTTGCTATTCCAAAAGGCAGGCACTGTGTCTTCTGTACTGCCATAAAAATTTGAAGATTAGAAGTAACTTGCACTCTTAATAGTCAGCCTAAGAGTAGTTCACTTGGAACGAATGCCTGTGGGCTGTTCAGAGCAAACCGATGCTGTGCCAGAAAAGTAAATAGCATGCAGTGTGAGGGTTTACCAGGCATTGCACAGCTGTGTGTTAAAGCACACTTGGGATGGGGGAGTTTTCCCTCAGCTTGGAGGTCACTACAGCTGGAGCTGCACGGGCTCAGAGGGTGGGCAGGGCTGTTGTGTCAGATGGGGATGCTGTGACATGTGGTACCCAAACATCCCTGGTAAAGATTTTGCATCCTCGGACTTCTGTAGTTATATGAGTTATTTTTGCTCTTATCTAATAACCAAACAGATATTTATAGGAAAACTGTTCCATGACTTTTTATTTCACAACGTTATTTTCTGCTTCCCTCAGGGTACATTCAGTGCACACAGTCAGCAGGACTGGACGGGCCACTGCTTTGAGCTGATGAAACAGTTCGCAGGTTGTGAGGCGCTGTGTTTGGCGAACAACTCCATAATCTGAAACTTTTGCTACATTGTGTACTAAAAGTTTCCTTTTTAGAAACAAAACAAACCAACCTCTTGCAACAGTGTAACAAGTTTCCAACTTTTTCCTCTGAGCATTTAGCTCGAAACCCTTACTTGTGTGAGGGGTAAAAGCAAAGAGTTTATCACTGAATCTGATATTTTGTTATTCCTGCTCTTGCTACTAACTCTATAGAGAAATGAAAATGTGCATATATACAAGTTTGCAAGCAAGTTTGTCTTCCCATCTCTTTGCTTCCTTTTTCTTTAGTCCCTTTCCCCCCCTCCTCTTCCCTTGGCGCTTCTTGTGGGTTTTTTATACGGTCTGAATGTAGTTTTGACACTTTGAAATGCTGAGAACCCAACAGACTCCCAAAACAGTCAGCAAGTGAAATGAAGCTTACAAAACATATTATAGCTTCTTTATGTAGTAGAAGTGCAGTTATTATAGCAAGCCTGTCATGCTCTTCTCATGAGATGGTTGCATTTTCTATCTCAAGAAGCCACCCCATGGCTCCCCAGATAAAACTGATCCTGCTGAGTTAGTCTCTTTCTTGTGGTGTAATGGGTGTGGATCTCCTGAAACAGTGTGACTTTTTCCATGAACATTTTTGTAGGATGTTAGGACATATCAGCTGAGAGTTAGCTTCTGGTAAATCTCCATCTGCGGCTCATTAAGCTGAATTGGTTAATTGGACTTAAACTGTCGGTAAAGATAAGATAAATTTAAGATAAATTGGTTTAATTCGAGTTTTTGGCAGCTGTCCAAGCCTTTGAATTTGAGCTGTGCTAAAGTTACCTTGTCTTTATTGGGTGTTTTTCAGTCTCAAGTTAATTACCTCAGACAATGTAACCTGACTTTTGAATGTATCTTTATCTGGGAGTGTCACTTACATTCTTTGTATCTGTCTACACTGCTGCTTTTTCTAGTCATGTTCTGCAGAGCGTCACAATTTTGGCATCAGCAGGACTTTCAGCATGTGGTGACTAAGGGAAGTTGTGTGGGATTCACTTCCCCATTTTTAAGATTACTTAGTTTGTTTTCTGCAGAAGCATCTATAGTTTTGTAGAAATAAGGAAAGTTCACTGTCCTTTCTTTTCTAACAGCTCTAGGGTGAATCGAGTCGGTTTCTGTCACTGCTTTTTCTCATTTCCTTTAATTTGATGGTTCCTTGACATTTAACAACATTTGAAATTAGCGTTATATAGATTTTCTTGTAAATATAATTAGCATCAGAACATTATGGTGACTTTAGCAGCCTCAGTTAGATCTGATCCAGATATCAAGCTAATGTGAATCTTTTAATTAGCTTCAATACATCTTGGATCAGAGCTGAAAATGTGGTAGCTGAAGAGGGGAACGTGACATTTCTCTTCTTAACAGTATACTGTTTTCTTTTTTATTTTTCTTTCTTTTTTTTTTTTTTTTTTTTCTTTCCCCCTCCAATTTCAGGGTATGGGGTCTGTCCTTTTGGAGTGTTTCCTGCATTCTGGAAACAATGGAAAAAGGAGGGGGAGCTACTGCTTCCATTGGGTCTAATGTAAATTTGGAGTTTTGGTAATGCTTTCAAATTGTCCATCTTACCTCGCAGTTGTTTGCTTTCACTGCAAATGGAAGTCAGGCGTGTTTACCATCTTCCCTCTGTTGCTAGCATTGTTTACTCAGTCTAATTACTGCAAGGATGCAAAACAATTATGTCATATATTCTTAGAAGAAGCGCTCAGCAGACATTCTGAAAACACCATCTCCCACTCCATCGATATTGCGAGCCTGCATGTATTCTCCAGGTTTTAGTTTTCTTGTCACCCCTAATAATGTACTTAATGGAAATGTCTGGTGGTGACAAAATCCTGGTCTTTCTGGTTGTCATCATGCTTTTGAGTCTAATTAGCACTGGCTTCCAGTTTTCCCTGAGAAACCCATTTTCTTTTATAAGTTCTGTAAAACAATTTATTTTACAATGTTGACTTTAGTATATGAGTCTCTTCTGAAAAAGTGGTTCTGTAATAATGAGGTTGGGAATTCTATGTTTATATGTGAGTTAACATCTCTTAAATGTGCTATATTTCCAAAGAAAACTTTTGTGTGATTTCCCCTTTTTTAGAGCAGATGGAGAATCAGGCTCTAGCTGGGTCTTTCCTTTAGTTATGCAACAAGGTTATTGGTAATAAAGGATCTGGAAGCTTAATTAAACTCTCAGTGACACCTCTGCAGGCTCTTTTATTTTCACTGGGTTTGCTCAGTTGCAACTGATTAGTCATCAAGTTGAGATTTAGGAAGCAATGCAAATAAAATCTCCCACAAGAAGAAACACAACCGTGCTCCTTTGATTGAGGTGTTGTTGGCTAACAGGACTAGAAAGCAGCTAAAAGCTTACTTTGTGATGGAACATGAATAATTAATTTGAAATATATGGTACTTCAACAGTCAAGAGCATCAGCGTGAAAGTGAAACTCCCTGTACACTGATCCTTGAGAAGCACACAGAGAGCTTTGCCAGATGGATTCTGGCAAATACTGCAGTTGTGTAAGATGTTTTTGTTTCCCTCTGTCAGTTCTGTCCCTCTCCTGAAAGATTCTTGAGGGATGGTCCTGGCCTGCAGAGCTGACTTCTCTGGTTACTGGGGCAGACCCTAAAGCAGTCAAACTGCAGAAAGCAGCCATGGCTGCTCCCAATAAAATACACAGCCTGTCATCTTTGAAAGAAATTAAATAAATGAGCAGTTTCATAATATTCTTTTTTTGGTTTTATGCAACTTAAACTGAGCCTCACACCTCCGAAAGCACTGATTCATTTCACGTGCAGTCTTACATTTCACATAGTCTTTACAGATTATGGATCTGTGTACTTCTCTGTAAGGCTTTCTTTATCCTTGCTTTTTAATTTGCTGCCCTTAAAATGTCAGAAGATAATGAAAGTGGGGTTCTGCTAAAAAAAAAAAAAAAAAAAAAGGAAAAAATTATGACACTTGTGAGTCATTATCAGACTCCATGAAATCTTTACCTTCATCTGCTGCTCTGGGGGTGATTCAGCTCAGTTTAACAGTAACACATGGCAGTAACCATCTGTGTTTGCTGTAAATATTTTATTTTTTAATTACAAATGGCTTGCTTTAGAAAATCTGAAACTGTACAGTGGAGTGGTTGTTGGCCTGCAGTGGGAAGGAGGTAAGCACCTGGGAAGGCAAATTTTGCCCAACCGCTCTTGCCAGGTTGTAAAGGGGAGTGTAACAGAGAGAGCAAACCAGACTTCCCTGCAGTAATCTGGACCCTGTTGATCCATTCAAGGGGGAACTGGACATGACAGGACCAGCAGAGACTGAAAAGGAACTATGAACATTTAGTGAAGAAGGGGGGAAAGAAAACAAAAAGGCAAAGAAAAGTACAAGTTTAACTTCTTTGTTGAAAAAGAAGGAAAAGTGACTGCTAAATGTCACATCCATTGTGATTCTCATGCAGGAAATCTGGCCATGTGTTATGGCATGCTGGGCCTCCCACACCCTTTTTGCTGTGGAATGGCACCCACATTGGGACTGGGGGCAGAGGCACAATCCATCCTCAGAATGGAAAAATCCAGAGCTCACCAAGCCACAGGGAGGGTTCCAATGTGGGCATCCCTCAGGATCCATCCCTCTGCTGAAGTCTAGCCAGCTGCAACTTTTTCCCATCAGGCTGTCATTCTAGATAGTTCTTCCCATCTTAGCTACTCTTTGCTACAACATCTGCCTGACTTCAGCTGTTCTGCTGCTCTTTATTCTCTAGGATCTCCCATAAGCTCAGAGGTCTATATGCCAGAACTGGCAGTGCAAAGGGAGTGAGATAAATGGGCAAGGCGAAGGGATCAGACTCTCTTCTTTCTTTCTAGAGCAAAACACTGGGGAAGAATAAGAACAGGCATTTATGGGACTGAAAGATTTGGAGATCTCTTGTTTCAGTTTGCATGACACAATGTATGTTTATTCTTAAAACAGAAAGTAGATGTGTTGAGGATGAGGTGTATGATGCAAAATTCTGAAGTCATCTTGCCTGCCCTTATGAGGACAGGGAGTGGGCACAAAAGTGTGTGTCTCCCATGCTTTTGAACTCTGGGTGTAGCCATTAAGGACGTTTTTTTTCCTAGCAGTTGACATTTTGGTAACTTACCTAATGGGACCAGACATATTTGGCTGGGAGAAAGTTTAGTTCTTTTGGTGACACGTAGGACAGAAGGAACCCAACTTGACACACAGCTGAGTTTGCAGGGCTGACAGTTAAGGAAAAAATACTATTGCATGCAAATTTAAGCATGCTTGATGTGAAATTGTGAAAGATAATGAACTTGTAATCCCATCATACTAACTTTATATGATCTTTTAGGGCTAAAACTGTATATTTATGAGATGGAGATGTTATTCTGATTTTTTTTCTCCCTGTATGTGAGCCCAAATTGGTCTTTCTTCGGTGAACTTAGAATCCTCTCTGAACTGCTGAGTGATTTTAGTTTTCTAAAAATTGGGTTAGACTGGGTCAGTGATTGATCTCCACTACACTAGTGCAAAGTGGACATGGATGTGCAAGCATGTGTATGGCTGGAGATGCCCGTTAGGGTAGCAGAGAGGATGTTAGAGTAGTGAAAGTGATAACTAATTCTTTTTTTTTTTTTNTTCATTCTGGTGCTATGAAAACTGTTTGTGAAAGATTCTGGCTGATAAATGGCATTGTTAATATTGAACATGATTTTGTTTTCCTTCTGCTCCAGTAGCTAATGCAGATAACAAATCATGCAAATACTGTTTTCGTTTTTAAATATAATTCAATAAAATACACTTTGATCATCTAAGAATACTTAGACTGTGCTTCTTTTATTTGGTTTTGAATACCATGACTATAATATTACATGATTTACAATAATATTTTCTGGCATAGTATATTTTATATCTGCCTTATCATCAAATGTATTCTGAACACATAAGATTTGTTCAATATATTTCTTCAATGTATTAAAAAATGTATTTCTATGAGGCCAGGTGCTTCAAATATAGTATTATTTAGGCTACAAAGTCAAGCCTTTAAGACTATTGATTAGCACAGCTATCCCTCCACTCTGTGTTCCTGTGCATTAAGATATACGCATTAATTACATTATCAGATGCTGCTTTTTTATCCCCAGGGGCTCTGGCTCCATCAGTGTATGTGATGGACAAAGCTTATTTAATGACTATCTACTTACTGTTTACTCTGGCTCTTTGTGCCTCCTGCTGTGTGTTTTTTGAACCCTGCTGTTAATACAGGCTTATTAACTTGAGAGCTTTTCTGTCATGATTGTTGCTACAGCAACAAATATGGATTTGTCTATCTGTGACACTTGTAATGAGAGGGCATGTACTGCATTAAGTGACAGCCAAAGTGCAAAAAATAAAGTCTGAAGTACTTTAATCTGGAGAAAGAAAGCAACTTGAGATGCCTAGGTCCTGAATTTTGAGATGACTTAGCACTATCTGTGTGTTGTGTTCTATTACCTTATATGCAGCACCTCTTCCAGTACATGCCCTCGCAGCTGTGAGCACCGAGCAGGTTTGTGGATCAGGTCTCAACATGTTGTTTTGTCTACAAGACCATAATCCTTTCTGAGAAGTCTAGATTAAGTCAGTTGCTTTGAAACTCAAGGGGATGGGTTGAGTCAAAATCAGTTCCTGAGGGCTGCATTGCCTTAAGCAGAGAAACTATTCTTCCTATATTTTTTCACACACTTCTCAGCTCTTCTAGTTATCTTTTGCTTTTTTTTTTTTTTACAACATAGTCCTTAATCTAGTTTACCTGTGAAAGAGGATCCACTGTATCCTGAAGCAGATATAGGAAAAACTGTATACACTTCTAAACTGTCTTGTATGCAAGGAGGAAGTGATTTCTAAAAGTACAATGGTTTGGGTTGAAAGGGACCTCAAAGACCATCTAGTTCCAACCCCTCTACTGTAGACAGGGACCTTACACTACACCAGGTTGTTCAGAGCCACATCTAACCTTGCCTTGAACATTGCCAGTGATAGGACACCCACAATTTCTTTGAACAATCTGTATTTTTACAGTAAAACTTTCTTCCTTGTATCTAATCTGAGTCTCTCCTTTTCCAGTTTAAAGCTATTTCCTTTCATCCTGTCACTGCATGCCCTTGTAAATAGTGCCTCTTCAGCTCTCTTCTGGGCCCCTTAAGGTACCAGAAGGCTGCTCCAAAGTAACCCCAGAACCACTGCCCTCTCCAGGCTGAACAGCCCCAAGTCTCTCAGTCTGTCTTCACAGCCTTTTCATGATCTTCATGGCCCTCCTCTGGACTCTCCAACAGGTTCACAACCTTTGTATGCTGGGTCTGCAGCACTCCAGGTTGGGTCTCATGACAGTGAAGTAGTGGGGAAGGATTGCTTTCCTTGACCTGCTAGACACACCTCAGGATATGGTTGATAACTTGAATTTTCTTCTGTCTTACTGATGAGCTTGCTAATGTTCCTCTGGTGTAGTCACCTGTTTGTGTGCATGTAGAATTTCCTAATTAGAAAAAATATAAGTCAAGGTCAGCTAATATGGCAAGTGACAACCAAAGCAGGTAGATGTCCTTTATGGATACTGGAAAGGAGCAGACCACGTGAGGATAGTTCTGTTGTTGACTTTCAAGCCTATCCCTTTGTCTAAGTTTGTCATTCTACCTGACTTCCTGATTCACTCTTATTCTCACCTTCACATTTTCCTTTTTTCCTATTACAGTCTCCATCTGCTTCCACTGGTCAATAAAGTTCAGGGAAATTGCTGTCAGCCAATAACAAAGTTCATAGGAACTGCTGTCAGATAGTGTCTGACTATGGCACTGTTTGCTTCACTCCTGCAGTCTGTCCTAGTCCCTCTTAAAACTGCTTTTCTCTTACTCTCCCAGTCCTGTTCTTCACTAGGTTTCCTTTTTCAGTTTCAATTTAATATGCCTGAGCTGTGTGAGCCTTTGGAGTTTGCTAAGACTGGAACTAGCAGCACCTATCCTGCTACATTTGACACTATCTTGATCCAGTCCTCTAATATTTGAGTTTCTTTGTCCACTCAGGATTTTATCTGGTCAAAACTGATACTGTGTGTCTGCCTGTCATTGTTGCTGAAATAACTACCAGCTCTGACTCAAACAAAGCTTTGCCCTAAGGTGCTGTAAAACATGGCAGAGAGGCAAAGATGAGCAGCAGGGAAGGAGAAGGTGCTACAGCTACGGCTCCTCTGAGAGCAATTCACCAGTGGTGTTTCCAACAGCAGGGCTGTAGATAATGCCCATGTGAAATTCACTTGCTGTAAAAGAAAGCCTGGGATCATGTTTTGTTTCCATGTATCTAATTCAGTGACTTGAGACCTGTCATGGTACTGTGTTGGTGTTGGGCACTGACAGTGTGCACTGGCCCTGGAAGTTGCAACTTTTAATAATTTACAGCAAGGAGAGCAGATGAAGATGGCATCTTTCTAAAGGACTCAGATTGCATCCTGGGGCTGACTGCTGGTGCACACTGGTAACCTGTATGAGCTACAGACTTGGCTGCTCTGGGTTCAATGCCAGAGGCATTCTTCACACTCAGGTACCTGAAGACATTTGCTAGTATGGTGATATTAATTAAATGGTTTTAGTTCCAAGTAAGATTATTCTCCCCCCATCCCCCCTCTATGATTTTTGCTTTACATGCCCTCAGAAGGAATTGCAGGAGCTTAAGGAAGAACCAGACATTTGTGCTGCTGTTCTTTCCCTTCCCATTCGAAACATTGTTTTGTTTATCTTATATTGAGACCAATATATCAAAGCAACTCCCAGATACAGTTTCTGTCGTGTGCCATTTTAGTTTCATGAAGAATGCTGCTAATGTTTTGGGGCATTTTTGTGGTTGCCTTTGTAAGTGGAAGCCTTCTAAAGAAGTTGCAGGGCCTAAATAACACCATCTTATTCACAGAAAGCAATGCCATATCTAGATCCTATTTCAATGCCGCCTTCTGTTTTAAATTGTGTTGTAAAATTTCTTCTAAAAACTTAATTCTTCTTCAACCTGTGACTTGATAGCAGAATTAGCTGCTGGGTAAACCATTCAGTTAATTACTGAAACTGATCTCAAGCAGGAGAGCCAAGAAGAGTTCAGGATGAGTGGCAATATTTTAATTAATGAACAAACACTTATAGACTGGCCAAAGGAAGGGATAAGTTTTGAAGGACAAATGGCAGCAATACATTTTTAATTGTAGTACATGACCTCTGGCAAACCCTGTTATCCTGTTGTTGTGGGGAGTATAGCCAGGCAATTCACAGAATCTTCTGAGTTGGAAGGGACCCACAGGGATCATCAAGTCCAGCTCTTAAGTGGATGGTCCATCCAGGGATCAAACCCACAACCTTGGCAATATTAGCACCATGCTCTAAATAACTCTGTTTATTAGATTCATTAAGATATTGATTGGTTGAAACTCTGTATACACAACTTCTTCAGAGCTTCAGTCTTCAGAATTAATTTTATTTTACTCCATGTCCCGAGTATGATACAAAACTCCCCAAGGAAAGGTCTTTAGAGGTGTTACTGTAGTTTCCCTTCATGCTTTCCCACACTTCCCCTACCCCCACAGTGGGATGGACTGTGAGTATCACAAATTATTTCAAGTTTCAAAAATGAACCACAGAAGTTGTGTACCTTTCAGGGGAACACATTTCCTCTCCAGGGACCACCTGTGCTATGGTAACAGGTGCTAAATTTCTTGATCCTGTTACCTGTTCGAGACCCTGAATCTCAGTTTATTCCATCCTCCATGCTTCTCTAGGGATGTGGTGCAATCACTTGCCTTAAAGACCATCATGTTTTCATCATATGGAGCTCTGTATTGGGCTCTGAGTTCCAGTTTTCCTACTTTTTTTTTTTTTTTCTTTCTTCTTTCTTTTCCTTCCCTGTGCCTATGTGCAGAGTTTAGGTGGGATGAAGGGTGTCCTTGACACTGCCGTGCCGCACAACTGATATTGGTAATACACCAGCATCTCCAGACAGATGTGCATATAGATAAAAGCAGACACAATCATACATGCATCAATTCATCTTAACATTTCTAAGAAATATTTGTATTTGAGGATCATTAGTTCTCAGTAGGACAGTAAAAAGAAAAAACACATTTTATTCTGTGATGTTTAATTTGCCAGTACTTGAACTCATTGAAGTATGTTTCTGACACCACCTCCCTCTTCCTTCTTCTCCCACTTGTATGTAAATATGGAAACAAGATTTTGAGCAATATAAATTGTAGCTAAAGGATTGGGATATGTGTGTGACCTTTGAAAGCTTTCTAGAAATGCTTGCTACTGCTTTAAGTGTGTGCACTTCCCTGACAGATTGAGGCTTGCTTCATGTGTATGAGTTAAATATAGCATAACTGAGAAATAACAGAAATTATGACTGAAATAGTTGTAAAAGGCAATTGAAGTGAATTTTAAATTTTATGTAATATATAGTCATTGTGACTATCCCTTTGACAAAATTTGACACTTTCCCTTTTTTTTGGAAAATACCAGAAGATTGTTTTATGCATTGATTTAAGCATTCATGTAATTTGCTTTTTCTTCTTTGAAAAATATGCACCACTATTCATATTCCTAAAACTGTTAATATATTAACTTATGCCTTTTGTCAAACTGTTTTTGTGTAGCAATCAAGCCAATTTAAAAATCACTAAACCACATTCCTGTGTTGTTCTTAATAATGACATTAAACTGCTCTTCTTCCAATAGTTATAGAATTAAAAAATAAACCTGGCTTCTGTTTCAAGCTTAGCCAGTTTTGTGAAGAAGGGAAACTGATGCTTGGGTAATTGAAACAATCAACAGTGCAGCCAAGCACTTAAAATCAGTGGTTAATAGAAAGGTATGATAATAAGAGCATAGCTGGGAGAAACAGAAGCTATGGGAAAAGTCATTATTGGCGCACCATTGCTTTTATATTGTACCAAGATCACAAGCAGTAAAAATGTCACACACTGTTTCCATAAGCAAGATAATGATTTGATGAGAATGGGTACACAAGAGCTGGAAATGTTGATTAAATTCAGAGCTTCAACATTTCCTGGTAAGGTGCTCTGGAATTGATTTAGATTTCAGAGAACTATTATTATGGCTGATTTTTTTCTTCTTCCCCATTCACAGTAAGCTTTATTCTGGGTGAAATGTAAATATGGAATTGTTGAAGAATCACTAGCACATATGTAGTCATCTTTTGATAACAAGAGATCACCCTTAAAAAGCAGAATGAAGACAGAAATAACTTGTACAACCACCAAGCATTAGTCACACGTAGCTCTTATATAATTCTTACGTCTTCAATCAGCATGCTGGCAGCTGGGCTTCTTTGTAATATTTGTTTGGAGAAGAAGCATCTATCTCATTTGGCAGAGGAATAAAATGAAGGCAAGAGTTAAGGAACACCCCAGGGGGCACACAGTGCTTATCTGGTGAGAGTATTGCCACTAAGAGGTGTCCTTCATTGTACATCAAGCAGAGCCAACGGCAGAGTGGAGTTCTGTAGCAGCACCTCCTCATGTGGTTTTCCCACTCAAGTCCTGACCTTTCGGACAGGGTATTTTTTGAGGCAGAGCAAGTGAATGCTCTGCTACAGCACTTGTTGCAGTTTTCCCTCTTGTTTGTTCTTCTAGATGAGGAGACTTATTTCCTCTTCACTCTATTATGCCTTGACAAAAGGACAAATAAAAACACATAGCTTGAAATACTGGAAATGCCTTTTCTGCAGTTGGAAACTGAAATGTAGTAAACTTCAGTCCAGCACCCAGAGGAACACTCATCTATGCAGGTTTTCCTTTGAAAATTTGCCCACTGCACTATGACTATGCAGTCATAGTAATTTATGACAATGGATGGGATCCTCTGGGAGATAAGCCAGTTGTGCACAGGAGTTTCCTTGTAATGGTTCAGGAAACATTCCAGCTGTTTTCTTTAGTCTTGTTCCTGTTAGTTCATCTACATTGAATGGTTGTTGCCAACTGAAGTGCAAGGCTATTAAATAGAATTGGAAGCACTCTGTAATCTCATTCTGAGGGTTTATTACTTGAGGCTGAAAATAAATGCACTGTATTCGGATTTTAATACTAACAGGAGATCAGAGTACTTTTAGGGGACATTCTTATTCCTGGTTTATTGTTGTGTTGATAGACAGGGAATTATGCTATAGCTTGGTTTGTCCATAATCATAAGTTATGTTTTCAGTTCTTCCTTTTCATAATTACATGTAACAAATGGTGCCTTTTTTTTTTTTTTTTTGCTTGATGTTCTAGGATAAAATATCAGATGGAAAATTGTTAACATTATTAGATGATCTATAAAATTACTGTAAAAATTGCAGCAGAAGTAATGTTTTTTTAAAAAGAATTCAATTTATTTAATTTGTTATACAAGGTCCAGGGAGAGTGAAGAATGGATAGTCATATATAAGAATGTAAGGTTACACGTACAGCACCATCTGGTAGTAATATTAAACCACAAGTAATTAGTTTATTTTACTTCATGCAGTGTAATTGTGAATTTGTTGCCATGGGGTTTACAGCAGCCAAAATTGTAATTGAGTTCAGAAAGGAATTGAGTGAGTTCATGGTAGATATATTCAAAAGAGAATGTTGAACAAACTGAATGCAATCCTGGTATTTTTTGAGGATTTCTGAAAGATCTGAGGATTTAGAAGAAAGATCTGTTTGTTTTCAATGACATTTCTCTGTCACAAAATGAATTTATATTTTCTCACAAACTTGACAGTGTTTGTAGTTACACGTATGTGCAGATACTCCTTAGTGGCAGTCAGAGTTGTTTATAAGCCTTGAGGTCACCTGCCCTCACTCTCCAAGGTTACATAAACTGACATGTAGAAAACTATTGCTCAGAAAGGTCTGATGATGTAAAATAATTAATATGCCTGCTCTTTGTTTGCCTTAGGACGCCGAGGCTTGTTGGACCATTCACCACACAACACAAGCTCGAAAGGAAAAGAGAGGAAACTCCATGGGACTTGTCCTCCTGTTGGTCGTGGGAACTATGGAAAACCATGTTTGAATGAAAGCAGCCACAGGTCCTCTTTTTTCAGTCCCCACAAGGGTTTCCACACAATACATTCGGAGCACAGCCCTGTGAAGCCAAGGATAATTACTGTGGTGAAACCTGGGGGGCGCACACTCAGGAGGATAACCTTACTTCTCAACAGGAGGTCAGTGCAGACCTTTGAGCAGTTGCTGGCTGATATTTCCGAAGCTCTGGGCTTTCCTCGTTGGAAGAACGACCGTGTGAGGAAACTTTACAACCTGAGAGGCAGAGAAATCCGCAGTGTTGCTGACTTCTTCAGGGAAGGTGATGCGTTCGTTGCTATGGGGAGGGAGCCCCTCACTTTGAAGGACCTGGAAGTGGTATTACAAGAACTTTATCCTGAAAATCCTTATGCTGCCAGTGCGGCCATTCAGCACAACGAGGAGCAGTCCCAAAAACTGAAGAACAGGCTGTATGACAAGGTTTCAAAAGTAGATAATGGCCTTGATGAGACAGAAATTGCCAAGAACTGCAGTGATGCTGTGTCGCCCCAACTGGTAGCTGGACATGAAGGAAAAAGTCAAGCCAAGACAAAGCAAGAAGAGAAAATGAGAACCAAAAAAAAGTGGACTAGAGAGAGCTGGGGTGGTGAGCAGGGAGTGAAGCCTTCCAGGAACACCCGAGAAGGTGAGAGGTACCTTAACCATGAGAGGAGTTCTGAGGAGGGTCTAGAGGAGAGTTCAGAGGAGGTGCTGAGGTGTGAGAAGTGTGAACAGGAAAGGCAGGCCAGAGAAAAGTTACAAAGGGAAAGGCAGGCTGAGACCTCATTTGAAAACAGAGACCTGAGCACAGGCGCGTGTCAGAGGTACCATGTAGAAAGAAATAAAAAAATCAGGAACTGCCGAAAATCTTCTGAAACTTGCCTGGAGGGTGTGGAAGTTGGCTGGAAAGATAATGGCAGTAGGAGGATATGGAAACCCCTACACAGGATTGTTAATGAAGGGCTGGAGAAGCAAAAAAGGAGCACTGAGAGGGAAAGGGATCTGGAGAAGCATGAAAACCACGGGAAGGAAGTAGTAAAAATCAGGAAAAATGCTGTAGAAGGGCTCCATCTATCTCATGAAGTGAAAGAAGATAATGCCAGTAGCTGTATAATGAACCAAAGTGGCTGGCTAAAGAAAGACACTCTGAGGGATGCTGAAAAACTCTCTAAAACACATAGGGAGGCCAGAGAGGCACAAAGGGCTAAAGAGGAAGCTGCCAGAAGAGAGGGGAATGTCACAGAGAGAGAGAATGACATGACTCGATGGGAAAAAACAGGGGAACGTCGAGTGAATAAAGAAGAAATGAAGGCTCAGGGGTTGGAAAGCACAAGCCGGAGGTATGCCATTAAAAGCAGAACTGATGTGGAAAAACACTATGAGATTGGCAGAACTATTGGGGATGGGAACTTCGCAGTGGTGAAGGAATGTCGTCACTGTGATTCCAACCAGATCTATGCCATGAAAATTGTTGATAAATCCAAGCTGAAGGGGAAAGAGGACATGATGGAAAGTGAAATTCTGATCATTAGGAGTCTCTCTCATCCCAATATAGTAAGCTTAATTGAGGTGTATGAGACAGAAGCTGAGATCTACCTAATCCTAGAGTATGTGCCAGGAGGGGACTTATTTGATGCAATCATAGAAAGTGTGAAGTTCACGGAGCATGATGCTGCTGTCATGATCACTGACCTCTGTGAAGCACTGGTTTATATCCACAGCAAGAACATTGTCCACAGGGACCTCAAACCAGAGAATCTTTTGGTAAGTCCTGTCAAACAATTGCATATGTGCAGAAATTGAATTTATTTTCCTTTCAGTTATGATTCTTTGAATGTTTTAAAGCAAATACTATGCAGAGATAATGTGCTGTGCAGGACTGTTTGGAAAAATGGGAACAATTCTGAAGTGAAATTACAACTGTAGTTTCCTTTACGGGGATGTGCTGTGCATTGTAGACAGTGGTGCTTGCAGATAGAAATTCAAGCAAAAAATATCAGACTTTCAGGGTAGCAAGCATTTGTATTTTTGTGAAATCAGGCCTGTTATTTAGCATTTAACTTTTAGATGTTCAAAGATGAATCATAACACATCTTCCTTGCAGACCAAAATTTATTAAAATTGTTAATGTGGCTTATTTTTTTGCTGGATTTTTTGTCTGCTGTAGTTGCATAATTTTCAGACTGCTGTGTTAGTCCTGTACTGTAGTGATTTTCCTCTTGTGACAATTTATTTTCTTAGAAGCAGAAGTATGATGCAGCTGATTGAAATAATCTGACAGTAAAATGTGAATGTTTTGGTGAATACAGCATTAGAGTCAGCTCAAATCGTAACTTCATGCCAAAGAGGAAAGTTCTGTCTCCATCACATTTCTGAGGCAACATTCTTTCTATCCAGCACTGAAGTCAATAGAGTTTTGTGTGAATACGCATAGAAATGTTTGTAGTATTGACACTCCACAAGATTTCTATTGTAGAACCATAAGAGTAAACAATTCTGCTTTTCTAAGAGTGCATTTCATTCTTGTATTAGGGTTCCAAATTTTTATTTATTTCCAATAAATAGCAAATGTTTTTCAGTCTCTAACAAATCAGATTTGATCTGCTTTTGTGGAAACCCATAGTTAGCCAGACAAAAAGGTAATAGATTTAGTCTTGTGTGCCATTCAGTCCTTTTAAGAGAATTAATTTCTGGAGAAAATCAGCAATGTAGCTTCTAGAACACACAGAGGTTGAACAAGGCTGGGCTGGAACAGTTTGCTCCCAAATCTTTGATCTAAGCAATAGCATCTCTCCTGGGTCCTGGTATGTATCCTGCTTAGTCTGATGAAAATCCTTGTTATGTGGTCTGTGTGTAAATAAAATGTGGTGAGTGCAAGTGACTGGTTTGCAGGAAGTAGTGTGGGCCCTGCCTTTGTGTTTTAATTTGCCATTAGAACTAGACTTAGGACTGCGATGCTTTCTCCATAAGCTGATTTTACATTATGAACCAGGTTCTGCTCCTTCCTATTTGCTGAACACAAAGTCGTGTGTGTGAAACATCTGACACCAAATGCATCACTTCCCTCTACAATACAGAATTGTACAGTGCTCTGTAAGCAAAGAGGGGCAAAATACAGGTCCATTCTGGCTGTTTCCACATTTAGTTCACAGAACTGCAAAACAGAGAATGCTGGGCAGTGGCAACATTGTGTAGGACTGAAAAAATCATGTTGCCCATTCTGACAATCAGAATATAATTTTCAAGAACAGACTAGATCCTTTGTCATACAAGAACCGTGTTACCTAAACACTATGGGAAAGAAAATTTTACCTGTTCCAGTTTCACCTTGCTGCTAATTGACTGAACACCAGTGTTAGATACCATATACATAAAGCATCCTTTTTAAAAGTGAGTCTACTTAACCATTCAGATGAATCTATAAGCTCTTGATAGTGTGTTGGATATGTCCCACGCTATCCTATAAGCATACCTATAAATACAGGCCATTTGAGCATGAGTCAGGCTTTTCTGACTCTTCAATGTGCTACCTCTGTCTTCTCAGAGTGGCTGAAGCAGCAGAAGCAGTGAAGTAGGAAGGACAGCTGCCACACATCTTAACATCAGCCAGTGCTCATCAGTAGCAAAGAGTACTGAAGCAAATGTCACGGGTTCATCTGCTGGGGCTGGGGGCAGCCTTCTGGAGATGAAGTGCAGTGCTTCAAGTTTCAGCATCTTGCAGAGATGTCCTTGGTTGTGGGATACCTGCTGTTTCACTTCAGATTCTGGCACTGAGGATGTTTAAGTCTGAATGAATCTATCTAGATTTTGCACACAGAGGTCAAAAATAGTATGCGCTTTTAGGCTGTTGACTTGTGTGTCCTACTTTGAGTCTTCTTTTGGTCAGGTGAATTTGAAATTTATTTTTTTATCTACTGGCTCTCCCAAACCCTTTCGTGCAAATGGGAAATGGAAGAGAAAGGATCCTTGGTCTATTTTACCAAGGAAATGCACATGTCTGTTGTAAATCTGCTTTGTGTGAGAATGTAGCCCTGTTCTTAGTGACTCTTCAACGTACTGGCCAATTTTCATAAGAGTTGTCAGAGAAGAAACAATCTGGGGGAAAAAATATTTCCATAAGCTTCCCAACAATAAGTAGCCAGGGAAAAAAGGAAAACCTTTGCTGTCCCTGCAGAAGAAAAGGTAGAAATACACTTTGTGTCTAGTAAATTGTTATTGACACAGGAGAGAGTTCCAAACCTGGTTTAATTATTAGTTCACTGTACTTCTGTTTCTCTTATGGAACTGTCCTCTAGTCACAAACCTCTGCACCAAGCCACCATCATCCTTTCTGCTTTTTCCACTCCCTCTTTCCCTGTTGTGTCTTCCCACAATAATCAGACTCTTTGCAGCATAGCTGTGAGGCAGAAGGGTGGTGACTTGTGCTACCAAAACAGAATCTGTTTGACAGCTGGTGTGGCGACAGCTGCTACGGCTGCCTCCTGTCTGCTGGCAGCATCACCTCATTTAGGACTAGGTGTTCAGCAGCAAAACCTTTGCTACCAAGGATGGGCAGTGTGGTGTGCTTGGTCCCACAAATGAAGCCAGTCAGTTCTTCAATGCTACCTGGTGGAGCAGGATTTGATGGACAAGTTTTTAGATAAAGGACTGTTTAATTCTGCAGCTGTTGGTGTTTCTTGACTTGTGAGTGAGAAATTAATGCCAAGTTGTGGTGGTGTTTTTCCAGGTTATAACTGTAAAAGGCATAAAGGCACCTCCTTTTAGGGGGAAGGGAGAGGACTGTATTTATGGTTGTGTACTCTTCTCCTTGTACACTTTCCTAACATACTAATGTGGTAGTTTTTTAACACTCAACTTCATTAATAAGTGTTATACCTTTTTATGGATTTGGCCTTTCCCCATCACCTTTCTCTCTCTCTCAAGCTTTTACAAAAGTGAGAGAACTTCAAGTATAGCCTCTCTGTCCTTTGTGACACTACTTACATATACACAGAACACTGCCAGCCATCCAAGTGCATGTGAGTTAAAGTCCTGTTTAACCACTTACCTGTCAAGAACTTTCAGTATGATAAACATGCATAGGGAATTTTCTGTGTGATTTTTCATGGAGATTCTTCTAGCTAGCAGCAAGGGATGTCTGAAATGCAGCTGTATAAGCAGTAATTTTTCTTGCTTTCGTGATGTCCATAAGAAGAATCTGTGCTGCCATATATATGTGCATACAGAGAAATATTAGTGCTGTAAATCATCATCATCTTAAAAACCCTGATGAATTTCACAAGGTAGATATGAAATCAAACAAGAGCATTAAGTACTGTGAGTCACCAACAGACAGGAGAAAAGGAAAAGCTAATTTTTCCCTTCTTTGAAGATGTACTTGGATCTGTATTATAATCCTCTAGTTGTATGGCTGGGATAGCTAGAAATCCTCAGACAATATTGTAATAACCTGACATGTCATCAGTATTTGAGAAAGTAGTGAGCAATCCTGACTGCCTTTAGTCCAAGGTCACCAGATGTTGGCTTACCTTGCAGCTGAAGAACCTAAGTAGTCGTACAGCCTAAACTGGCCGTCTACAGAAAGTGTCCTGAATGCTGATCTTTCTTACTTCAGTTAAGTTTACAGGGACACAACACTTTCAGAAGGACTTTTATAACTATTCTTTGTGGTCTTGAGTACAGAAAGAAATAGCTATCCTGTAGTTGTCACTGGGAAGGTTAGTGTGTTCATTTAATGTTTCTATTGTTGCTTTGTACTCTCCATTTCATGGAATACATACTGTAGATGTCAGAGGCTAGATTTCTCTCGAGCAGATTGTACATCTCTGTGATACCACTATGAATAAGAAGTCTGGCCTCAGGAATGATCAGAAGGAACCTGAGAAACTTTTGTTTCCGCAGTGAGGCACTTTTGCATGCTCAAGGTGATGCCAGCTGATGGAAAGGTAGACCAGAGAGTCTAAGCTGGGGATGAAGGGAATGCTCTGAGCACACTTTGAGTTGTTCTGACCACAGTGTTACTGAAACTGCTGAGGAGCTCTGGGCTGAGGTTTTCGGGCACACTGGCAGGTTATGTGATTGTCACAAAGCTGTGAAAATACAGCTATGGTGCATGCTGCTCCTAACTGTTTGACTAAGTAAAATGAAACCTCAGTGGTTTGTCTGGGCAGAACAGATGATACAGTGTTGCCACCTTGTGCTTTGATGGAAGATTAGGAGTCAGGCATCCTGAGAAAAGGGAAAGTACAGCATTTCATTTTACAAAGCAAGAAATTTCCTGATTTCCTTCCCACAACCCTGATCTTTTCCAAAGATGTATATAAACATTTCAGTAATATTTGTCTTAGGTCAGTAGCATGCAGGGTAGTTGAAATTCTGTGTGACATAACTTTCTTACATAGTTAAAACAATATTATATATACAATAGGAGAATAGATTCATGATCATATTTTCATAGCACATACAAAACAGAACATTTCAATTGTGAATTTTTGTCTGTCCTACCACTATTATTGCCCATATTGTTAGAGTAGAAATTCTGTAGAAAGATGATGTTTTAGAAAGCGTTGACTATATAATTTTTTTTTCATTTTTGTCTCGTTTTGCTCACAGTGCATTATGGCAAAAAGTCATCATGTAGATGTCTTATATAATAGCTAAGATGCCATAACCATTTTATTTTTCTCCTGCAGAAGTTTTGACCTTATTTTCAGTTTCATACAGAAAAACATTTTTTCTTGGAAAAAGAAGAAAAAAGCCCAAAGTGTTTTGCTTAATCAAAACTAGAAAAGTAAAGTAAAATAAAAAGAAGAATATAGATATATTTAAGTGCTCACAGAGAGCTCGAGCCACTTTATGACTGCAGGGGCCCTTTAAGGCTCACAAACTCACACACACCCTTCATGTAGTGAATAAATTAAAAAGCCTTTTTTTACAGACCAAGCCTTGTATTTAGAATCTGTGCCTTTCAGTTACATCATTATATAAAATGATTGGATAGCTTAAAACTGTCCATGATCAGGCCATCTAGGTTTCACAGTCCATTGGTCTTAATGTTAATTAACTCCTCCTGAAAGCCCACCCCATGATGGCTTTCTAGAGGTATTTGGAAGTACCAACAGATGTTCTTATAGATAAGTTCTTACTCCAAAGCTGCAAACTATTCTCTTGAAATATGTAAACAAAGACCTGCTTTTCCTGGGAACTGTACAATGGATTGTTCACAGAATACTCACAGAATATCCATTTTCTGCATTCTGCGACAGAAGAGTGCTTGTATCATGGAATCACAGAATGGTTAAGGTTGAAAGGGACCACTGGACCCCTACTCAAGCAGGTTTACTTAGAGCATGTTACTCAGGATTGTGTGCAGATGGGTTTGTAACTTCTCTAGAGAAGGGGACTCCACAACTTGTCCACAGTTCCAGTACTCAATCACCCTCACAGTAAAACTCTTCCACAACTTCAGGTGGAACTTCCTGTGTTTCAGTTTCTGCCTGTTGTCTCTTCTTTTGCTTGGCACCACCGAGCAGAGCCTGGCTCTCTTCTCTTGACTCCCTCCCTTCAGTTACTTACAGACACTGATCAGGGCCCCTCTCAGTCATCCCCTCTCAAGGCTGAACAGGCTCAGTTGCCTCAACCTTTCTTTGAAAGAGAGATGCTCCAGTCCCTCAATCAACTTTGTTGCCCTTCACTGGGCTCGCTCCAGGAGCTTCACACCTCTCTCGTGCTGGGAATCCTGGAACAGGACACAGCACTCCAGATATGGCCTCACTGGAACTGAATAGAGGGCCAGGATCACCACCCTTTACCTGCTGGCAATGCTCTTCCTAATGCACCCCAGGATATCCTTGGCCTTCTTGGCCACAAGGACACACTGCTGGCTCATGGACAGCTTGTTGTCCACCAGGTCCCTCTCTGCAGAGCTACTTTCCAGCAGGTCAGCCCCAGCCTGTACTGGTGTAAGTGGTTATTATTCCCCAGGTGCAGAACTCTGCCTTTGCCTTTGTTGAATTTCAAAATGCACTGCCAGTCTCTCAAGCTTGCTGAGACCCTTCTGAATGGCTGCACAACATTTGGGGCATCAGTCACTCTCCCCAGTTTTCTATCTCGCATTTTTTATAAAGAAGATAAAAAGGGATTAGTAGGTAATATCGTATTATTTTGTAATGTAATATTTTTTATTCTTAAAGAAAGAGAAAAAAGAAAAAGCCCCCAAACATTTTTCTTAATCAAAATTGGATGACTGCTTACAGTTTATATAAAGATGATAAATGGATTAGTCTGCTGTAATGTACAAGGGCAATTTTTGCCCCATTTGTTCCCTTGGTTATAACAGAGACAATCTTGAATTTCTGGGTTTCTGGGCAATGTCTGATGGCACAGCAGGAGGTGTTAAAGTGCAGTGTATCCCCATCTTATATTCCAGTTTGTCCATTCAAAACTGAAGTCCAGATTTTGTTTGCTTATTTGTAGACATTTTAACTGCTGATCTGTTGCCCATAGTTCCAGGGAAAAACAATTTTTAATTTCATGGAAATTAATGATATTTTTTACCTCTCAAAGAATGTTTGAATATTAGTCACTAGTATTAAGCATAGCCATGCATTTAATTATACTGCTACATTGTTTATGACTTGGGCTTTGAATATAGAAGAATAGAATAGTTTGGATTGGAAGGGACCTTTAAAAGTCATCTAGTCCAACCCCCCTGCAGTGAGCAGTGGCATCTTCAACTAGATCAGGGTGCTCAGAGCCCTGTCCAACCTGACCTTCAGTGTTCCTGGGATGAAACACCTACCACCTTTCTGGGCATCCTGTGACAGTGTTTCACCACCCTCATGATAAAATATTTCTTCCTAATATCTAATCTGAATCTGCCCTCTTTCAATTTAAAGCTATTGCCTCTTGTCCTATTGCTGCAGGTCTTGCTAAAAAGCTTGCCCCCATCTTACTTACAAACCTTCTTTAAGTATTGAAAGGCCACAGTAAGGTCTGGCTGGAACCTTCTCTTCTTTAGGCTGAAAAACTGTAATTCTCTCAGCCTTTCCTCAAAAGAAGGGTGCTCTAAGTCTCTTTAATGCCCCTCCTCTGGACTCACTCCAACAGGTCTATGTGTCTCCTGTGCTGGATGCAGAATTCCAGGTGGGGTCTCACCGAGCAGAGCAGAGGGGCAGAATCTTCTCCCTTGCCCTGCTGGCCACAGTGCTTTGGATGCAGCCAAGGACACAACTGGCTATCTGGGCTGAGAGCACATTGCTGGGTCATGTCCAGCCTCTCACCCACCAGCACCCCCAAATCCTCCACAGGGCTTTTCTCAATCCATCCAGAACCCAGTCTGTATTGATAATGGGGATTGCCCCAGCTCAGGTGTAGAATGCTGTGCTTGTCCTTATTGAACCTCATGAGATTTCTGTAGGCCCACTTCTCGAGCTTGTCCATGTCTCTCTGGATGGAATCTCACCCTTTAGACAAGTCAAACTCATCACTCAAGCTGTCTGCCAGCTTGCTGAGAGTATGCTCGATCCCACTGTCTATGTCATCAATGTATCTTATTTCTTAAAATAACATTTCATTAGCTGCATTACAAATTAATGCTAAAGACCTGTGCATACAAAATTAGAATTGGTAAAAGTGTTTTGACTACTTGCCAGTAGGAGATGAGAACTGCTGAAAAGACCCATTTAGGAGGTCATTCTGCATGGACCTATTCATTCAGCTCTTACTATGTGGTGGCCATTGCTAATTTATTTTCAGGGCAGCAGGTAGAGTAGCAGAGTAATTTGGAAAGAAAATAAAACTTTTGTTTGGGTTTTATTTGTTTTGGGAGTTTTATGTTGTCAGACCCGTATGATAGAGATATGCTTTTCATGTATTCTAGTTTTAGTTGGGATAGAGTTATTTTTTATTCTTGGTAGCAGGTACAGTGCTGTGCTTTGGGTTTATTATGAGAATAAGATTGATAACACAGTGTCGGGTTTTTTTTCTTGCTAAGCAGAGCTTACCCTTTGTCAAGGACTTCTCAGTATTTCATGCTCTTCCAGGGAGCAGGTGCACCAAAAGCAGGGAGGTAGCATAGCCAGGGCACTTGAACCAAAGGGATATTCCATACCATGGAACATCATGCTCAGTAAATAAACTGAGGGAAACTGGGGAGAGTTGGCCAGGAGCTGCTGGTCACTCTGGGGGGCAGGCTGAGTTGGGGGTCAGTGGGTGCTGAGCAATTGTGTTGTGCATCACTTTTTCCTTTGGCTTTTATTCCTCTCCCTTTCTCTCTTTCCTTCTCATTATAGTCGTTACTATTATATATTATTTCAATTTTTAAACTGTTCTTACTTCAACCCACATTTTTTTGAGATTCTCCTCCCCATCCTGCTGTGGGGAGAAGGGGGATGAGTGACTGAGCAGCTGTGTGGTACTTTGTTGTTTGGGGCTAAAACATAACAGCAAGTGACACTACAGACTCAGTAGCTTACCTGGCATCATTGCATTTAAGTATAAAGACGTGCACAGCATTCTGCTTTGCTTTCCCAGGAAAAAAGAGCAGTTTACTTTCCCAAAGAGGAAATAATAACATTTAATTGACTCTTAGCTATATTTTTCTCCTTTGTTTCATTTCTTGGAAATTCCAGTGTGCCAGAGTTTGTAGATTGAAATTTTCATTATTTTTTTTCCCATAATTGTTTATCCTCTTAAACTTCTGCACCCTTGTAGTTTATGGGGAAAAAACCTCCACTTTTTGAAGTTTCCATTATTAGTACTGTTATTAGAACTTCTTCCTGTTTTATTAACTACTTCCGTTATATTTTGCTGTTTTAAAATACATCTGAACTAAATATATGTATATTTTGTTTGGCATAGGTTCAGCACAATGCAGATAAATCTACTACACTGAAACTAGCAGATTTTGGCCTTGCAAAGCAGGTTACAAAACCCATATTTACTGTGTGTGGAACACCAACGTATGTTGCCCCTGAAATACTTGCTGAGAAGGGTGAGTGTATAAATATATATATAAGTTGTCATAAATCATACAATTATGCTGAACTTTCTAATTGTGGAAATATTATAGAATGTTTCAACCTACTGATAAATCTTTTCAGAGTAGGAGGGTGGCTAGCAGTGTAATTTGGGAAAGGAAACCTTTTATCTTTTAACAAACACAAGCACGGCATCAGTCATGTTTGTATTATTAGTGTCTATGAGAACATAACACTGACTTCCAAGCAGATGAGCCATAAAATATCATAGATGGTAATTGCTGAAGTGGGGAAATAACCAAAAGTTCACCTAAGGGTTGCCAGCCCCGTTTCACGACTGCAACCCAAAAAACTTTCCAGGGCCTATAATGACAAAGAATAATTGCAAACATGTATGTTATATTTATGTAACAAGCATGTATCACATTAGAAGGAATTTTTCAGATTTCATATGTAAAAAGATTCAGACCTGGAGAGAAATCAGTTTTGTTGTTGATGACTCAAGCAAAGCTATTTCTGGTTTTTGTTCTGTGGAGCTGGATTGCACATCTCCGGTTATATCCAATTTCAATGGAAACTTGGCACCCTCAGTGCTTTTTTGAAGGGAATCTGAGGAGAACTATTTTAGAAATATGTGCTGTGTTTTCTCAATTAGTCTCCAGTTGACACTGGCCTTGTGAGACAGTGTTTATGAAACATGTTGAGGAAAAGAGACACTTTGTGAGAGCTGTAGTTAATAACAGGCAGCTTGTAAGCATTGTGTACCAGCCACCTATTCTTCTGCTGACCTTGTCTTTTTGAGGAACTGAGCAGAGATTCTGTGTTTCTTTTTCATTCTATTCCCAAGAAACAGTTGCCTATCAGTTGTGATTCTTCTTTCTGAAAATGGTTTGTCCCTTCTTCCTTAGGCTATGGGCTCGAAGTAGATATGTGGGCAGCTGGTGTGATCCTTTACATTCTGCTCTGCGGCTTCCCCCCTTTCCGCAGTCAGGACCGTGATCAAGAAGAGCTGTTTCAGATCATACAGCTGGGTCACTACGAGTTCCTTTCCCCTTACTGGGACAATATTTCTGCAGGTAAGATTCTGCATTTATAGTAGATCTAAGAAGTGGCAGTCTTCTTCCCTGGAGTGGATGAAACAGATTTTTGCTCAGGACAGTGAGCTCAATGAACTTGGGGTATCTCCCAGGACTCTTCTGTGTCATTCTGTGTTTGCTTTAAATGTGAGTTTAGTCCTCTGGCACTACCCATGGCTATGTTTCTGAATGTTACCTCTGAGTGTTTTAATGAATTGCTCCCTTTCTAGACAAGGGCAAGGATATTCCTCACCTTGTTTATATGTCTCTGTAGAAAAAGGTACCAAAATACCTCAAGAGTTATGTAAGATTGTAAAGATGTGTGCAAGCATTTTAAAAGGTGAGAACAAAATCCTTGCCCTGCAGAAGGCAGTGTGGATTTTCTATTGACAACAATGGGGTCTGCACATAGCAGCTTTTTCCCTTTTCACAGGCTTGTACAGTGTCTCTTATGCACTCTTCAGAATCAAAAACTCTAAAACACACTTGCACCCTGTACAATCTTTTAAAGAACATATTCCACAGCGTTCTACAACTTCTTAAGGGATGAGATGCCCCATGCTCATTCCTGTGAATTTTTACACTTAGCCTGATGCCTTTGGCATACTTTAAAGATTAAATTTATTCACTTTCTTCTTTCCTTTTGAAGGGAAGAATGACATCAGTCATGGATAGCTAATATCTCATGTCACTAATTCTAAATTCAATTGTTAGAATATTTCCTGGGGATAGTCACAAAGTTCATTATGGTAAAATTAATGAAAAAAAATAAAAAAGACGTTTTTTGTAGGTATAACTGTCAGCATCACCGAATGGGTAAGGCTGGAAGGGACCACTGTGAGTCATGTGGTTCAACCACACTCCTCAAGCAGGATCATCCCAGAGCACATTGCACGGGACCATCACTGCTGTACTTCACCCCCCTTTCCTTTTCTTTTTTTTTCATAACAGCAGCAAAAGACCTCATAACCAGGCTGCTGATAGTGGATCCCCTGAAGCGCTACACAGCACGTCAGGTACTCCAGCACCCTTGGATCAGAACAGCTGGAAAAACTAACGGCAGGAATTTGCAGAGGGAAGTGACAATAAATATTGAGCGCCATTTCCGGGCCCAGCGCCGAAAGGAAGCTGCCGATGAGAACACATGAAAGCTATTCAGGCTCGTGTAGTCTTCTTTTTATCAATTAACATAGGTTTTCTTCTCCTTATGTTTTCCTTTCCAAAAGAATTGGGATTTTACTGTATAGCTCTTGGTGGCTATCACCATGCCTTTTTTTTTTTTTTTGATTCTGACATACGGAAGGACAGAGATCAAATTCACATCCAGGTGCTCTGTTGATAGCAGTGGGGACTAGATAAATCTGGATAAATCTTTAAATACTGATTTGGGCTCTAATATCTGTTTTAGATGACATTTGCTTCTGTGACTGACACTGGTGATGAGTCTTCTCTCATCCTTTTTGTGTGATCTGTTCCAGGAGTTTTGTAGTTATAATGTTTTCAGAATAGCTGTCTGCATACACATCTTGCACTAATTCTTTAAACTGTCTTTTCACTGATTCCTCCTAGCCACAGAGAGAGAAAAATAAAAAGTAAATATATTCTTTAACTGTAGGATATGTAAAATAAGCAGCCAGATATCGTATTTATTAAGTTGTGAGGGAAGAAAAATTCTCATAGAGTAAATCTGATGTTTTATGATATCTCTCCTGGCAATGTTTCTCACTGGTTGTTCTTGGGGCCAGGGTAATACATGGTACAATGTTTCTGTTAAACAACAATGTAAGTTTGTGTATTGTGGTGGTTTCATTTGTTTACGGGAAGTGGGAAGATATCATGGTTGGTGCCTTTTCAAGACTGTAATAATAACTATCTTCAAAGAATTTTTCTTCCTGCTCTGGGAATTAGGCAGTTACACATTTCAAAGGGCACTTTGGTTCTTTTCCCAAAGTCATAATTCCAGAAGGATAACTCAAGTGTTTTTCCACATTGACTTTTTTTCGCTAGGAGCCATCCATGTGCATCTATGACTCTTCCATGTTTATGGAGAGGAAAAAGCTGGGAAACTGTGACTTAAATTCACCCTTGCCTAAACAGATCCCCTTGCATTAACACACTTCATAGCTGAATTACTTTCACACGCTTTTTCAATGTATTTTAGCCCCTGTTTGGGCTTCCCCAGCCCGTTACCCTTCCTGGGGCCTCCTCCTCCTTGCTTCCGTGAGAATGGACAATGGGATGAAATTACACTAAAATTCATCTTGGAGAGAAACAACTTGTTGGCTACAGAAAGATCTCCCAGGAGAAGTGTCAGATGCTCAATTACTTGTGTTTTTTAATATTTTTATTGGACACAGTTTTAAAGAAATCCTGAGGGAGAAAAACACAGTCCAGAGAAGGATCATGACCCGGAAAAGCTTTTGAATGTCAGAAGTTCTGGTTAACTAATCAAATTCAAAAAGCACTTGGGTTGTCCATTTTATAATTCTTTGTCCAGGAGTTCCATGTGCTAGCAAATAATGTTAGAATATTAATGATGTTAGCATTGAATACATAGCTTTTACAAGTGACTGAGGGTATTTTACATTTGGAGAGCTGCTGCTCTGCCTATGTGTTTCATAATGAGAAATGACAGAAGCATTTTAGAATCAGTGGAATATTTTCACAACTATATGAACCAGAATATTATTTCTTGGTGAGTGCAAATCTTTTGTGTGAACTTTCTGAATAACCAAAAATCACAGGGTGCTGTCATCATGTTTCTGTTTAATCTTGTACTGTTTTGCTGCAAGAATGATGTATGAAAGTAAAGACCACTTGACTCTCAAACAAGAATTGCACTTTAAATTGAATTGGCATTTTTTTAATACTTATTGGAATAAGACTTGCTGTGGAGTTCAAGAATTTGTGAAAAACCAATTAAATCTTTACTGTATGTCCAAGTAGTATGTGTGTATGTCATACTTCTGCTTTGGAGTCTCTGAGACTTGAAGACTTTTCCTTTTCCTGAAAGCAAGAACAGATTTAAGTGCTTCCCTGAGTTAAGGGTATGGTGTAACCTAATATTCTAAAAGCATTACATGTTCTTTGAGTACTAGTAATAATCTCTCATCTGTTAATTTAAGTCTATTTTGGATAGGAAACTGTGGAAAAATAGCTTCTGATGTGCAATATTATATTTTGTAATCATCTTATTTTTAATATAGTTGTTTAGGAATAAAGTTTGAAGTGAATAAAAGAATATTTAATCAGCAATGAATTTGAAAGTTTGGAGATGGTGTTACAAGTTGCCTTTTACACCTTCAAGGACCTGTCTACAGCCTTATTCACAGTGCAGAAGATTGAGAATTTGCTTGTAATTAATATATAAGTAATTATTTTTTCAATGATTTTAATTTTCTTTCCAGTTCTCTTGGTTCCAGACAGACTAAACATGAACTGTGCTGGGTAGTCAGTGCATTGCATATTTAGGTACAGATGCTGTTGTGGCAACACCAAGGCACTGGTCTATCTGTGTTGCTAATAGACATGTGGCATTAGGCCCTTCTTTTTCAGGTTGGAGGCTGACAAAGCTTCCAAGTGCTTCTCAGGGTTTTTACCTTTTTCTTTCTTTCTCTCACCTACTTAGATATTCCTTCTTTTCTCTTGTTGTTTGCAGTGTTCTTGTTCTGCCTCTACCGTTCTAGGAATCCAGGCCCTCAAACATTATGGTTTAAGTTTCTTGTAGCAATGGGAACCCCCATGATTTTGGAGAGCTCAGCCTCAAGCATTGCTTGATGATGTTGAAAGTCTATAATATTAGAGAGGACTCAGGCAAAAAATGGTTAAAACTCCTCATGTGTCTCAAAGATGTTCAATGCCCCCTCATCTACTGCCTTTTCTCCTCCCATTTCAATGCAGACCTCATCTTTTTGCTCTGTGGGACAGTTTCTAAGACATGAACCAAGTTCCTGCTTTAGGATTGAGGATTATCACTCTTCTTCTTTTCCTCAGATTTTTCTAATGTATTCTGTCTCCTTGGGTTCTGGAGTCATCTTCCCCTTATGCTTGCATTTTTTGATTGATTCCTTTGTCTATGGGATATCTGAGGAAGCTCAAAGCTGGGGGAGATTGAAGTCTTAGAGAGACCAAGTTCTTGCTGATTTGTTAGGAAGAAGAAATATTGCTCCTTGCCCTTCCTTAAATGTTTGTGGATTAGACTTTCATATGGCCTCATAGTTCAGTGAAAGTAAAACAAGTTATAGTGTCCCCAGCTCTTTAAATGCAAGCAATGAAGAAAGTCTGAATATACCACCAATAAAGAAGAAAAACAAACAAACCCAACCAAAAATAAGAGTAAAATATGAATTAGTATTGCAGATTTCAGTAGGAAAGTTCCACTTCCAGAAGATTTTCTGGGTCTAAGGCAATAGGAGGTAAGAATTTGTTTGTTCCCTGCAAGCTTTTGCAGATCAGCTGAGTATAGGAATCCTTTCATACCTCTTAAAGGTTGATTCCTATCTCACAACAGAGATCAAGTTCTAGTTTTTCCAGGGTTATTTCTTTACTATCTGGTATTGACTATTCCAAATTTTTTCTCTTTAGAAATCAGAGACTTTCCATAATCTTTAACTATTTGGCTAGTCTCTACTTGGTTGCAGTTTTTAAAACATACCTGCATATTTTCATGCCCTAACTGTAATATTTCTCAGACTTTTGAAGCAGAAAGATCCAAACACATAGAATTGAGTCATGAATATTTCATTTCCTGTGACACACCACATGCCTCATAGACAGAATTTTTTTTTTCTTTTAAATTTTATAATTTAAAATTTATATTGATGGGTCAGTCACTTAAAATCCCAGTCAAAGCTTTCAACAACAGTAGTAAACAAAGGAGTCACTGAAAGATAACTGGGAGTTTGTGCTACTCTCCGAGATCAGCCAGAGTCCTGTGAAGCATTTTGAGTGTCCTTAAAAGCCACCATTACTGGCTTTCTGCATCATAAACTTGCTTTGACTGTGTTAGTGGCTGCCTTTGACTGGCAAACTAAGCCTAACTTCTCCCATGGCATGCATTCCACTGTCTGAAGAAGAATTGGTCCCTGGATATCCCCTCCATTTATCCACCAAAGTCAATTTATTCACTTTCCCATATGGTGTCACATTGCATTGATCCTACATATCGATCCTACAAATTTTCTATTACCTGTCACCTGTGTACTGTCATCTACCTCTCACCCCCTTGGATGACTCCCATTACTGAAAGATGGTGAAATCTGCATGTCAATGTTTTTGACACTAAGTTCTGGCCTCAGAAAATTTTGGAACTATTTAGGAGTTTGAAACTGTGCAAAAGATTAGCATTTCACATTGCATAGTGCATAACGACCTGCAAATGATCAATGGGAATGTGGTTCTTGCTCATGTCTCTAGTCACCTATTATTTAAAATTGTGTGCCCAAAGGACTCGTGGTTGAAGCTTGGAAGTACAGCAGAGACTGTCTCCTCTGACACACACACACTTTAACTTCTTTTATTCAGGGACCTTCTTCATCTAAGGCTGTTCAGCTGCTGTGTTGAACAGCTGGACTCAAACACCACAAAATCTGTCACCTCTGTTGTGGCTGGCATTACAGGTGGATTTCCCAATTTCCAATTGCAATTTTTGGCTGTGGGGTGAAAGAGGGATAGTGGGATGTTATCCCCTGAGCCTTTTGGGTTATGGTCCTGTTGTAAGTGAGCTTGCTGGGGGCAAATGCTTACTTTTCTGCAAGTATCCAGATTGAGAGAGGTATTCAGTCTGCTTGAGAATATAGTAAACCTGCTGTGCTTATAAACTGATTTTCCCAAAGACATGTAAGTATCACTCTGAAATCTTTCTCCTGTAATTTCTCCTGTCACCTGGACTTCTTTCAGTTTAAACAATGTACAAGAAATGCTTTTTTTGTTGCTGGGCATGCATTTTTCTGTCCTCTCTAAATACACCAGAAATACTGTACTGTTGACATTCTTGATCCTGAAAGGAATATGGGCACTTTAACTGGCTGACAGTGTATATTAGCACTGTTTGTTCTAAAATATGGTTTATTTGTAACCAGGCTGAAGGTGTAATTTTCTAAATATGTTATAGACTTCGGCAGAAAAGTTGCTATTCCTCCCTCTCCCTGGTCCCCCAATAAAGGCAAAATATATGGTCGATGTTGTGTTTCAATTCTTTCCAATAAACTGGGAAAAAATTGTGTGACCAAGTATTTTGAGATTTTATTTTTTATTTATTTATTAATTCTGACAATGCATCTATTTGGGAAATGCTTGTTTAAAAAGGTTTGAGATTTCAGTAAGAATTGTGTGCGACTTCATTTATGAGTCAAAGAACCTGTCCAAATGCTGCAGTCCTTTGAATACTTACAGATGTGTTTTTCTTTGCTACTGCATGTAAACTTATTAAAACCAACACAAATCCCTGCAGAACTGGAGCTCAGAATCGTTCTGCCACCATTTTGGTCCTGTACTGCATAAATGATATATTGCTGTGATGTTAGAGCAATCATGTCAGGCAGATCTGCTCTAATTGAGGCTTAATGCACACAGAACTGATTTCTCCCATCATTAATTCTTGCTCTGTTAAATTCAAGTTTGCCTAGAAAAATATTTGCTTTCTTTGTGGAAATAGGCATTCTAGTTGAGTTTGAGTTGCTTGCAAATGCAGCTTTTGCAAAGGACATAGTTTTTTAGTAGCTTGTGTGTGATTTCAGTTCTGTTATTAAAAATGGTATTTTCCTGCAGGCCTGCAGTATCATCTGCAGCGGAAATGAAAATGTGACTAGTATATTGACGGTGTTTTGGAAGAAGCTACATCCTCATGTGAGCAGGTGTGATAAAGGAGCTTCCAGTGAGAATTGTTTATTGCATATTGGTCCTTAAAGATATCACAGCCTCCTCACTACTCTAAGAATAACTCTAAACTCTTTGGAATGACTGACTTTTATGGTAATCATAAAAATTTATTGCACTGTGTTTTAACAATTTGTATAGGCAGCTAATTAAGTCTGATTTAATGCTTTGCTGTTACAAGTGGCATTCAGATGCGCTTCTTGTGTCAGAAGTAGTTGAAGGCAGAGTCCAGCAGTGCAATAAATTTGTGTGATTATCATAAAAATCAGATGTTGTATTCCTGCAGAGTTTTATCTTTTAATATTAGAACAGTTTTCATAATGTAGCAATTGAAAAACACAAAAAGTAGAGCTAATAACCTTTAACTGTCACCAGGAATATATTTAGTTTTCTGAACCCAGAAACTGAAATGAAGAGCTGGAAGCATTAAAAAAACCCCAAAAAACTAGAGAAATGCATGATGATTCCCACAGTGTTTTTACAATTCAAGCAATAAGAATATTTGACCTGTGAGCCACAAAGTACATTGCTAAGGCTAAGCAGGTGTTGCAGCACAAACTGTTCGATACTGCTGTATTGGATAAGGAGCACAGGTCTGAAAAAGGGCTGCTCCTTACAAACACTTGAAAAATGTGTTGCATCAGAAGCAAAAGGTTATTCCTTTGTTATCATTGTTGTCTTAGTTTCTAGATTTCAGTGAAAACCACTGAGCACACAAGGCACTTCTGATGAAGAACTTCAGTGTCAAACATTACCTAAAATGTTTAACATGATGTATTTCAGCAATGAAGGAAGTTTTCCTAGCAAATTGAAGTGTATGATTGGTAACCACTGTGGTGAGTTGTCAAGAAAACTTTATTTCTGGGTTTTCAAAAAGAGAGCAATACTGTGATCCTAAGCATTTGCAACTACCCAGCTTACAATGCTGCAAGTTTCAATGACATTGCAGTGCTACGGCATATGAACTTATTACTGAACAGGTACAGAGGAAACTTTTGCGCCTAGTGTAAGGAAATAAACGAGTCAAATGTATCTTATGCATTTCAACTTGGCTGGAAACATACTGACCAAAATACTGTTCATGTGCTGACTGATGGGTGAGAAATGTGTTATTGACAAGTATTTCCAAAGAAAGCATAATGTTCCTTCAAAATGTGAGTATGTTGGCTGTTTGGCTAAAGGCCAGCATGTGTCCTGGTAAGGTGTTACTTCTTCAAAGAAAGAGAGAGAGCATCTTAAATAGCCACAGTTGTTATCACTGAGGCCTTTGTCTTGGAAACTGCTTCTGACTCCTTAGTCTGAACATCTGCACAGGTTCCAACACCTTGTGATTTGAAACAAAAAAAGATTTTGTAAGAAAAAAGCGGGAGAAAACCAATCGACCCTGTGGACAAATCTATCAAAGCTTCATGTGTGAAGTAAAAAATGTCCTTTCCCTTGGTGGTGTGTAGCATTCCTGTGCTCATTCTCCGGTTACTTCTGTGTACTTCTGGGAGTAGCTGATTCTGAGCAAATACTGTAGGAACCACTAGCATCATCCCACCTGCAACATAATGTTCTAATGACAGGACAGGAGTAGAATCCCTTAAAAGAAATAAAGGCAAAATTGCTCCACCATGTAAATAACTCTGAGCAATTATCCAGCCACACAAGAATTTTATGGACGTTTATTTTTACGTGCTTTCATAACTCATACTGTGAATGTTCAAGGGACAAAAGTCAGAGCTGGATGTTAGATGTGACAGTAATAAACCCCTCTCAACAGATGAAGCCTTACATGGTGTGACTCTTGGGGGTGGTCCTGTGCGGGGTGAAGAGTTGGAGTCAATAATTCTTGTGGGTCCCCTCCAACTCAGTGCATTCTGTGATAAACTAGTGCCAAATGACTGGTAAGGTTATAAAATCAGAATATTCCAAAGCCTATGTTTAGGTACAGAGTTCAACTGGGAAAGAGCAGCAGGATGTATGAGGAAAACTAGAACAAGGGTGTGCAAATAAGTCCCTTAATGACCAGAAAAATTAATTGGTTCTGTAATTGCCAAAGCAGACCACTAAATGTGATGGTCACTGAAAATGAACCTGGGTTTCTTTTAAGTTGAAGTATTTCTTTAAGTTAATTTTTAGGTTCCAATGCTGGGAATATTAGCAGCTACAAACATGGATTTTAGATCATCAGGTTTTGTGAAATAATGGCACAATTTATACTTCTGCTTTGAAAATCCAACCCCTGTTTTGAATATTTACTTCTGGTTATTAACCCAGGTTTTAAGGAAAACAGAAACATTTAGTGCCATATTTCTATGACACTCAACTTGTCTACTCTGTACCTGCCATCAGCAAAGATTCTTGAACGTGAACATCTTCCAAAATGTATACCTTGAAATTAAAAGGTCTACTGGTGCTTCTGAGGGCATTCCTCTGTGCTTCAATGGATTAGAGTTGATAATGGAGACTTTTGACCCTTAGTTGCAAATAACTATTGCTTGAGGCTTTTCAGCTTTGCAGCTTCTGGAGAGGGGAGGGAGGTGTGTATATGTGTGCACATGTGTGTTTTAGTGATATAAATGCTGTATTCTGCGCCAGCTCTTCCGTTGTGTTAGTTCTTGGGGCTGTCTGCCAGTGTTACTACTTTTCCACACAGCAGAAAAAGTCCACACAAAATAGGTTATTCAAAGCTATTGAAAATGGTGTCATCAGATCATTGTTTTAATGAATCAGTGATGGGACTGCTACAAATTGTACCAACAACTAAACAGCCTTTACCAGGAGGATACTTTGGATGAGCTTTTGGAGAGATCCTGTTCAAGGAATTCCAGGAAGAGAACTGACAAAGAATTCAGCAACTTCATTCTGGCAAGGTAAAACACCAGGATTGACTGGCATTCAATTTGTTTTCTCTGTCAAATGGACTGATAGCAGAAGAGTCAGGATGGGACAGCTCCCTTTTTCAGTTGGAAACCTCCTTATTGGCAGATGACAATGGTTTGAATTCTGAGGATATTTTTTTCATGCCAGTACAAACTGTATTTTGTGAGTTCCAAACTAGAAGCTTTTCAGTTCACACACATGTACACACTTGCAATTTGAATATGGTAGTTCTGTGTGGGCTGAAAAAAGCATTCTTTATTTTCATTGATGTATTAACTATTTAGTTATTTTACTCATTTTCAGGTGTAGTCTTTTTTTTGGTGAAAAATACAACTTGCAAAACTGGGTCTATATTTAGCCCCATATACCCAACAGATATTTAGGTTTTCAAGGTGGCACTTTATTTATGCTTCTTTGAAAGGAGATCCTTTGGATCACTGAGGTGTGTGGATTTTTTTTGTCAACATGAAGCTTTCCTACTTGTGTGTTCACTAATAATAATAACAGTGTTGCTTTTGGGCAGCCTCAAAGGCCTTCATGAAGTTCAGCTCCTGTTTATTAGGCATCAGTGCCTTGATGTCTCAGTGAATGACACTTCTACAGAAGCACAGACAACCTGAATTCCTTCCTGGCAGGAATGCTGGAGGACAGAGTGCAGAACTGGCATGCAGGACTCAACCCTGCCCTGCCTACTGAGCTGATGCCAGTGTGGCTCCAGTGAGGGGAGAAGTCCTGGTGTGGAGGTCTGGAGATCAGGGGCTGCCGCTGAGGAATGAGAGAGGCCTCATGAGCACAGAGCAGCAGGGATGTTTAGCTGGAGCAGAGCCCTGCCAGACATCAGTCTGTACTCTTGCTCCTGCAGCCGCCATCCCCATTTGCCGTGGGTCAGGATCCCCTTTTGTCCTTGAAATCCCTCTGCCTTGTTGTCTTTGCCATGTCCAAATTTGAAGCCGCCAGCACTAGGAACAGTGAGAACAACAGTGCATGTATAGCACTTCCTGTCTTCAAAACTCATCACAAATATTAACTAATTAAGCCTCAGCAAGTCCTTACGAGGCAGGTATTTATTCCAGCTGAGTGTTTGTATCCACAATCAAGAATATGCTAGACAAGATCCTGCTGCCAATCAGCCTAATTGATTTAAATGTCTAATTGGGTAGATTCCCCCAAGCAAGGACTGTTTAAAAATTGTTAACCTAGAGAGGGGAATTTTGTGCAGTCATTGTGGTACTTGTGCACTCACCTCTCTCCTCTGTGCTTCTTGCAGCCCAAGCAGTCCATGGCACACCGGCACAGAGCAGCTGTGAACCTGTGTGCCACAGGTCCAGGTTGTCTGCCTGAGGTGTGGAGAAGGGCATGAGTGTTACAAATGGGAGACCTGAGCTGGCAGGTGTTGTTGATGGAAAACCACAGGCTCAAAGGGGTAGCTGAGAGCTCTCTTTGCTGCTCTGGTCTTCCCTGGACATTTTTGGTGACTCTACAGGGGACTAGAAAGCATTTCAGAAAGTCCTCACTGCATCTACTTTCAAGCTAAGATTCCTGTGGCATTTCCTATGGCCACTTCTTTAAAAGCTTAAGGAAAAGGATCCTGAATTTGATAAAAAATATCTCATATGCTTTTTAGGCAACTTGTAATAGTATTTTGCTCTTCCTACTATTGGAAAGAGTTTCCTAATTTTTCTCTTGTGAAGTGAGTGTTTCTTGCCAAGACCTTAGTTTTTTAATTCTGTTCATGGCCAGAAGGGGTTTGAAGAACACATTATTCAGATGCACTCTCTTGCATCTGAAGGTTGTTCCCTCCACAGTCACCTTCCTGGAGATGTGTGTTGGTTTAAAGGTAAACCAGCAGGAGAAATGAACCCAACTCAGAATGTGACTGCAAGTCAGAATAACAATGTAATAAAAAGATCACAATAAATACATTGATACAGAAGGAAAACCCATTTGACCCACAAAAACAGATGGACAACCCAGCACAGTGGGGCACGAGCAGAATGGAGCTCACCAACCCCTGTGCTGAGCACCACGTGGCCCCCCTGACTTCAAAGTGAAAAGGAAGAAAAAACCTGCTGGTGAAAATGATGGTTGCAGTCCAGTCAAGAGTGGCAGTCGCAGTCCTATTGAGGCTCTGGTCCTCCTCTGGATCCAACAAATGGTGGCTCCAGTCCCAAAACCCCAAGCTTACATATGCTTGGGCTCAGATGGGAACACTCAGACCCTCCCCCAGGGTGAGGAGTTTCACAATGGGTGATTTACTCTGTGAGGTCAATCACAGCATATTTTTGGCATCCTTGATGGCTCATTAGCAGACATGACCCCTCAGGTGGGTGTGAAGGTACTAATGGCTCCCTGGAGGGGAGTCATCACACCTGAGTCATTGGTGTGAAGANGAGGTTCATCTTGCCACGGCCGAGCACGCTCGGATGGCGACAGCGAGTTCCTCCAGGATTCGAACCGGCGTCCTCAGAGGAGGAGCCGGCTCCACAGGTGGGGGCCTACGCCACTCGGCCAACGCCCGCCTCCCATTTCAGATTAACATTAAAGAAGAAAAACACAAAACAAAACAGCAAACAGAAAAGCAATAATGTCAGGTTGTTGAGCAATCCTGGGAGCTCACGTGGGTCAGAGCACCAGGGGAAGACCTCTCCTTTTCCTCTCTCCCACCGAATGACACAAACGTGGCACTGCAGCCACGCCTGCAACACGAGCTGGGGCAGGGAACAACATGTAATGGGGCTTGCTCATGCCTGCAGCTAGAAAATACTTGGAGGTGGCTTAAAGTTTTGACATCTTCATGTCTGTTCTCCAGTAGGCTTACTGTCCTCAGTCAGTAGCAATGGCTTGTGGTGATCAAGCCTATAGTGGGATCGCTGTCCATGCTGGAGTGCATGTTCCATCTTACTTCCCTGCCTATACGTCATTTTAGTGCTATATGTAAACAACAAACACTTTCCAGGTTGGGTCTTGCCCCTCTTTTTGCACCAGTGTCATTTCTCTATGTGTGGCTTCAGCACATGCAAACCTTTCCAGCCTGAGACATTGCTTCTGGAGAAATGCTTTTGGGAATCGAATTTTAATGGTACTTTGTATGAAGATTTTACATACTCTGCTTAGATGAGTGGTATGAGGTTCCAGAAAATACCTTCAGTGAAGCACCATACTGCTCCAACAACTCTCTTGTTGTGGTAGGGAAGACAAAGGAGGGTGTAAAGAGCATCTTAGGGAAAACAAACCAAACCAAACCACAATGCTATTCTTCAAAATTTCATTACTATGAAAAAGTAATATCCTTGTAGATAAAGCTATCCTTGTAGAAATTCACAGTGAAAGTAAGCAACAGGTAATACCTTTGCAGTTGCTGCAGAGAAGCCATCTTTTTGCCTGTATCATTTTCTACAATCTGCAAATTTGGCTTTGAAAAAGACCTATGGCTGTAGATTCAAGTTGACAAGTGTTGTGACATGAAATGAATTTCAGAGGCCAAAAGAATGAAAATTTGAAAATGCATGTTTTGGAAAGGATATGACTTAGGAAGCTGCATTAACCTGTTGAAAATATTGATTTGCATATTGTAACATCAAGAACTTTAATGTCAAAGTAAAATCCAAAAATGTTACTATGTTTTTAAAGCAAATGCTGCTTTTGTGATCACCTGTTTCTGATGAAGAAAAGGAATGATAGTTTAAAACAAAAGTATCTGAATAAATTCCCCAAAGGGCTTTAAGCACAAGACAAATAATTTAGTTTACTTTTTTTTTTGTTTTGTTTGTGTTCTGCTGAAATTTCTGTGATGATGTTCACCAAATGTCTGGCAACACCTAGAAAAAGCATATACAAATATATCATTACTCTAAGTTTCTAATTAGTGTGGGCTTGTCTTTTCAGTGTCTTCCCATAAAATTGGGCCCTTGCAATTTCAAGAAATGAAAGTGATGCTACATTTGGTTTTAAAACACGTGCACGGACATGTACTTATCTCATTTTTTTCCAGTGATGCTGCCTTGTCCCAGAAACTCTACTGCTCACAGTACAAAACACTCAAGAGGATTTTTCTATTAACTGAAATGATAAAGGTTTACAGCACTGTGGTGTCTTGAAGTGTCTCTTGAAGTGAAGAACCTTTTAAGTAATTCTGTCTTTATTAAAGTAGCTTTGATATTTTAGCAAAAAAACATCTCTCATGGTGTGGCTTTATTTAGGCAAAGTGACACTCAGGAGACAAACAGGACAAGTACACGCTGAATGTGTTTATCACACATTTGTAGTATTTGTTATAGCTATGATTGTGTGACCCCCTGGTTGATCCATTTCTAGATGATAGAAAGTGTCCTTCCTAAACTCATAAGAAAAATGAAAGTAAAAATGACATGAAAGCAGAAGGAAATGAGTGGAGAAAAAGAGAGGTGAAGGACTCTAAGCTGACTGAATGTTTTTGCCACAGTTCCCATTACCTAGTAGGCTAAAGGTGCCTTGGGTGACCCCAACTTGCATATGCCACCAGGTTTGGGTTAACAGGCATTTGGTGTAGGCTGCTTGCTCCCAAATTAACCTCTCTCACCCTTGCCTCCTGCCTGATTATGTTGTTGTGAGGTCTTTTTATTTGTCAGTACTTCAGGTAACTGGTGGATTCACTTGCCTGCTTGGTAAGGTCTCCTGTGACAGGCAGAGCATGACTTGCTTCAACCCTTTTCCATTTTCCTTCTGATCCATTCAGCTCTTGCATAAACTCTTCAGAACAGTATGCTTAAAAGCACTGGACCTTTCATATCCTTTGCATGTGGGCCTTGAGGCATAGCTTCTGGAAATTATTTGTTATATGGACATGCTCCCTTTTCATCTTAATAGAAGCGAACATCTTCTCTTTCCTCCCAAAGATTTCCATTAACAGCCAATAACACTTGTATAAATTGTTTCCCACAGGGCTGTCTCCCTTACCAGGACTGAATTATTTAATGTATTCCTGCTTCAGGCAGCAGGAGGATGCATACAGAAAACCCAGGGTGCTCAGGAAGATCTTCTCTGGTGAGCATGCCCACAGGAAACCCAAAAAATTTGCAATTCCAGCAAAAGCCTGGGAACTGTATGTGGAAAACAACCGAGGAATATGTATCAAGCCTTCAGTTTTTTGCCTCAGGATCTTCAAAGCTTCAGAAAAACTTGCAGTGAACCTGTGAAACGCTCTGAGTAAGAGAAGGGAGGGTAGAAAAAGGGAGTTGGGTGCCCACCACCACCCTGGCCAGCAGTACCAGACCTCGCTTGGCTGGCTGAGGGTCCAGGAGCTGTGCATGGAGCAGGGATATGCTCCTGTGCAATGCAGCACCTTTGAGGTGGTGGTACTCCCCTCCCACAGGCAGCAAAGAAGAAGTGCTGGAGAAGGAGGAGGTGAATGCCTACCACAGTAGGACCATAACTTGCTCTCTCAAAAACCCTGCAGCCCTGCACATTCAACTGGGTCCCAGCAAAACCCACCCTGTGACTGTTTCCTATTCTCCAAGACACCTCCAATACAGGATTGTTTTCACGGCTCACGTACTGGCTGGGTCTCATACAACAAGCACACAGGAGTTTATGCCCAGCTTGTCAATACAGGTCTTTGCACAGCTCTATTTTTTCCTTCTCCTTAAAATATTTCAGTTTTATTATGATTTCAGAGGGAAGAGTACTGTGGCCAGGAGGCCACCGGGTGGTGCTCTTGGCAAAGAAATGGGGGGACTGGGACACTGCAGAGTGCTGCACTCCACACGGGAATTAGCTCTACGTAAAGGTTGTTGCAGCAGTAATTTGAGAATGAACTATAACACGAACAGCTATTCCCCTCCAGGATGCACAGAAGTCCCCTGACTTTGAAATTAGTCCAGAAAAAACATTTTAAATATAGACATCTTCTTAGAGTCTCTCCTGAAGGGGAAAATAATAAAAAAAAAAAGACCTTTTTTTAAAATGGCAATCTTCTCGACACCCCCTCAGCAAGGACTGTGGTCCTGAGGACAGCTCTGATGGTGCCTCAGCTTCTGCACTGGGAGATCAGCTGTGCTGACTTGTTTTCTGGGCCACGTACCATGACTACCGTGGGCAGCTGAAGTAGAAATTTCGTATTTTTTGTTCTAAAGCTCCCCAGGGAAAAATGTTTCCTGTCTGCTTCCCTGGGCAGACTCTCTAGTGTTGGTGGTCTCAAGGGTCTGTCCCAGGAGAACTTGCTCAGTGCCTGTCCCTGTGGGGAGGACCCAGCAGGAACATCCCAGTCCTTCCAGTGTGTGCCAGGGCACAGTCAGAGCCCTTGGTTACCTCTGTGGGCATAGGGCTAACACCTTGAAAGTGATTGCAAAGACTTCTCTCCTTCTCCTACAGAGAATCCTTCGAGTTTTCCCTGCTGCACCCTGATTTTCCTGGTATGTTTTCCCTGGTACAAACTCTGCCTGTAAGAGTCACTCTGGCAGCAAATGACACCTTGTGACTTTCACAATTTGAAGACTTGGCTCTTCTAGTCACTGTTTTCCCCTCACCTCCCATTCAGCTTGTCTGTCTTGGAGATAAACTCCAAGATTTGTGACCATAGCTGAGATGAGCAGAACAGTTGCCAGTGATGTGCCATCTGACACCATCAAATAAAAAGAAGGATCCAGACAGAGGTGAACAGGGAATGGTCATAAGTCATGTCCCTGAGTGATGAATAGCTTGATGGTGGATGGAGATGCTGGAGATAAAATGTGTTATTTTGGACTCTGTCTTACTAAGCTCTGTGGGCTGTTTGCTTTCCTCTGAGTCAGAGCTGAGGAGCTTTGTCCTGATGTTATGCTAAGGTTGACCTGTGCTGCTGAAGCTTAGATACTGTGGTCCTGAACCAGACATTTCCAAGCAAGTGAAATTGCTGGGATATGTAGGAGTCAGCCTAAAGGGGAATTTGTTGTCAGGCAGAATCTCAGAGTAAGACTTGGGATCTCAGCAACCTCCCTTTCCTCAGCATTTTTTTTCTGATGTTTTACTTCTGCTAGAAGCAAATACTGAAATTTTATTGCACTCTGCTTCTTCAAGTTCCTGCCTTCAGATTCTTCTGACAGCCTCCAGCATCCTCATGAGAAGGTGAGGAACCTGGTAGAGAAAATGCCTTTGAGGTGTTGCTGGAGCAGTTCTGTCCCTGCTGCAGAAGAGAGCAGTCCAGTACATGGTCATTAACACTCATTTTGTGCGTGGAACAGGTGTTGAAACAGCACTGGCCTTTCCAAATTACTGTCTAGTAACACCTGCCCCGATAAAGAAGACACTGACCACTGGTGCTACTGTTGAAATGGGTGACATTAAAAGAGTGAAACCAGACACCAGAATTAAACACTGGAGTGCCTGTATGCAGTCATCCTTTAATGGCTCATCACTGCTCTTAACTGATAAACAACCAGTGTTTGACAGCAAATTTATTTCTTCCTTTGTTTTCATACATGCTGTATTGGGAAAGCCTCAGTTGTTTATATTTCCCTTGCAAAGTCCAGTAAAGCACTTGCAGCCACCTCTGGTTCCTGATTCTTTGGGCCATGACAGGAATTCTGTTGGGTTATTTTAGCTCAGGTTTTGGGACCTGATCTCTCACTGATACATAAACAGCTCACCTGATGCTGTCACTGATTCCCATTTACTCTTTATGTGTGTGTGTAGAGATGGCTCACAGAAGCCAGTTTGCAGATGCACTTGCACTCTGTGTCATCCACCTTTATTGTTGGTGTGTGATACACCCAGCTCTGCAACCAACCAAATGGAGCCCAAGCTCCATAATGCACAGAAAAGCTTCTTATTTTAGAGGCAATGCATTTCCATACATCATCTTTGGCTTTTTTATGTTTATTTCTTGGTGCAAAGGTTTAGTTTTCCTTCTCTGGCTCTGACTTGTTTATATTCTTGCATTCTTCCTTCTTTAAGAGTCAAGAAATATAAAACATACACATCCAGGTCATTGTAAAGCAATTTGAAAATGTACCTGGATCTGATTTCAAGTCTGTTGAAATAAATACAAATTTTTATGATGAATGAAAATTCATTTTCCTTCTTGGATTAAGTTGACCTTCCTGTAGGGCTGTCCTACTAAATGGGCAGGACGAAGAGGAGTAGGTCCTCTGAGGTTGCGTCCTGCTGTTATTTGAACACAAAACGCTGGTGGGGTTGTTCACTTAAAAGAGCCCATGAGTACGGAAAGAGGGAAAAGACTAGGAAGGCATCAAGAAAGCGACGTGAGGTGGTGTGTGTGCGCTCGTAGTACGTGGTGCTGCCACAGGAGGTCTCTCTTGTTTTCCAAAGCTCGAGAGAAATGAATTCGCTAATAAAAAGTCCAGCTATGAGGGAGCTCCTCTACTGCTTATTATTATTAAAAAAAAAAGAAATGTTTTGGATACATAAAATGGTTCCAGACTGTGATAGGATATGTGTCGTACATCTCATATATATATATATATATATATATATGTTTTGTTTTTCATAGACAATCCCTTTTAGAAACATATATTGTTAGAATTTTTTGATTTTAAAATCAAATGGAATTAAAGTAATCATTATCAGAAAACAAATAGGTTATGTGATCTACTAGATCCTGTCCTTCTTAAAGTAGATCAAGACTTTCCAGTTCTTGAGATTACTGTTGAGTTTCAACTAAAAAAAAAGAATTTATTTATTTGTCTTATTCCCAAAAACTTGAACTACCAAAATAACAATGTTGTTGGCAGTGCAGCAGATGAAAGTCAGTTGGCTTGTAAACAGCTGTGAGCACACTGCTTGCTCTTTCTGTGCATCAGTTCCTCATGCTTTGCTACTAATTGTAACCTGTGCCCGAAAGCAGGACCCAAGACCCTGAACCATCAGCATTTCTGATGGAGACCCTGCACCAGAAGGGATCTGTTGTGAGAGCAAGGAAGTCAGAGGCAGGGATCTGTGACCTGAGGTGGGCCACAAGCTGTAAGGCTTGTCTCAAAAATAAGCCGTAAGCAAGGGGAGACAAAAATTCCGTGAAGGCAACAAGTAGAATGGAAATGAATTTTCTTCACATTTTCTCCGCTCAGTTGTAGGAAGAAATTGGAGCTCTTCTGCTGCTCCAGAGTCCTGTGAACATCTGACACTGGGGAATGCTCGTATCCCACGCTCTGGGGGTGACCTGCATCTCCCATCTGAGCTGGTCACTGAGCTGGTAGGGGGTTTTGCTCTGGGCTACCACTGCTTCCTCTTCCCTGGTGTGAGTTCTAAAGCATCTTGGTCATTTCCTGGGCACAGCTGGCTGTTTCTTGGTAAAAGGCACAAGGTCTTGGTGTTTCTAAATGGGATGTTGTGCGAGGAATCCTGTGTTGGGCATTAAAAGCTGCCTCTGGAGGTGGGAGCCTGTGTGCTCACAGGGAAGGGATACACCAGTGTAGTACTGGCACAAGTAAAAGGACATGGGGTACTGAAAAAATCATAATTGCACTGATTGGTGTCCTGGACACTGAATGGGTTGATTCAAGTTTTTGGAAAGTGGTTTGCTTTAAAATAAATTTTCTGCCTACAATGTACTTCTAACAAGAAACTATGTTCTGAAGGTGCTCTTGAAAGACTTATGGAAGCTGTTTATATGCATAGCTTGAAGAAAAAACATCTACATATGAAATACAATTTGCTTTGCAAATCTTGAGGCAAATAAAGCTCCAGAACTCTAAGAAACCCTGAAGAAAACATGTGATTGGGCTATAGGTGGTGGGTATCTGGTCTGGATGTTCAGACCAAGAGAATAAGGGTGAATTTTCTAGACCTGCTGTTAATATTTTATTTAAAAGTAGGTCACTGCAGCACCTGAACGTTCCTTAGTAGCTGTCAGGTGTCAGACATGACCCTGTGTCTGGAGGGAGCTTGGCGTTTTGTTGAGCATTTGTGTGCATACATCACCTGTGAGCAGGTGGGTGGTCTGCTTCTTGTGTTTACTGCTGAAAAGTGAGTCGGGTATGTTGCTTTATAACCATGCACAGCATTCACTTGGTCACAAGGCATTCATTTTGGAGGGAAGCCTATTAGAGAAACACTTTTTTTCATTATTCTAGTGCATTCAAGACTGTGGAGCTTTAGGCTTAATAAAGAGTCCTGGGTATAAATTTTGTTGCTGTCTCTTACCTGGAGCCTGGTTATGTCCTTGGAGAACTCAGAGAAGCTTCAAAAGGCAAACCAGACTCCTCTGCTTTCTCAACCTCTCTTCCTGTCCCTGTGCTACAGGCATTGTTTTGAGCTCTGTTTCCCCTGCAGTTTGTTTCCTATATAGAAAAAAACCCCAAATATTACTGATTCCCATCATATTTCAAACCTTGGTGATACTGAGTTGATACTGTGGCCTATATGTACAAATTCCTCTCTCTTTTTTTTTTTTTTAGTGTTATTTTTATAAATCCCCTAGGAAAAACAAACAAACCAAGCCTAAAAAGTAACAAGTGTAAAAAACTTACTGAAGGAAAAAAATCTAAGCACATATTTATGAAGGTTATCAGCCATACTCACAAGTTTACAAGAATTAAAATCTTCAGGATAAGGTCATTTAATGTCTTTCTATGAAGTGTTGTGGGGGGAAAAAGGCTTCCAATTAGCCTCTGTTAGAGAATCATTTGATTGCATGTATTCAGAAAATGCCTGATTTAGAGCAGTCTGTATTACCCAGGCATATTTGGGTTTGGAACTGCATCTGTCTGGCCTTGAATGGAGAATAAATGGCAATACAGTTCTGCTTGAAGCTCCAGAAACCCCTAAGGTTTTATGTAGGCTTTAAAATTTGATCTCTGAGCATATCTGCTCCCATTTGAAAAGGTATCTGAGTTTAAATAACTAATCTGACTTCTTTCAGCTCTTTAAAAAATAATAAAAAAAATTGGGTTTTAAAGGGAATCAAATATAGCATTAAAAAAATCATCTAGGTGGATTCTGGTTTTACTTTCTCCTATTTGCTAGATAAGCACTTAAATTCTAATGGGGTTGATTCAGAAGATAAAGTTGTAGTGTCTTATTCTGTATATAACTCTGATTATGCTTCATGAGATGGAATGCCAAAGTGTTAAACATAAAATATTTTTATTTGGCATCTTTTCTCTCAAAGCAGTGCTTGAAGCACTGAAATGGTGCTCTAAACTTCCAGATGATAGGGATGACTACTGGGGGAGTGAATCATGTTTTCAGAGATGAGTGAAGGACTTGGGATTTGGAGCCATAAGCCTAGTCCTCTCCTATGTTCTCTACAGTCAGGAAAAATTCTGGTGTGCTGCAGGGAAAACCTGTTTGACTCACATAGTTTAAATCAAGTCAGGATCAAAGCACTTATGGGCAACTAGTAAAGTCAACAATTTGTGAACATCAGTACTAGCAACACAACTGGTAAGCCATGGGTCTAGATACTTTCAGGATATTAGTGTCTATAAAAGCCTAAATTCCTTCTTATAACTAACTCTTCTAACTTTCTGGCAATGCTGGACCGGGGTTTACCTGCTGCTGTTACCAGTTCTCTCCCCAGTGCTGCAAATTTTCATGCACCTTTCATATTTGTTTCTGAGCTGATGTTTTTCCTCAAGTCTCTTGGGAATTCCCCATCCATTCTATTTGATCAATCTGATTGTAGGTAAATTCTGTCACTGTTAATTTTCTACTGGCAATGGGAATTTTGAGGCAAGCACCTTCTCAGCACAGAATTCTCAGGATTTTATTTGCAAGCACTCTTGACTCCTGGTTCCTTCTCACATCATCCCTTGTTATGTGCAGAGACCTACACACTACTGACGTGTTGCTTCTTTCCAGAATTGAAAATAAAAAATGATCAGTTGATGAAGAATTGAAAAGATCTGTTGATGATGATGAAGCACCTGAGCGGCCTAGACAAACCAAATCATGTCACTTTATGAAACTGGGACTCAATATCCCAAGGTGCTATTCAAAAAGCTGCTCACTGGGATTTTTTTTTTTTAATAAAGACTCTTCCAGTAAACAGCAGCTTCGGTGAAAAATGCTATGAGCTCTTCAGCATGAAGAGTGTGCAGTTTCAGGTTTTACAACCTCAGCTGGAGGACCATTCATCCATCTTATATGTGGGCTCCTACAGCATCTTACAGAGGGCTGTAAAGAGGCACGTTCCCTCAGAAGACAAACAGTTCCTCATGGCCAGAGTGCTGCCCCTGATGTCGCTGGTTTGGGGTTAGTAGAATGATGCAGTGCCCATGAGCATTGCCCCATGGCTGGAGCTGGGGAGGAGCTCCCTCGCTGCGAGCAATGACTCATGGAAAACACTTGCGTTTGGGGTGGCAGGACAAACACTCGTGGACACAGGGAGCCCTGCCCACACCCCAGGAGGGATAGATTCCTCCTGCTGGGACACAGTTAGTGAGTTAACTGACCGTGCATTCTCTCCAGTGCAGCAAGGATCTGTGAGTGAGATGGCTTCCTTACAAAACCAGGTGCTCAGGCACACAGGTGTTACTGAATCCCGAGGAACAGTCAGGTCCCCGGGCAGCAACACTGTTCTCCTTACAATTGCTCTCTCCTGCAGTATTTTTCAGAGAAGTTAGTGTTTGCAGATTGTCTGTGCAGGTGTGCTTGTTTGGATTTCCATTTCAAAGCAGCATGAAGGAAACTCGACCCGCTCTGAGGTGAGGATGCCCTGCCAGAAACAGCACCAAGCTTTGCAATTTCTTGGGAATATGAAAGCAAACAAAATGAGGAGCATAAAAAATTAATTTCTTTTGAAATGCAAATGTCAGGGAAATGAACATGTCTGATATGTGTCAGCTTGCCATACAGAATTGTTTTCTCAGAGTATCCGTGGGTCCTTGCCTGGAAATCTAATGTTTCTACTCTAGAGAAATCAGAAAAGATATCCATTTAATAGACCCAGTATTGATAAAGCCATTTAGACACCAATTCAATAAACATTAGACCATTCTTACAGGAGTAAATGTCCCATTAAAGGCAATAAATATGCCTTTAACCCTTTAATTCCTGTGGCACAGATCACTCCTCTTATCAGCTTTCCTTGAAGCGGCTTAGAATTCTGTTTCTGCTTGAGTGAATCTTTCATTGAATTCAATGCCTGAGATGATGATAACCTTTCTTAATATTTTTACAAAGAAACAATACTAAAATCATCCAGTTACTGTGGTTCAGAGAGCCAAGGCTATATTTATCCTGCAATAAACTACTCAGGGGTTATGTAGTTCTGATAAGACCCTTTCTTAGTGTCTGTTCTGAGCTCAGAGGGAAGCTGCAAGGGATGAGAAACCTCCCCAGTGTCAGCATTTCTCCATCCTACCTTGGACCTGTGGGCTCTCCCACGGGGAGAGTTATTTGTGCTTTATCTTCTGCCAATTTTTTTCATTGCAGAGGGAAAAGCACAGCTTTGCCTCCTTAGGTAAAGTGAAGTTGAGATCCTAGAGAATGGTAATGGGTCTGTATTCCTCCAGCCCTAGCACCAAAGCTGTGCAGTGTCCTCCATGCACACCTCTTCCCCGCTGTCTTGCTCTCCTTGCCTGCGGGGTTAGTGGCACATGACCTGCTTGTGCAACCCTCTGGGGTGCACTTTAGTGGCAGCAATGCAGGCAGGGCTCTCACATACTGTTAATGGTGCTCCTGGAGAAATACCGACGACTCACTGGGTAACTCTCTTGTATAGCCAAACCCCATGGAAAATGTACATGGATGTGGAGAAGAAATACTGATTTGTGAGATACAGAATAAAGCCAGAAAGCAGACAATCTGTTTTCTCTAGATTAAGCAGGTGAGAACCTGTATGTCTGCCCCAAACTTGAACTAAACCTAAACATGGACTTGGTGGAGTGACTGAGCAGTTCAGGTATTTATCAGCTTTTTTGCTGCTAAGTTGCTTTGCAACCCCCAGTTGAAGTTAATAACAATTAAGGGCCTAATATAGAAGATGAGGGAAATCAATGAACATGTTCTTAATAGAGAGGTCTTTTCAGAAGGCTGTGTCTACTTTTTCACTCACCAGTAGCCCAGTAGAAGTAGGGTGTGCTCTTGCATGGGCTGTTGCAGGACAGAGGGACGCCTGGTATCTTTCTGACCAGAGCAAGAGCCATCTCTGTCCATCTTTGTGCTTTCAAGACTTAAACAAACTTGACTTGTGGCTTTACCCCTTTAATACAGGCTGAGGGATTTTTCAGAGCAGTAATAATGTACTTTCCCCGAGGCTGAAGTCAGGATGTGCTGTCAGCCCAGACTCACTGTACCCTTCTGGGCTTTTAAGCTGACCTGCCTAGAAAAAAAAAACACAAAATCCAAACAAAACCACCAAACAAAAAAAGCAGTCCCATTATAGCTATGCTCTATGGTGAAAAGTGGGTCTGATAGAAAAGGTAGGAGTAGATTATTTGCTGGCTGTATTTCCAGATCAAAGCATTCACTTTATGAGCAGGAAGAAGACCTGCGGTTAGGCTTCTCCCATTCCTGGTGAGGTTTAGTCACTTTGACCAATTTTTCTTCTCATCAGGACTGTTTTGCGAGTGGATGAAAGCAGTACAATCCCCATTTCTCACCAGGGCAGTGGTGAACAGAACCCAAACTCCTGAGTAAAAGGGGTGGCAGAGCCAGATGTAAAACCCAGGAGTCAGACCTGCAGCACCAGAGAAGCACCCCTGCAGATGGAGGCTCCTGTAAAACTGCCACATCTCTGTCTCCTAGGATGTTCAGCCACCACTAATACGTTGTGACCTCTTCTGTCTGCAAGGAGGACAGTATGCTGTCCATTGACAGAGCAATTTAACTGTTAGGGAAATCTGTATTTGATGGGTTGCTTATTTGATCTGTTAAAATGAGTACTTGCAGCACATGCAATGACTTGAATTTTGACCTTAGCATAAAGGACAATTTATCACAATGTGTGCCATGTTGGAGAGTATATCTGAGCTGGGAATGCTCCTTCACAATCATTTCTCCTGGGATACAGGGATTTTCAACATATTCTTTTCATGGCAGTCAATACCCTATTAAGGTGATGACAAACCTTAGTGACTATAATTTAGCACTGAGTCTGAAGTGAGGTAACCAATTTGCTTGCCTAATTATATAATCAATAGGCACAGAATAGGTGCAAGGGCAAGTCTGTGTTTTTCAGCTTGCTGCTGGCAATGCAAGCAACAACGTAGCTTAATGAATTACATGAACAGCCTGTTGTGTGACTTGAGAGTCTTTAAAGATTTAAAAAAAATAAATCACATTTATCTTGGGAAAGCCACCAAAGTGTTTTGGAGGGCAGAGCAATGTCTCCAATCAATTGTTATTGGCAAAATACTGTTTCATTTCTTATGATATTTTTGTAAGACATTATCTATCTATCTATCTATCTATCTATCTATCTATCTATCTAATCTATCTATATTTTCTGCCAATTTTGTCGTCAGTGAGAGACCTGAAGGAAACTCTCGCCTGACTTTCTCAATGTTGAGAATATTCCCTGGACTAGCTAAGCTAAGAGTCAGGACTTTTACCACATTTACAGGTTGTTCATGTTCATTTGAAAGCATGAGCAACACACTGGAAACTACAGAAAAAATACAAACAGCCTTTTCATCCTTTTCACTGGTAAACTGCCAGGAACACATGGTGTTTCCTCCCTGTCCAAACCACACTAGTCAGAGCCAATCATCATTTTGGAGGACCTTACCCATCTCTGCTTACAAGTGCTAGAAATTCTAGTGATGTTCTTCACTCTTTTATCACCAATTTTATCAAATCAGTCTTGCCAATTAATTAATGTGTCCACTTTCCACTGATGCCACTTCCATGTCTAGGAAAGTGTGTGAGCTCAGAGTACCAGCAACTCTCACAATACCCAACATGATAGTTGCAGTCCCTCTGACCCATGCAGAGTAAAATCCAGTTTTATGCATTTGTCCTTGTCCAAATTAAGTCAGAGGAGAGACAGATGAGCTTTTGAGGATGTCATGAAAAGCCCAAGCCTTTGATACTGAATTACCCTGTCCACCCATGAATAGCTCTCTTGGTAAGAATGAACCTTACCCTTGGTAAGGTTCTGATGTGCTGGTACAAGGGCAGGCTGTGCTGACTACACCAAGTGCTTGCACTGTTTTGAAACATCTGCTGAGAAAACTTAAATTTAAGCAGCTTGAGCAGGTGCAGTTGTTTGCCCTGGGAATTACAACAGTGCACTTAGCCTGATGTGAGCTGGATTTGGGCTCATAAGACTCAGTAGTCACATTGATGAGTTTCTTTTGTCTCAGTTCAAAGCAGAAATATGCGGGTGGGACACTGCGATTGCCTGTCTCCTCCAGGGTCCTCATAAGACTTCAGCAAACTTTTTAGAGCAACAGTTACAATTGCCTTTGTCTAAGCGTAGTGGAAGGTTGGCTGTGGCATCAGTCGTGCTGCTCCCCTCATCTTCCTAAAGCCAACAGGCATCTGACCAGCTGATCCTCCTGGGATACTGACTACTGAGTTAGACTCTGTCTGGTTGAAAGCTAACAGCAGGGAAAGAATAACGTCAAAAACACATGAGTATTAGCAGAAAAAAGTAGTGCTGCTTTAGTATCAGACCTTCACAAAAGATTCTGTGGAAATAATTGGAAAGATTCCATGTTTTGTTCCTTCCAGACTAATCTGGGGGGCTTAACTGTGAATGGGGTTTTAACAATGAATGAAGCAAAATACTTGTCTGGGGTGCAGGCAATCACCTGCAGTCTGCTCTGCACTGCTCCTCATCTGCTGTCTGTAAGCTATTGTGCCAGCCTTCACTCCCGTCCAGATAAACTTGATTGAGCCTGCAGCTATTTATATCACACTCCCTCGAGGTACCCAGTCGGAAGCTGCCTGTTTGCCTCGTGTTAATGGAAGTCAGGCCCAATTATATGCATGTGGGGGATAAGTTGTTTCCTCTTACTCATAATGAATCCTGACCTTTCCCAGGATCTATCTTGTCTGTTTATTCAATAACATGTTACCCATCACACTAAGGAGAGAAATGGAAAAATCCCCAGCCCAGCACAATGGCAGCTGGGGATTCTGGGATCTGCCTTCTGTTTAAGAGCTAAGGATGATAAAGTGTAGGTCTGAAGCAAGGAAATATGACTGTGCAAGTGGGCAGGCTTGCCCCTTTGGCTGCAGGAGCATTTCAGCTCCAGTATCAGATTGAAATGTGTCAAATAGAGCTCTCACATTCAGCCTGGAGAAGCAGCAGTGAGCATGGGGTTGTAATGCTTTTGTTCTGGTCACACCAGTCTATCTCTGTAGGGACCAGTCTCTGAGAAGTTCCCATACTTCTGGGCAGGTGTAGTCTGGTTGTGGGCGGGGATGTCCCCACTGCCCCTCTGCCTTGGGACTGCAGTGCCAACAGGGCAACTGCGTTTCTGCAGAATGGTTTTGCAAGAGAGGTGTCATGGAAATTCAAAAGTTGTGCTCTTGGGTAGGATGCAAGTGTGTAAACCACACAGGGTCTTTCAAAAAATTTACCCTCTAGTCTTTGCCCATGGTAGCTTTAAGCCCAGTTTTTATCTTGTTTTAATCCCTCTATGTGTATGTGAATGAAGATGAGGCAGCTGCCAGCTGTTAAATTACTAGAACAAAGGCAAGTTTTCTAAAGCATTTTATATAACACTTGTTCCCTTTCATTTGATGAATCATTCATTAATGTCTCTATTTGAGATAATTATTACAACGGCTATAACCTTTTTAATTATTTGAACGAACACAAAACATTACAAAGAAAAATTCTGGATGGACCTAATAATGTTCAGTACAAGAGGTGATGTTTTCAGCAAGCTGTGTGTGCTAAAAACAAAATCATGTTTACCATATGGGCTGCAGAGCAACAAAATCTCCCTAAATGCTTGTTTAAGATGCCTATGCATCTTTACTAATGTTTAGAAAAAACCCCAATTCTTGTTTTCCTTGGCTGCTCCTGGCTCTGCCAGGCATGATTCCAAATAAACCATCACAGTTAAACCACTGGGCAGGTCCAGGGCCTGTTCTGGTGCATGTTTAGTTTCCTCAGTTTCTCCCTTTCTTAGTGTTCAGCACAGATGTAAAAGTTCACTTTGTGGAAGGCAATGATGATGTGTTATCCTCAAAAAACTGTGAGTGGAAAGGGGCAGGCACAGCCCTGCAGTCTATAATGGGGAGTGAAAAGGCACTGACCAGGCACAGAAAAGAGGAGAGGGAAGAAAAAATGGGTCAAGCAAGAAGAGTAAAGTGGCTTTGCCTTCTCCCACTGTCCTGGGTGCAGTATGGTTCATAAAAAGTGCTTGAGGTGCAAGATTGGTCCAGTGGTGGTACCCACGGCTGAGAGGACATAGCCTGCTAAAGGAGCATGATTTACCCTACTTGTAGTATCTGTATTCAGCAAGAATATCATCTCTGCTCTGTTAAATCTGAGGTGGGCCACTTTATTTTTATTATTTGTTTTGTGTAATGGCTTCTGTGAGCTCAGAGGAATCTCAGGGAGAGCATAGCAATTTGCTTCATACATAGTGTTCCCTAAAGTGTCCTGGATATTTCACGACAGTTCAGTTTTAATTTTGCTGTGGATATTAATGGTTAGAAATATTTTGAAACATTAGCGTCCTAGCAAGTTGGAAAAATGTGAAATGACAACATCACTGTTCAAAACCTTAATTGAGAATAGTGCTTTCTAAACTGCTGCACAATTTCATTAATTTGAAATGTTTCCTTTTTCTTTCCAATGATTTTCTTGGTTGCTATCAGTCCTGATTCACAGATTGGAAGGTCAGAAGGGCCATTATACTGCCTAAAATAAGGCAAATTTTAATGAAATATCCCTTGAAATTATTATTTTTGAGTCCTGAAGAATCAGGGTGGCAACATCATTTTTCCAAAACTAGAATTTCCAGCATTCTCCCAGACAAACCTTATGTCTAACAGATTGTTTTTATCACTTCATATAAAGCCCTGTTGCTAAAGTGTCAGTAACTCATAACAGTTTGGCATGAAAATTAGTAATTCAATGTGTTGATTGTAAACCTGCCTTAAAACTGTCAGTAATAACATATAGACAAGTTACTGGCACAATATCCTTTTAGAAGAACTGTAGGTGATTTTAATAATTTATGAATGGAAACTTCTTGTTAAATGTAATGTGACTGCATTCTGTGTCATGAAAACTATTATTGTCTCATTTGAAAGGTGTGCTCTGAACTAGGAATGAGTTTTTTACTGCAGGCAGCTGGGAGCTAAGGAATCAGAACTCTGGGGTTTTAAACTCAGATTTACCACTGATCTGCCATGTAAACACCAGCCAAGGTGATTGCACTCAGGTATCAGAAATGATTGAGGTTCACAGGGTATGGTTCTTTCTTAAATGAGGATGAGGAGCACTCCTGAAATGAAGCTGGTGGTTCCTGGGGGTGGAAGGAGGCTTTGGCTGCGTGGGGGGCAGTGTGATGCCACCAGCCGAAATGAAAGGGCACTGTCACCTACTGACGAACTGCCAGGGTAAAATCTCACAGGCAGGATTAGTGTTCCCAGGGATTAGTTGTGGGACCACTGGGTGTTTGCTCAGGCAAGGCAGTAGCTTGGAAGGGATCAGGTTCAAGGAAATACCTTCCTCTTTGGCTTTCTTAGCATGATAATTGTGTCACTCTAAGTCTGGCAGCAATTGTAATTTCCTGATGCAATGGGATGCAATGGGGAGGAGGAAGGGCACAACCCACTTTGGGAAATGGTTCTGTAAAGCAGCCCTACCCTGCCATTTTTTTGACAGAACAGCAGTCATTGAAAATCCATTATTAAAAAATAGTGACTTCTTGTGCATTTTATCCCTGCTAGATTGAAATGTCTCATGTATGTCTTTCAGTTCCTTTTATTTAGTCTAAAAACAGAGCAACTGAAAGTTAAAATCAGGTGCATACATTTCTTGTCTCCAGACTGAAATATTTTAGCCAAAGCATTTCTGGAACTCTCCTCTTTACTACATTACAGCTGTCATAGCTCCAAACTCCTCTCTAGCACTACAGTGGTTCTCTGTCCCCCAAAGCTGCTGTGTAATTGCTACGGTCTCAAGTCCCTTGACCAGCAACAGATAGTGCAGGGAATCTTGGGAGCTTTAGCTTGATCCAGCCAGCACAGGCGCTGAAAGAAAATAAGAATGCAAGGCAACAATGCCTCTGTGGGCCTGTGAAGCTGTGGGAGGCTAGTGCACAGTAGACTTTTGATTTCCAGGAGGAAGTGGAAACCTTGGTGCTGTGGCAGTCACTTGGGTGTCCCAGGCAGCTGCTGCCGTGTCCCCCCAGCCCCAGCAGCCCTCACAGAGGGTATTCATCTTGCAGTTGCATTTTTGTCAATGTGTGTGCATCACCAGTCAGAACAATGTGCTTTCGGGGTTTAGTTTGGCTGCTAAATTTACCTTCTGTCTTTCTTTTTTTTGTGGGTTTGCCAGTGAGGGCATTAAAGTGAGAGACTAGGCCCTGAAAGATGAGGGTTGAAATGCGTTTGATTAAAGCAATATTTAAAGGATTTGCCTCCAAGGACAAACCCTCCATAGTTTATCTATAAAAACAGCTCTCAAGGTACTTACTGATTTCAGTTTTTTTGAAGGGCATGTATCCTTTGAACATCTGTCCTGTTTAATTAGGCAAAGTTGTACTATTGACTATTAAGTTCAACAATAGGCAGTGCCAATTAGCGACTAGTCTCAGCAGGTTGGGAAGTGAAATCACATGTGAAAGCACAAAGGCATCTGGTTGTAAGTGGGGAAAGTGAATATCTAACAGAAATCGCAGTTTCCTCAGTCTTTTGTAATAATGCCAGATTTGTGGGGCTTTGTAATGGACAAACTATAATTTCTTAGAGATGTTCACAAAGAGATGTAGATAGTACAACACAGTTTCCTGATTCATTCTCCGGGAGTTTTTTTAGCCAGTTTCTTTTTACCAGGTTGTTGGGTTTGTTAGGTTTTGTTTGTTTGTTTTTTTTTTTTTTTTTTTTTTAAAATTTTACTTTTTGTTTTCTTTGAATTTTTTTTTGTTTTGTTTATGGGTTTGTTGTTTTTTCTTAGCTCTCTGAGTGTGGTTTTATATGGAGGTACTAGTCAAGAACTATTTTAATTAAACCATAAAAATATACTGGCAGAACTTTGCACTTGCCAAAGGATGACAAAGATATTAAGGAAAAATGGGCAATGATTATCTTCCAGCTTGATTCAATATTATTTTTCTGTGGTGAAGGCTCCAGAAAGCCCTGCAAAAGGAATAAGGTTCCCACCCACTTATCAAAAGGGGAGATTTGGAGTCATCTCAGTGTTTTTTTGCAGACTGTAATTATTTGTATTTTACTGAACTGGATTTTTAATTGAAAATCTAATTATTCAATTAGTTTGGGAGCAAGCAAATAAATTGATTGTTTCTCTATGAGGGACTGAGCATAAAAAAATGTTATTTTTAGAATTGTTCAAGCATGAAATTGAAGGAGAGCACATACAATATGCAAACTTCCAGCTGTTATTTTGATTCCCCATTTGCACTGATGGAAAGTTTGGAAATTCAGCCACTGCTAGTCCACAAGACAGGATTAGAAAAGGATGAACCACCATGCCTACACTGAGAACCACTGTAAGTTGAACGTTATGATCTGAATTTTAAAATTTTCAAGTCATAAAAAGCTTTTCTGTTTTTCCTGGATTTTTTTTAACAGTTTTATTCCATCTTTCTCCATTTCTGCTTGTGTGTATAAAATGTGAATGGACAGGTGCAAACTGGGGGAAATATAGCAAATATCTTAGATGCAGAGAGTTTCTTGTCTCCACTTTTGTCAGAGCATGGTTAAACCTGAGGAACTGGAACCATTTTCTTGAGATTAGACAGAGCAATTTCTATTCTTCCTTCATCTTTTCATAATAAGGAACAAAGCAATCTTCCAGCCTACTCCTCACATACAGGAAAGGATTCATTCTGAGCTAGTGTAACATGGGGGGGTTGACCCTATATCCTACTCTGGTTGAAAAAGAGTTCCATGTGGCTTAAGGATGGGACTGAGAGTTTGTTCATACCTCTTTCAGAAGTGAAAATCAGACAAATTCATTTGATGTTTTCTTGCTTCTGCAAAATGGGGAAATGTCGGGGAGGCACCTGTCAGGGACTGCCAAGAAGATAATTTTTACCAATGGATGAAACTGTCTGCTGCTCACTAGAGACTGCCATAACCACCAGGTATATACCCTTTGCCATAGAGCTGCTGTTTTTGCAAGTTTTTTATACTGCTCAGATGTTATAATTAGGATAAAAGATGTATTAAACAGATAATTATTACCATTCTATTACTTCTGTATGTTCAATTGTTCTGATTGGTTCTGGGAACCCCAGTTACAGCCCCCTGATTGGTTCTTGTACCCTTAAAACCTCACTGGCTGGCCGGTGGGGCAATGCAGCACCACCCTATAAGGCTAAGCCACCCCCATTTTTCCCTTATAAGTTATAAACCCTCCTTTCCTTTTCTTTTTGTGTCACGACCCACCCCTAACTCCACCTGAGTTCTAGAATCCTCTGACCGAACCCTAAAAGAGTCCCATGCTATAGAGCGGGTTGTTTTTGCTCTATATGGGGAGGGTCAGCTGCCACAAGGACAGCTGAGGGGTTCGTGCAAAGAAGAGCCAAGACACCTGAGGACGGTGAGGGTGAGCCTTTATTAAGCCCACAGCACTCCTTTTTATGGGGGGGCTGTGGAACAGGCTAGAAAAAGGGAGGAGTTTTACAAATAAGGTTAAGGGTAGGTGGGAACGTCCCAACTTGGAAATGAAAGGGCGGTAACCTAACCATAAACAACATGAATATGCAATAATGTGGTAGAATACAACCAATCAAACAACTGTAAGGCAATCCTATGAAACAACAAGAAGAAATTTTAAAAACCCCATGTATATATATATATATAGCGAAATATAACAATTAACACACAACAGTCTTTTAACTTTATTTTAGTTCTTCTATCTTCCATCTTCTCCCGATTTTATTCGCTCTTCTCCTCACCGATAACAATAAATACTCCTCCATCTGTCATAATCTTCTTTTGATACTTCCACAGGTTTTATTTCAATCTCACTACTCCCGACACCATGTGCCCCTAATAAAGTGTTCACACTTGTGCACACCTGTACATAGCCTCCCCTGTGTGGACCATTCCTTCTTTCCCTTCCAGACCACGACAGGGAAAACTTTGTTATTTAGGATGAATAAAGATAATTTGTTACTATGTGAAAAGCAGTTTAAGTTCTCCAGAGACAAAACTCTGCATGAAATGTAAGAAAAGCAGAAAAGTGACACTATAGTATTTCATTGAAGTCTTTCTTTCTCTCCATCAATTAACTTACTTTGCCCTAAAATGCCAGTGGAATGCATAGTATCCCAACAGCTTTAAGCCTGAGTAAAGTTTTTCACTGTGTTAAGTCACCCTTGCAATGGGCCTGTGCTCTTTGGAATAGAGTGGCCAGTGAGAAACAGTGATGTATAGCATGGACTAATGTGTGGTTGGTGCCCCTGGGGAAAGGAAAGCCTTTTAGAATAGTCAAAAGGTTTTGTGACTCATTATTTCTTGGCTGGAAAGAATGGAGGCAGCACATCAGCTACAGGACTAACACAGAACATTGCTGCACACTGTCATCCAAAAGTATTTCTGCTTCCCAGCACTGATTCTTTGTTAAATACTGAAAGTATTCAGGGGGAAGAGAGGGAAAGAAGTAAAAGCCTCCCTTGCTTCACCTGCTCACCACAGATGCTGATCTCTGTGCCTTGCAGGAGGGTGACAGACTCTCTGTAAAGGCTCTGCACTGACAAGAGTAGTGTGTGTGCTTTGATACTCCCTGCCAACAGCTCAGTAAATCATCCCTGGGAGCATCGTCTGGGGTCTGTGAACTGGGTTGCTGGCACTGGAGGAAAATAGCTGAAACAGCATGCAGACAGTGGCCTGATTTGCAAACATTATCCATCTAGACCAAGGACACCTCTGTGAGGAGCTGGTTTCTCTTCTGCCTAATGCCTCTTGCCTCTAAAAGTGGCAGTCCTGATCGTTCAGCTCCTGACATTTGTTGCCATCCCTGTGATTCAGCAAACCCTGTGTTCTTTTTCTACATATTCATGTCCTGAGCAAAGACAGAAGGCACCAATGTCTTCATCTCAAGCTGTGTTTACACCTGTACATGCTCACAGTGTTTTCTGAGACTCTTCAGTCAGACCTGTTCCAAAGCTAACAAGTGGCATTGTGGAGTTTTTCTTCAATGAAGGGAAACCTTGACTCAGTTTTCTCAGTCTTGTCTTACACAGCAACGTATGAAATAGAGTCCTAAACATGCAAAGTTATGGTTTTATGGGCATATCCCTATTAGGAGTGGCAGGTCCAGTGAAGGCAGAAGGTTCACAAGAAAGGGTTATTCTTGATGGCACAAAACTGTCTCTCCTCTGTTATTTATGGCTCCCATGATATGCAATTGAGTTTACTGTTTGGAAACTGAGATTTACTTTGAATTGCTTTTTATTTTTCATTTTCTTTATGAGGTTGAGCAGGTCTGAGGCAGTGAACATCTTAATACATCTTAACTTTTGAGTGCACTTGCTCCAAGCTGAGGTCTGCTGCAAGATAGTTGTATTTTTGAGCGTTTTCCATCAGGTCTGGCTTCCTATTTTCACACTGCTGGTTATGCTGAATGTATAGAGATCAGGGTACTGCCTTGTAGTCTGGTGTATAGGTAGCCTTTTTAATCCTTGCTTTGTGTCAGGACATGGAAATAAATAAAGTCATCTTCCATAAACAAGGACTTTTAGAAACATCCTCACACCATTTAAATCTACATGAATGTGTAACTGCGCTGAGGATCTGACAGGCCAGAAGAAGAAGACAAAAAGTTGTACATTGATGAATTAGACATTGAGAAAATCTGTACGTGCTTTGAGTAAAACTTCACTGATTTAATTCTGGTGACACAAAGGGTACCCAAAGAGGTAAGATTGTGATAAGAATAAAATGATGCTAGATGGTGACTAGACAATTCAGGGAAATATCAAATGATGCCCTGATTAATCATCTCCTGGGAGAGTTGTTAGATTCAGGATCTTATGTTAGCTAGACTTTTGGTCTGACCCAGTATCTTTGTTCTGCTTTAAATAGCTTCAACACAGTTGTTTGCACTTCTAGTTTGAAGAAGACTTCCAGAGCGTGAGCAATCTTGGGCAAATCAAATGTGTCTTTTGCTCAAGTGCACAGTTGCATTTTTATGTTAGATCACCTCAAACAGGGTGGGTGAAATTTTTTCCTCTTTGAAGGTAAAAGGGAAGCACCTTTGAATGGCATGAATCGCAATATAGAGATGACTGTCAGCTATAGAAGACAACAAGACAACTGCCTCAAAACACAGGTGTCTAAATTTTGAATTATGAAACTGGGGAGAGATGATTCCTCTTTGCAGGGACATTTGCCAGCTGCTCACTTTTAGTGTCAAGTGAAGATCCAGCACTGGTTCAAAATCTAATATAATAAGTGAAAAGTTTGTCACTCGGACTATGGTTATCCCGGATGCATCTCCAAAGTATTTCCAATCAGGTCTTACATTGTGGCAAGCATTGCTCTTGCCCCAAGGTTAAAATTTGCTGAACTGAAAGAAGGTGTCCTTGGATGTGTCTCATCTCTAATGCCATCTGGTGAGTGGCTGGTACTTGTTCATTACCTCTGGGGAATTGCTCGGGCTAATTTATGTGGGGAGCTTTGCTGGATGGGTAAGCACGCAGTCCCATCAGTCTCGGTGTGGAGGGGGAGGATTAAAAGACAGCTTCATCTGCCATGACAAAACTTCTCTCTGACATCTGGGCCATTAAAATAAATGACAGGTTTTACTGCAGTGTCCATCTCTTGGAGGGACATTGACAATTTGCTGTTTAAAACCCAAGTCACAGCAGAGAACTTGGGTGACAAGGGAGACCTTGGCATCAGGAGCCAATATTGGAAATATACAGCACAAACACAGGATGAAGGGTGGAAAATGTCACACAGACATGCCTTGCTGGACTAGATCAGCAAGTAATGCTCCTTCTCTTTTATGCTCCAGGGAGAGAACCTTTTTACTTGGTGCATTGAAGACAAAAAGTACCAACTTTGATTCTGTTCTTATTTATTCCTGACAAACATAATTAGGATACTTGTTTCATTACCTAAAGGATCTGTCTGCTCAGAGCCCTGACACAAGGACTTCCTTCTAAGACTTTCTGCCCGTGCATTTTCTAGCCCCATTTGTACACTGTCTTGTCAGTTCAATAAATCATTACAGATAAGTAAATCCTTCTCTGAACTCTTTGGGTTGATAGCATTGCTAACATTTGTGAACATGTTAGTTTCAGCCTCTCTAGAAGAAAAGACACACTACTGTGTTGAGCAGCACAATAAATATGAAAGTATACTTGTTCCCCTTTTAGGTCAAACTGGTAGTTTTTAACTCTTTGCATTCCGTGCAAATTATTTTAAGTGCTCCATCAAAGCTCTGAAACTGCTTTTGAAGTTCATGTGTGCACTGTTGTATCTGAGTATTTTATCACTGAATATGGATATTGAACATTGCATTAAGCTTCTTAGCAATATCACAAATTATGAAAAAAAAAAAAAGAAAAAGCTGTATTTGTATAGCCTTTGAACTCCCCTCTCTGCTAGAAGGTAATTGGGTGTAAAGTAACATGGCATTCAAATGGCTTTAGCTTTATCAGAGTTCTTTTATGATATTCTAGAAAAGTTAGAGGTCTGCAACATGATTCAATTAATTTGACTTAGAATGAGAAAGTAAAGCCTGGAGCTCAATGGTGATTTGTATGGAATGAAAATATAAGCCAAACTGGACTGTAGCAAAACTGGAGCAGAGATGAAAACATTTTTTTGGAAAAAAAATCAAGAAGGAAACATCATATTGTCTAAATATCCATTTCAATATTTCTCAAAGAAAAATTATATTTTGGGCTTTAAAAGTATTTTTTTCTTGTGATGTACTTGAGTGCTCAGTGTTGAGATAAAACTGTTCTGATTCCTAGCTCTCTGAAAAGTAGGAGCAACTTTCCTCGTCTGTCCAGAAAAGAGATAAGTCGGTTTAATTTTATTCCTATGACCATTTAGCAAATATGCAAGAGAAATATCTCTTGCCCACTTTTCATAGTGATGTCTCAGTCCCTCCACTGAAAGTTTCATGTCTCTTTTGATGTCTGCTGGCTAGCTGAGCTGTGACATGAGTCTGTGACATGAATTGACCCAGGGAGACAAAAACAAGTCAGGAATACAGACATTTCTTTAAAAATTAGTGCATTGTCAGAACACTAGTCATGAATGTATCTCTAACAGTAATATGAAGTGAGACCTGAGGTATGTTGATCACCTTTTCCCTTTTCTTAGGGTTTCTCTTGTACCTTTCTAGGCTTAGAGAGCCCACACAGAGATGTACTGTTGCAGCACTTTACATTACAGCAGTAAGTCCTTTCTAGTGGAGATTTTTGGGGCCAGGATGGCTGCATAGCCAACCAGGGGCCAGACTCTGCTACACTTTGAAGATGCAAGGACTTCCATTGAAGTGACTGAATTAATTTCCCTGGCTTGCTCCAGTAACAAGGTACCACACACTGTGAGCAGAGGTCACACACAATGAGAGCAGTTGCTATAATTAGCTGTCATAATTCTGAAATACAAGCACTAAAAAAAGCTCTCCAGGTACTTTTTTTTTTTTTTTTTTTTAAATCTTTTGTCTCTTTTTTTGGCCTCACCCTTTCAGATGAAGAAGTCTATCCTGAAATATACCGAAAGGCTGCCAAGCTATGTTTCAAAAGGTAATGCAGCAGGTCTCTGATTGTACTGGACTTTCCTAGCAGTGAATCTTTCAGCCCAGTGGATTTTTTAAGATTGTGACAAATCATCTTTTCTCTTTCAAGGTATCACATCAATATTTAACGTTCCTCAGAGTTTCATCTGTATCCAGTTTCCTCTACATGTCTTGGTCTAAATAGTTGTCATGTAGCTGCCATCCACAGGAGTTTTATTCTATTTCATGGATTCTCCAGTGTTTAGTGTGGTAACATTTACATCTAAGAGCAAAACTTACCTGCCCATAGAGGTTACAGGAATGATGTTTGATATAACCCTGTTCTATTAATCCAATTGGCTAGTGATGAGTGATGAAGGTAAAATATGCAGTGTTCATATCTTAGAGAGAATTTGTAAAGGAGGATGAACACACTTCCCCCCCCCACCNAGTAGATGTCTTATGGCCCACTGTATAGTCATCAGCCTCTTCCAGAGCTCACTGAACTCTGCAAGGACACTGTGAAACCTGCTCACACTCTGATGTTGTTATTGCCCCTGATGAGCCTACAGGGTGGAAATAAGCATTGGGTGTTTGAGGTAGGTGAAAAGTGTTAGTCCCAAATTTGATGCTATGGCTCCTGATTGTCTGGCCACTAGCTAGAGCAAATAAGCAAATATCACCTGAAAATGAGCAGTGAGTATGCATTTAATTTTCTAGTCGTGGATGAGATGAAGCTTCATTGAAAACACAGGTATTTACAAACCTGAATGAAATAGCAGCAGCCAGAATTCTGAATGCAGTGTAAAAACTGCTGTTTACAGGAAACAGCAACCCATTCTACCCTTTCCTATAGCTAGTTATTGTTTGTATTTTCTCATTGAAAAGGAAAGATAAAATGAATGACAACAGTATCTGATGTTGTAAACCCTAATACATGAAGATATCTGCAAGTCCTTCTGCTGAATTTTACTACAGAAAGAAAAACCAAAAAATGATACAAGGCAGAAGTTAATTTGGAGAAGCATTAAATCAATGGCATTCATGTAAAGTTACTGCCTACCTCTTTCATTGTGCAAGGAGAAATAAGAAATAAAGATCTGTACTTCTGCACTATCTGGGAAGGTCAAAGATGCACAAGCTCACAGTTGTCCCTTCCCAGTTATGTAGCAGAGGCATCTGGCAGATGCCAGCAGAGTTAAAGAAGGGAATAAAGCTGCTCTGTGGAGGTGGGTACCAGCATGTTAGACAGTGAGCCTTGGATTCCCCTTCACAGCTGGAAGGAAAGAGGATGAAAGGATAAACTGGCAAAGCAGATTTCCTGCTGTACAGTGTATGTGCCTGACACATTTGATCCATTCCCAAACTGACACAGTTTGGGAATGTGGACTAGTTAACTGCCTGTTTGACACTGTCCACATCCTTCCACTGGATGGATCTTAACCAAGTTAAGATCTGGTCTGTACTGTCAAAGATTTGAATGAGGGAATTTGATACTGGTACCAAGAAACAGAAAGTTAAAAACAACATCATTTAACCTACAGTGATGTTTTTAGTTGGTGTATTGATATGATGATGGTATTCTTGATGTCTATTAAAAAGTAGATAAATCTCTCTCTAGAAATACAGAACTCAAAATTATCACATTGCTTTACTAGTAGCACTCCAGTTAATTACTAACATTACTGAATGAAACTCACCATACATGCAATTTAATAACTATTATAATGTCTGCCACTGCAACTCTAGGCACACTATGCTTATGTTTGAGTTTTTTGATAAGGTTAAAGAATATTCGAGTCATTTGGATAAGACATTTTGTACTAACTGCAGAGGAATTTCTAATGAACTGTTTCCTGATGTGATTTGAAGACTTTTAACAAACAGAACATGGCATTCACACTCACTGACATGATTTTAAAACTCCTCAAAACTTTTCTGTCATCTATGCAATGGAGAGCACTGCTCTGATAGTGTTTGTGTTCTTTGCTCCTCTTAAGTGAATCTTCTAGTACTCATTTTATCTTAGCCCAACACTTACCTTATTCCAATACATACATGTTTTTTTCATAGGTGAATGGAGCAGTTCTGGAAAGTTTCAGGCATGGATCTTGGGTCAAGCACGTGCTCTGATTATTTTGGGACCATCAATGGTATTGTGAACAGCTTATGCTTTCCCTCTAATGCATCCTAATTCACTGCTTGACTGACTTCAATTCCTATTCTCCACCCTCTGTTGAGGTTGTTAGTAGGACTCCCCTTTAGCATTGGTTGATTTTATTCTTGCTGTCAAAGTTTAAAGTTCAAGATTCCCTTTTGTTTTGTAATTATAGCAGAAACCACTTGGATGACTGGGCTGTAGAACCAGAATAGTAAATGACAATGCGCAGCAACCCAGACAAGACATTGGTTGTTGCTCTAACAACATCTGAGACTGTTTCACTCCTGCATCCTGACTGTGTGATCTTACATAGCATTTGTTTCACTTACACCTACCAGAGATCCAAACTCAGATGTATTTCTCTCAAATGCAAAAAACATTTCAAACCCTTGGGAGACTTCAGGGACTAATCTAGGCAATGAACGAGGGCCATCCAGAGGAACCATTAAGTCAATTTGACTACTCCATGAAACTAAAATCCAGAAAAGTTGGTGGAGGAGGAAAGATAAAACATAAGCCTCCATATATTTTTTTATTGGACTCACGTCTTTCTAATTTCTGTTATCGAATTCTCGGTTAAGACAAAAGAAGAAACAACAATTTTGGTGTGGAGAAAACGCCAGAGTTCCTTCTGTTCCAGTAAGTATTCAAGCCTGTTTAAGACAGGGTTGTTTCTACAAAACACTGTTGCTCCAACAATGGAGCAAATACAGCTGCATTAGCATGTTCCTTTGGCTGTGTCAAGATCAGCTAGGGATCATATAATCTTAGTTTTGAGCTAAGCACATATTTACTGGACCTGGGATGAAGTTAGGAGATCTTCTCCATCCTTCTTCACTGAGTTGGGCTCTGGCTCCAAGCTGTAGCAATTTCAGGCTGTTGTCTCCCTTACTGCCCTTGCTTGACTAAAGCTTGGCCCTGATTTTAGCAAGGCAAGGTGCTGTCATTAATGCAGCTGTCTATTGATGTTGATGACAAGAGTAGCTTATTCAGCAGATGGTATTCAGAGTGGCACTGACGTTTGGTTTGCTCTCAGCACCCCATCCATTCCCTGAGCAATGCATAAGCAATGCTCTGACACCTACTAAATTTAGAGTTGTTGGGACTTTTTAGACAACTTCATTTGTTTTGGTGGCTCATAGAAAAAAAATGTGCTTTCCTCCTACCAACAATACTACTTTGTCTGCTTAAACCTTTTTGGGAGGGGGAAAGAGCAGAACAGGATTACATTCTCAGGCAGAAGTACACAGGCCATGGGACAAAGACAGAAATGAGCTTAGTAGACCCTTTAGAGGTTTGCCTGCCCTAAGGCCAGAGGGTTGGGAGGTAACATTTTTAGAAGATTTGAAAATCCATATCTCTTACTGACTTGACTTCAAGATGTTAGTGAATCTTTTATAAATGGAAGAACGGGAATAGTTAGAACCAGGCTGCAGAGCTGTAGCTTGCTAAATACGGAGAAAGGGATCTGAGCACGAGAGCCTCCCCTGTGGCTTGAGAGGGAGCTGAATTGGATCCTCTTTTGTAGGATGAAGCCTCTCAAGTTACCCAGTGACATCTTTGCACTAAAGGTGTTCTTATTTTCCTGTCTCTTTATTCATGTGCTTTCCTTTCTTTGAATCAGAAGGACAGAAGAACAACACAAGGTCCCAGGAAAGTGAAACTCTCGCCCAAATCTGTGTGCAGGGCAGTACCCAGAGCCTCCCATGCCACTCCTGGAGCTGGCAGCTGTGCCATCTGCTCAGTTGCCCTCTGGCAGCCCCTCTCACTCATCCTGCTCATCCTCCCTGCTGCTCAGTGGCCTCACAGCTGTGCTGTGTCCATCCCACTCTCACCACCAGTCCCCCAGCAGATGCTCTCTTTCCAGTTTGTTAGCTGGGGCTGGGGAAGGTCACCAGCACGGCAAAGCAGGGAGGGAGTGAAGTGTCATCTCTGACAGATATCCACTTCCCCTCTTCTGTACAGGCTCTGGCCAGCTAGGACAAGGGGGACAGCTGCTCATATGAGAGCAGACAGCCAATCTACCTGTTCCTTTTTCTGCCTTGAGGTGAATGTGGGTTAGCTGAGGTCCAGGAGGAAAATGCACTGTGGGTGCATACACTGGGACTGCTGTGAATAAGAAAGTTTGTGGATTCCCTTGCCTGTGCCAAGGCAAACAATTGAATGATTGCTAATCCTGACTTCTCAGCTTTTTTCTGCCCCTTTACTGCTTATTTTGTAGGTTCCTCAAGTAGCCCAATTTCTTCAGGTATGTAGATTGATGGGATGGCATCACAGTCTGACTGCAAGTGTCTCCTGTCCCAAGGGTTCACCCTCTTCAGTTTGGTGTGATTACTCTGTGGTAATAAGGCTGTGTGAGCACACTCAGAGGGTGTTCCCCCCCTACCTCCACATTGTTTGCTGACACTACTTGTATCTGACACGGGTGTGTTTGTATCAAAGATCAAAATGTCCTGCAAGGTTAACTGAAGTGTCTGTGTGGAGGAGAATGGTGCATCTACAGAGGAGAGACAGTAAGCCTGTGCTGCAAAGGCACCAGAGAGTCACTAAGGCTAAGAGACACTGCAAACACTATTCACAGGAATTACTTCTAGAGCAGAGTCACTGCCATTTAGGCAAGAGGTGGATTTTCCTAATGACATGCTTATTTTCCTCTGCATTTATTTATAATATTGTTTGTAGTATTTATTTTTGTTTTGGTATTGCAAAGTGGCAAAGATAAAAGCACACATTTTCAGTGCTTTCAATTCAAAGCCAAGCACTAAAAGCAAAGCAAGCATGGGCTAAAGTAATACAGCTCTTGCACATCTCCCTGCAGAGGAGTTTGGTTTAATGGTGCATTCAAGCTGTGTTTGGCATCTCTTATCCAAATACAGAGCTCTACCAAGGAGCCCACAGACTCAGGTATGTGTATCACTGGGATCAACTTGAGTTTGAAAGTTTGTCCATAGCCCCCCTTGCATCTGCCATCTGACCACTCACCAATTTTAGCTTTTCTGTAAAGTTTAAGGTGATTTACTGCATTGTGGATTAGCATATTTTTGACCTCCCAGATCATCAGAGTTCACTACCAACACCTTTGGATTATACAGATGAATCAGGAAGCATACTGGCTGGTACTGCTGAGCATTAAATAGGAGATTAATGTGGGTTCCCATAATCTGTATCAACACAAAGGAATGCAAAACTAGCTTTCTCTTTGAGTGCTTTGTGCATTGTGATTTGTCATTAGTTTATCCATCTGCTGGATTTACCCTCATGGGAGTTCCAGCTCCCTGGACCTCCTTCCTGCTGTGTTCCTGCTCCCTGTCCAAACACTCATTATCAGGCTGTGTCGCATGGGATCATGTCTGCTGTGAAATCACAAGTACTTGGGCCCAGCACCAGGATATTAAGTGAGAACGGAGAAGAGCAGCTGCTTCTGTTTTACTCCTGACACTGGTGGCAGATGTGCTGTGCCTCCAGTGACACATCTTCTCTGTTGCCTTGTTGGGGAGATGCAGAGCCGTGGGTGCTGCTCGGGAGTGTCTCTGGGAAGGCTGATGTGGCTCCAGGGGCATCTGATCCAGCTGGGGCCCAGGATCCATGGGGAAAGTGAGAGCAATGGGGAAATGAACTGTGACTCCAGCAAAGCTCTGTAGCAGCTCAAAGGCAGCAGATTTTGCACAACACAGATGCAGACACAATGTGTGCCTTCCCTTTTGCTAATTACAAAAGAAAAAAGAAACAAATATTGGGGATTTTACTGATTCCCAGTTCAACAAATTCCCATTTTCCCATGGAAGGATATGTAATTCCTAGAACCTTCATGCAACTGTGCTGCTGACTGCTGTTTTAATTTCTTTTTTGTGATGTGGTGGTGCACCCTGCAGATGCGGTTTCATCCACTCTTTAATGTAGGTGAGTACATCTCACTGTAAATTAGCCAAACTTTTTGCAATTTGTCTTTTGGAAATGATCTGTCATCTTTTTATATGTGACCCTTAGCTGCAAAACCCTCTTATATCTTTGTCAAATAGGTAATAATGAGAATACCGACTGCACCACACAGTTATCTTTTACCCTCCAATGTTCCTGCAGTACATTGAGCTGTCAATCATCAAATGACCTGAAGAGGAAAGGGGAGACAAAGAAGTTGAGGAAAATTCTGGTACTTGAGTGAAAATAGTTGCATTTAGTCAAGAGAGAGCTAATAAAGAATACTGTAAAATGTGCTTAATGGCAAACTAAATTAGCAGTATGTGCTTAATTTGGATCTGGTAAACCTGATGTTTATTCGAAAGATGCGACCCTGCTCTGAAAAATTCGCATGCAACAGAATCTGCCTTTCAAGCTGTCATACAGATGTACACCTACACCCTTATCCATCACACAGCCTTGGTGTCCCTTAACCATTTTGGCTGCTGTGGTGCTGCCTGGAGAACAGCCAGTGCATGTGTGTTGTGCACATCTGCCCAGGGGTCTGGGCACCAGCATTGCCTTCACCTAAGGATGTCGCAGGTAGAAGAGGCACCAAGGGGGATGTGCAGGAACCAAGAGCAGTGAGAGTATTCATTGGTGTCGACCAGCTGGTGGCTACTGAGGACTGCAGCTGCCAAAGTCAGCTGAGGGCTGCTACGTGTTGTTTGATACTGGGGCTTTGGCAAAAGCTTGAGGAAGAGAGATGCTTGCAGAGATGTGAGTCATCATGGATGTGCCTGTTTCTGACAGAACACAGGTTTTGAGAGGTATGGTAACTGGCCTGCATTTCCAAGAACCAACCTAAAGACAGTCTTATTTCCAAGCCCTCCAAGAAGGGCCCCTTCAGGACTGATTTTGACCACTGAATGAGGCAAGTGTGGGGTGCTGAAACACGACTGAATAGATTGTTGGTTTTGGCTCAAGTAGCAGTCAAGGTGTCCTACTGTAGTAGTATGAATGGTCATCCCAAATCTTTTGTGTCCTATTGGGAACTACATTGAAGCAACCGCTTTTCTGGCGAAGATAAGCTGACCACAGAGTACTTCAGAGCCAGTCTTGTGATGGATGTTCAGGAAATGAGCACGTACAGGAGTCAAAGAATCTCCACATCCCATACACAAGTCCTGTGTTGAAATTACCCTCTCTCATCTGAACCATTCTGATGTCCTGTTAACAGGCTCTAGAAATGACTTGAAATCCACATGTGGTCAGTGAAAAGGAAGATCAGTAGCTTAGTCTCCAGGTATCTCAGTAAGTTACACCAGTAAGACTTCTCAAACTGTCGTATAACATGTTGTTCATTCATGTACAATATTTAAGACCCAACTCAGTGTTTGTACATATGTCAGATGGAATGCATATTGCTTTTTTGAAAATGTATGCTCTCTCCAGTACCCTATTGTAGTACTGCAGGATGCCTCTGAAGACTCAGGGCTGTTGAAAATCTGATTTCTGTGTTTAAGAAGTTACTGAAGCAAGAGATGTTAAAGTGCATACATAATTTCACAGGCAAAAACAGGGAAGGAAAATATTAGTGCTCATTTTGAGTCTTGTAGAGCAGTCTGCCTGTGGTTCCTTCCCTTTTCTCATGCACCTGACTCATCTGTAAGTACAAAGTTAATTGCTGTCTTTATATGCACAAGCTTCAGATAAATCTCTCTATTCCAGACCCATTGTCTTGTGTCCAAATGAAATCTCATCCTGTCTGCCTGGTATTTCCTCTTGATGTGTCATCCCCAGCTCCAGTTCAAGAAGGCTAAAACTCAGCTGTTCATCCTTCATCACAACTCTTAGCTGTTAATCAACAGTCTCTCCCTCTTTTGGGTCAGCTCTGCTGTTTGTTAGGTTGCCCATTTCTTGTATTTTTCCAAATATTTTGAAGTTTCTGCTTGTGCTTTGTTTCCTGTCATTTGAGATATACCCCTTAAGCATGCAGAAAACTGATCTTTATTCTTTCATTGAATCTCCCAATAAAACTCACTTCTGCTGGGAGGCCAAAAAATCCCTCAAAAAGAAAATGCAAGTAACTCATGAATACCTAAAATTTCTTATGCTTGCTTTCCTAATCTGAGATCCAAATTATTCAGAATTTTTCTGAAAGGTATTGTTTTTTGAGCAAGAAGCTGACACTTGTAAAAGCAGTGTGATTTGGAATGGAGAACATCCCATGATGTTCCCAATAAATTCACACCAAGAGATTTGATTCTTCCCCCAAAGATTTCCTATGGCAAGAGTCTGATGTTAACAACAGCACAAAATCAGAGCAGATAAGACTCTGGTCCCATATCTGAAATCAGTTCTTCAGATCCCTGCATGTGACTGTGATTTGGTATCCTTTTCTGGCTGGGCAAGGGAGCTCTGCAATTGCATGAGGTCTGGGTCACGTGCCTCTGAATTTGTATGTTGTCTCCTTGTATGGAGCTTTGTGGCTACAGCTACAATTTGCAAAGATCAGTGTTTTCTAATTCACTAATTTGCTTGTTGCTGTTACCATGGTGTTTTTATTTGGCAGGCAGAGAACACTCTTAACAAGTGCACTGAAGTCAAGCTGGAATTAATTTCTGCTTTCTCATTGTTTCCTTTTCTTGCCCCTCCAGCAGGGAGGTGTGGAATGAACCAGCCAGAAGTGTTTCTTCCAGTTCAATGGGAAGTAACTGAAGCTGGAAAAGGGGCACTCCCGCTCTTGTCAAGACACTGTCCCCCATCCTACAGTAAGCATATCCTGGGGAAAGGAGGAGGGCGAACTTTCATGCACTGACCCAATCATGAGAACTTCTGGTTGTGAAGAGGGAAGGCACAGCAGAGGCAAGAAAGAAGTCAACGAGACAGGGCAGAGAGCTGTGACACTGATCTGGAAAGCAAAGAGGTGCCCCCGTGAGCACAGACCCAGGGCAGGAGGCAGACACCAGCTCCTGCCACCAGAGTATCTGTGTGGCTTTCGGGTCTGAGGTGAATCCATGAATCTATGGAAAGGTAGATGGACAACCTGGTTAAGAAACCTGTTTCCTTGCTACTCTTGATTTCAGAGCATTTACCCTTTGCAGTGGTTACTTTGTTAAAATGTATACTAAAATACTTTTTGACTCATCTATCCTAATTTTTCCAAATACAGAACTAAATGAGGTGTAATGCTGTCACACTATCAGAACTAAAATACCCCACTGGTAAACATACTGCAACAGGCCTAAATCCATGTGCTTTCATTCTGACCAGTGTGTGCATTTCTCCTCAAGCAGTATTTCCTCTGTTTCTTCATTGCCTTTCCCCCTTTCTTCCAGATCTGCCATTACCATTCAGAATTTTGAATTTATCTTCTAAATACACTTCTGTAGTATGCTGCCACAGTATCTCAGCTTCCTAAACCTCAGATGTGGGCAGAATCTGACCATACGCTTCATTCTGGCTGGAAGGCTGTGCAAAGGAAAAGGACAGCAGGACCAGGGCGGTGATTGTTGGCATCGGTGAGTCCACACCTTGAATCCTGTATCTAGTTCTGTGCCCCTTACTACAGGAAAGACATTGAAGTGCTGGAGTGTGTCTAGAGAAGGGCAACAAAGCTGGGGAAGGAGGAGAAGTCTGATGAGAAGCTGTTGAGAGGGTTCGGGGTGTTTAGAGTGGAGAAAAGTAGGCTTAATGGGGAAGTTATTTCTCTCTAAAATACTTGAAAGGTGGTTCAAGTAGAGAGGTGAGGGCCTGCTTCTTCTCCCAGTAACAAGTTACAGGACAACAGGACACAACTTGAGGAGTGACTCAAATTGCATCAGGTTGAGACTGGATGTTAGGAAAAAATTCTTCACTGAAAGGGTGGTCAGGCATTGGAACAAGCTGCCCAGGGAAATGGCAGAATCCCCAGCCCTAAAAGTGTTTAAAAAATGTCTAGATGCAGCACTTAAGGACATGATTTAGTGGTGGACTTGGCAGTGCTGTGTTAATGGTTGGATTTGATGATCTTTGACGCATTTTCTGACTCTGTTATCTCTAGACTTCATGCTTCTGCTTGCTGTCATCACCCCGAATTCATAGCTGGTTGATCAAATTTCTATCCAGTTGACAGTGTTCACTTCCAAAGCAATTTGAACCTACCATGACAGTGAGAAGTGTAGGATTCTCTCCCCCTCCCTTCTGCACCCACTGCTTGTTCTAAGACAGTGAAATAATAACAATTTTGTTATGGCTCAACATATTTACTTGGTTAAGAAATATATTAAGAGAAATTATTAAATACACAGTATGCATTGCTAAGTCAACTCCACATCTTGTAGCACAACCCTTATTTATGTAAAATGTAAAATACCACACAAACAGTCCCTTTGGGTTCAACAGCAGTATATGGACAGGATTACTTATTAAACATTCAGAATTGGGTCCAGTGTGTAACATAATGAGACTAAATTATGATAACGATGCCTACCGAGGTAAAAATAGGAGAGGCAGATGGTAGAGGAGAGAAAAATGCTGAATATTTATTCCATTAACAGTGTGAACCAGTTTGAGTCTTAAAATGAGGGCAGGGAGAGACAGCATTGTACATCTTTTTCCTGGGGGGATCAGTTTCAGGTTTTCTTCGTCATTAATGGTCATTAATTGAAATAGCAGCAGGATCTCTGCTTCTATTGTCAATAATTCCACATAAATACTGCACAGGCTCCTATTTTTGTTTTAGTTCATGTGATCAAATCTCTATTCCAGTTCAACATACTTATTGCTATTAAAAACCCCAAATGAACAGTGCAGGTAACCAAAGCCTCCCATGAAGAAGCTAGCAGTATAGCCCCTTCTCTTGCAAATTTGATTTTATTGATAGTAATCTCCATTCTGCAGCTCTCTTCTTGGACAGAATTCTTTTGGGAGGTGGAGAAGAGCCAGGGAAGGATAACTCTTTTCAGAATTTTCACTTTTTCATTCAAATGGGATTTGTGAAGTTATGTGATCCTCAGTTAATTTACTTGTCTTGTCAGTGTCACTCTGCAGGTATTATGGTCTGTCATCTAGCCAAGATAATTACCTTTATGTACAGGTAATGAATATGAAACTGAAATCCTAGCTCTAAGAAGAGCACTGGATCAGTGTGAAAAGGAGTGGTGGAGATATATTATTTCACTGGGCTCTATTACTTCAGACAGCACTGAATAAATGGACTGATGGTGAGAAATGGAAGACCGAAAATGGGGTAGCCTCAGGGTCTCCTGAGCTCAGATGGAGCAGAGCAAGAATCTTGCCTGGTTTTCTTTAATTTCTTCATGACCTCTCAAATTCTTGGCTCTTCTTTCAGTAAAATTCTGTTATCCCTCTAAAAGTGACTCTTCTCCCAGTCTGTGGTTATTGAAGGGCTGTGTTGCCTCATGTTGCAACACAGGGAAGGTCTAACTGCTTCTGGTTTTTGCCCAGCATTCCTGGTTAGTTGTTTCCTTTCATCAAGAGGCTGCACTGTGGCAGAAGACATTCCATGGCCTCAGGCAGAACAAGTTTCAAGTTTCCTTCTCCTTTTGGGCATGCTTGGTTTCCTCTATAGAGTTGGCTGACAGTCCATTGGGGGCAGGACCTGTTAAACTGAGGATGATCAGCGCAGTGCAGTGGTGTAAATCCAACAGCCACAATGCTTGAGAGGAGTCAGTGTGAAAGTTTTACAAAGATTTTGTCTGAGCTCAAGAATATGAAATTGAAAGGGAGGACAGTTAATAGGTGTTAGGAGCATTGCAACAATAATTAGGAATAGTAGAAGCCCTCTGCAAAATAAATGCATTGACACTATACCAAAGATTGCTTTTTAATTAAATTGCTTTTGAGTAACTGTGTTTAAAGATGTATCATATAGAAAAGATGTGAATCTGATCATTATATAGGTACCATAAATAACTTTCAGATCTGGGAAACTGCTCAGGTTCCTTAAATGAAGTATTCACATCTTATTTCAGGGAAATGAGGGTTTCTATTTAATTTTTTATCCTTTGCTCTGTTAGCCAGATTTTCTTCTTATTTGTGCAGATGCAAGTCTACTCTAGTCAGACAGGCTGCATTTTATTCAGAGGTATAAAGTAGTTGTATTAAATGTGCTTGATATTAAATGAAAGCTTCTGCCATGCCCAGTCTGTTTTCATTTGCTTACACTCTCCTCTTCATGGTGAAATAGTTTCTTGACTGCACATAGACTGCCAATATCTAGTATATTCTGCATTAACTTGTATTTTCAGTGATCTCATTTGTTTCCAAAAACATTTCAGGGAAAACAGGGATGCAATTGGACCTACAGTTTGATTATAACTGAGTGACTTAAAGTGATCAAATTTTACAATTTCAAATGCCTGTGCAAGGGAGGCAGCCCATCAACCCTACATTAGTCCTTCCCTGAGACCTTATGTGGCAAGATTAATCTTAGAGTAAATATTTATTTGTTTGCCATCATCTAAAACCTTGTGTGCTTTCTCTGAGAAGAGGCCAACAATGTGCTCCACGGCAAGGTATGAGGTTTGACTCCCTGAAAGTGTCTGGGAAACTGGACACTTGGAAACTTTAAGGTGAGTTGCTGGTTTTAAATATTTTCAATGTCTTGGTCATTTGAGACATCACTTTATCTCCCTTGTTTTTTCCTCTAGTCTCTCTCTCTTTCTCTTACATAAAAGCAAAGGGAAAGGGTCACAAAGGGCCATGGCTCAGTTTCTCTATGAGGTGGGTTAGTTTAACAAGGAGAAATAAAAGAGCTCAGTGACTTGTTCATTCTCTTTGTAGAGAGCTTAAAGTTAAATCTCACTTATTCTTGGTTTTCAATAGTGAAACCTGAAGTGATAGATTTCCATCATGCTTAGTTTGGTTATTGGTGCATAGGACACAGTGTTTGAAGGTCATGTTGCAAACAGACTTTGCCTTGAAACTGATGCATATTGCGCGCTCGCTACTTCTTTACACGGGAGAGATGGAAAATCAGCATTTGAATTGAAGAATGTCTTGTATTTCAAGTAACCCTACCCTGCAGAGGGATTCCTCTCTGTATTTCAACAGGGTACAGGGCAGATTGTTATTCCTGAAGGCTGCCAAGACAGTCAAGTGTTCATGGAAATGCCCCTGCTTGTCAGAATTAAAGAAGAGGACCATGTTGAGCTTACATTTCTTTTAGCCTTGTATTCTTACTCAGTGACAGGGATGTGATCTTTGGAATAACAGAGTAAGAGGGTGTCAGCAACAGGTCACTGGGGTTGGGAAACTATGCTGCTGAGAGGTCTTATGAACAAATTCAAGCAAATGTTAAGATTTGATGAGAGATGCAAATATCTATTAACGACCCATGTATGACCAGTGGCATGAACTGAGAACATAAAGAAAATTCACTTGTTATAGATAAGTTCCCAAATTCATTGTTTACCTACTACATGCCAGCATGCTAAATGTTTATTTGTCATTTGTATGCACACATGTGATACAACACACTGGTGGAAGTCCGTATGTTCACGGTCCAACTGATGTTAGTTCCAGGGTGTCTCTGTCCTGTGAATAAAGCAGGCTAAATATAACTTCAGCTTAATTTTTTTGTTGTTGCTGCTCCCTGAAATAGTCTCTAATAGCAGTGGGCTGACTGATGATATATCAAGATCAATGAAGTGTATTTACGGGTAGAAGAGCAGTCATAGTCTGACTTCCTTTCCTTGGGGTCATCACAGCTTCATCATGGTCTGCAACATTCATTCTTCCTTCCTTTCAGGAGTGAAAAAATGTGCTGCACAGAGGGTCCTTGCTGATGCCATAGTCACAACAGGTTTGTCTGCAGACTAGGGAGACTAAATTTTTGTCCCATTTGCACAAATGAGGATAATTCTCAACTATTAAGGAAAGACAAGTTCATTATGTAGGGTTTTATTTATTTATTNTGAAACATCTGAAGTTAGTACTTCAGATTGGGTTAATGTGATAAGAGAGATACAAGACGTGATAAGCATGGTAACTCACAATGATCTTTTTTCCCAGTCATGTTTCAAAGATTTCTGTCACAGTGAACCTGAAAAGAAACATCTATCCTTTTGAAGGCCTCGGAGAGAGGTCTGGTCATGATGTCAGAAATGCATGGGTGTTTCAGGGAAACAACACAATTCAAAGGACAGATATTAAAACACTTTTTTAACTATGTGGGACCTGCTTCCCCACTCCCATATGTTTAGTAGATCAATATTAGCTCCTCTACAGTCAATAGAGCTCAGTGATGTAAAACTGCTGTGTGCATGTTCTTAATGATTCATAGTTTTGAAGCCTGGCCAGTTCTATAATTCAACCCTCTCAAAAGCAAACAACCTCCTGCCAATCTGCCCTTTCTTCTCTCATCCTGTTATTTGTTAGGCGTCTGCAGCCCATTAGCTGGCTTACTATGGTATTAATATGTGATATAATTATTCATAGCCAGATCTGCTGATAAGAAATCAAATGCTCTGGTAAACAACTGACTGCTTTTTTTCCATGACATCAACAACAAAGTCAAATAGGGTACTGGAAAAAGGATAATTCCCAGGACGATGTTAAAAGACTACATAGTTATAGTTGTTATAGTTATATAAAGCAGGAGAAAAGCTGCTTTCAGAGCACTTATGAGGAACGTTGTGTCATTTCCAGCAGACACACACCATTATTTCTTCTACTCACAGCAGGGACATATAAACTCATATGGTTGATCATTACATGCCAGGTCTGGTTACCAGGGGAGCCTGCCTGAGTCCATGTATTTTCCTCCATAAAACCAGTGCCTCAAGGTACAGGAGGGTAGTTGGATTAGTTTCTGGTACTCCTCTTCAATGCTAGTCTTGCAAATGCTTGTTACGACTCAGCAGCTAGGAGAGGGCATTTTAGGGAAGCTCTTTCCATATTTCAGGACTGTCTGAGCAGGTGTGTTTTGGAAGACAAGGCTTCTCAGTGCTGCTTGCTCATGTGCCAGTCACATTGGCATGGGTGCAATGCCCAGAGTTAGAATATGTGTGTTTTACAATATATGGGTGTTTTACATTAGACATCTTTTACATTATTGTGATTTCTCTGGCTTCACTCTGCACCTGTGTGACACCAAACCTTTCCCCTCCTCTCCTACCCTTCCCAGTGGCTGGCTGACTGTTAACTGGATTTGAGTCTGAGATTAACTGTGATTAGAGAATTGAAAACTCTGGATAATGCTGCAAAGAGTTGAGCAGCACTTCTTGAGGAAGTAAGTTCCATTTTTAATGCTAAAGATCATTTCCACTCTCTATTCCTGGTTAGAAGAATTGTTCCTTTTGGTTTCTTTGAAGTAAACCAAATAACTTAGTGCAAGGATACTTATATGAAACGTCTCTCAGAGACTTTCAGTGATTCATTCCCATGTTATATTAATAAAAATAATTTTCCACAATAGTTCAGAGAGGTTAAGCTCTCATGTGACCCTTACACTGCCTCCCACATTTCCTGGGTTATTCCTCATCTTGCAGTGTTACTGTTTTCTTGAGGCTAGTAGCCTCAGTTTGGGATAAAGAGTGTTTTCTAAGTCATTTCTTTCTCTGAGACTCTGTCATTCTTATGGAATCTTGCCCAACCAGTCAATTATCCTTGCTCCTCAAACATGGGTCTGAAGTTTTCCTCATTTGTCTTTGAGGTATTGATGCTTTTTATGTCTTTCTTGGATGAAAGACCTTGTCACTGGCCTTGGCCCTGCTCTCTGAAGGCAATAACATCAAGTGAACAAATTATTCAGAAACCATCATTTTGATGAGCTTCTGAATGACTATCTGGCTGAAAGTATTTTTTTATGTGTTTGGCATCATTTTTTATGCCTTTTCCAGCACTAGGTTTTACAACATCTAAATTGCAACTAGTTCTGTAGCTGATGTTCAACTTATCTGTGTTGCCTGCACAGAAAACACTATCTGTCTGACAGCAGGTCACATATTTAATTTTTAAATATATCCTAGGATCTTTTTTTAAATCCCTAGAACATTCTGCTGGAGGTTCTATTGTGCTAGTCAAGAAACCTGTAGAGCTTATATTCTTTTCAGCGGGTTTCAGGATGTGACTGTCCTGAGCAGGAGGGTCTTTGATAAAAAGTATGTCTGTTCATCTGTCTAGGAGAGATCTTGTGTCTGTGGGCACCAGCACATAGTGTGTTTGAATGGGTCTGTTTACAGGTGACTCACCTCTTTGTGAATATCTTTTGCCACGGCTTTCCTAAAAGATCTGAGCTGTCTTTTGATTGGAACTTCAGCATCAGCATTGGCAATTCTTAATAACATTTCAGTTGATCTGAGCACACTCTGAAAACTCCTTTCTCCCAGTCCTGACAGTCCAAGATCTTTCCCTGGTATCAACTGCACAAAATTTTCATATGTAGAACATAAGAAAGTGAAAATTAAAGACACTAAGGAGAAATCTAGAATCAATTTTTATGTATTGTAATTTGTTTCAGGTTAATTTCTATTTGTTTATACTTTTCTCCCTTGTTCTTCATATAGGGAAGCACATCCTTTATTGGAGAATCCGAGAGCATGTTTAGCAAGGGATTGTTTTCACATTGTTGCACTGGAGTTCCTCCATAGACAGATAGGAATTTGATGGTGACTTTGGGTTAGCATCCTTTTCTTTTTCCCAGAATGTTTTATCTTACACAGAAGTGACTTGGAAACTCATTCTCCTCTACTGACAGTTTATATAGCATCACCCTCACCCTGGTTGTAACATCTTCTTAGGTGGACATACATGAATTTCATTGGCTAGTATGTTCTTCTTTAAGGAATACATACATGGACATTCACCTTAAATATTCTAATTATTAATGATTGTGCTTCATTGGTGTATCTCTTGTTGTCTTGACATTTTAAGCTTTTTCCCAAATGCATCAATCTCCATCTCATCATTCTTTCCCTCTTCCATCACCCTGGTTTTTAAAAGAGGTATTCTTAATCCATCTTGTTTAACCTGGTCTTTAACTCTTTCCAATGATAACTAGAGGAAGTGAGAGGTCAGATCATGAGAGCCTTTCAGCTGACTTCAATAGAAGCAGGACTAGGAACTGTTTAGTTTGAGCCATGAGCTCTTGACATTCAAAACTTTTACCTACACAAAACCCCTCCAGGCCCTCTGGGGTTTGACTCAGTGGGGATGAAGGCCATCATTTAACAGTAAGGATGGAGCTCAGATATTTTGTTTACTCTTCTGGAGTTCCATGGTTTTTCTTCAGAAAAATAGAGACCATTGTCATTATTTTGCTCCCAGTTGTTTCGAGGGTTATCAGTGCTGAAATGCCATATGCACTTGCACAAACAAACGCGTGAGCTTTTCGGCGGTATTGATTTGACAAAAGGCTTCTGTCAAGTGGGACAGTGAGTGGGTGGGCCAACACAAGATGACTTTTCTGGGCATGTATACCCTAGCAGTTCTGAGATCTTCAGCCACTCGTTTCTGAGTATGGAAAACAAGGCAGAACAGAAGGGCAGCTGGCATGCCCAGCGAAAGGCATCTACAGGGACAGCAATAGTACATGACTTGCTTGGATTTAGTTTGTGATGTTCTGGCAATTTGGGTGTGAAAGCTTATCAGCTCTTTCAATAACATCCAATTATTTTTTTCTGCTAGAAGGACACTTATGTTCTGTGAAAGCCATTATGAAGTTATTGTCTTCTTTTAATGTAATTTAAAACCATCCATCCCTTTATAACATCAGCCTCTGCATCTTAACAATGGGAGATAGTCATTTGGGGGGGGAAAAAGGCCTAATAATTAACTTAGGTTTGTGTGTTTATCTACAGAGCTAGTGCAGCAACAAGAGATTTGAGAGGACTGTTCATTCTCTTTGCTCTCTGATCTCTCTACCCTCTTGGCTTTCTTTCCAGTTGCCAAAGTTGCCATCAGTTCTGTTCCCAAAAGGAAGCACCAGAGGTGACAAAGCATGGTCTGCTCAGCTCACGCTCTGTGCTCTGTATGTGCATTGATAGGTATGGAGAAGTATGAAATACTGGAAGGGAACTAAAAGCCTTTTCTTTAAAGCAAGGCAAAGTTCATAGGAAGAATTGCAAGACAAATTTTCAAGTTAGATTATTATGTGAAAAAAACCCCCCACAAACAAACAAACAAACAAACAAACCCAAAAAAACCCCCAAACCAATAAACCAAACACACCAAAAAACCCCAAACATAAAAAATTATGGTGCTTACACTTGTACCACAGAGGTCTCTGTTGAGGGGCCAAAGCTGGACTGCAACTTTCCTCCCAATGGAAGGTGTATGGCTATGTTTGGATCCACTGTATCCAGGGCAAGTGGGAGGTTTGCTAGGTGGGAATGGGTTGCAGTGCTGAGATCTGAATCCCAGGGGAGTTGCTACAGGTGTCCATCCATGCAGGATGTGGGTGGTAAGAGCTGGCTGCTGGCTTAGGACTGTTTATCAGAAGATTAAAAACAAGTGAATGCTAGAAAAAAGACAAGTCTTTGACCCTCAAGTACCAGTATTCCCATTCTTGGTAGCAGATGGCCTCATGTTTCACCTATATGACTCTTCCCTTATGATGCAGGTCCACAGCCCACTAGAGGGTCTGGGTGACAGTCAGAAACTTCTTCTGAGACATCTCGTTTGTATGCTCCAGCCCTGTCTGTCTGTTTTATTGTTTATTCCTGTGGCTTTCCCCCTTTAATCTCACTTTTCAGAACCCTAATTTTCTCTGACTATCATTCTGTGTTGTCATGTATCATGAGTCATGCCCCATATACTGAGCAGTAATAGTGCATGCAAAGAGAATTGTACCAGCCAACATATCTGAGAAAACATCATTTTTCGAAAGTAGAATCTGCCATGTTGCAGCAGAGCTAATTTCAAGTTCTGAATCTTAATCTTAATGAAGATTCTACCTGTGCTTTTTTATTATTTATTTTAGGCTCTTTGAGATTTATTTTCAATACATGTGGCTATAGCAGCCTTAAAATCATCTTAAAAGACAGCAGAACAATTCTTCTGTGAAACCAGCAGGACTGTAATTAGTATAATGTCCACTAAATGACAGCCCAGTGTGTGAACTTCACTCACAGCTGCTCTGGGTGTTATCAGTCTTTCAAGACTTAGACTGAGCCAAGTCATGCAGAAACGGTGTTTATCTTTGCATTGCAAATATGACGGAGAGCTTATTATGAACCTCTCCAATTTCCTCAAGATTGATGCTTTAGATCAACCTGACTCTGCGTGCTCCAGCCTGGCAGCTAAGCAGGATATTTATGCAAAAAAAAAAAAAGAAAAAAAAAAAAGGCACTAAATAGTACACTTTGAATAGAAGGCATGAAATATTTATTAAAATTGGACTTTTATTCAGCAGGAAATAGAAAGTCATAACTGGATTCTTCACACATGCAACATAGGAATCAGCTGTTAGTTCCAAGAGGTGGATGCCTTTTTATTTTGCCATCCATCACCACTCCAAGGGTACCCTTTTTTTTTTTTTTTT
>VXAU01002917.1:627394-722818 GCA_013399695.1 Formicarius rufipectus
TTTTTGGTGAAAGGGAGGGTGATGACTGAGACGTTGCTAATTTATCTGGAAATCACCACTGCAGCACCAAATTGGCCATGATCTTTGATGGTTGCTTCTCAGGATGTACTAGGAAAGGGATATTCTGGGCACAGAGAAGTTGAAAAATGACTCCTTGTTGCTTCTGCCTCAGTTTAAAAACTGTGAGTTATTCAGCAACAACCAGGAGAAAAAAACTGACTTTTGGACATATGTCTTTTTCTGAAACAAAATTTCAGTCCTGTTTCCTCCTTTCTTCTGGACAATAACAATTCATAGTGAGCTGCTAATATCAGTGAATTTAATTAATTTTTCCTCCTGGAAACCTTTCCCCTTCTCAAGTTCCCTCTGAGATCAAAACTTTCTTTTGGCAGTTGCTTCAATGACAAACTGGGATTCTGTCTTCTCCCTTGTGTGTTTTCACTGTGTTGCACCAGACCTTTGCAGAAAATCCAAATACTCTCAACAAGGAAGAATAGCAGACCTGGAAAATAGACACCACATAAACCCTGTAGCTCTATCGCATCCTTACAGCATCTAAGTACAAAAAAGCAGCACCCATTCCCATGTTAAATTTTTTTCCTAATGCCCTTTTCTTTCCTACAGAAATGGGAATTTGTCGGAACTGAAGTTGGGATTTTTTGAGATTCCAGCTCTGAATATGCCATCAAACAGAAAATTTTCTGCATGGTTTTGAGTCATCAAATTGATTTAGTAGAGAATGTATGGAGCCTAACAAAGAGGTTAAAGTAACCAATGTGAAAACTGATTGTTGTCAAAATATTGTGTGTTGGTCAAATCATATCTCCCAGTGACTCTTATGAATACCAGAGTTTTACTGCTGAACACAGTAAAAGCATTTCATCCCCACTTGTTCTTAATGTAACACTTTTCAAAGGAAAGGTCTCATGAACCTTTCTAATAGTTTTAGGTAGTGGGCAGATTTTATTGTGTTGGCTCCTCAAAGCAGGCTATTTCCTCAGTTATTGTCACCTCCCCCAGAAAGGAGACAAAAGCAGGAGGTGCTTGGGTCATGTTGTCTGCCCTGTGAAAGAACCCACGGCGAGTCTGCTGCAAATATGAGAGAGGTGAGTGGTCAGCAGGAGCCTCCCCGAAAGTCCTTCACACAGAGGAAGCCTGTGTGAGGAGAAGGAGGGTGCAATTTGTGGTGGCTGTGCCAAAAACACAGGGGGGCAAAGGATAAAATGAAGCTCAGGCAATCCTGTGGCTGCAGCATTCCAGGTTATATACCTGCAGTGTCCCTGAGTTTAACAGGGAGAGAAAACTTGGTCACAGAGGTGCATAATGCAGTCACTTCCTGAAGCATTCTTCTTCTGGAGCCTCAAAGGTGTCTGCTGTTTGGCCCTCTCTGCTTTATCTGTGTAGCACTGACATGGCTAACATAAATTAGGAAGAAAGGCAGAGTCAGAGGTTTCCAGTTGAATAACTTATAATAATAAATAAACTGAGATTATCACTATAAACCTTTCCCTCTGTTCATCTACTGCTTTTTCTTTTTACCTTATAACTAATTTTCTATTTTCCATCTTTGTCAGCTAAGATTCTTCCCTCAATTTTTCTTAATACTAGTCCAAATCTGTTGCCTATCACCTGCTGCTTACTTTGAATAAAGAGTTTGTCCCGAACTCGCTCATTTCAATTAATTGTCATGCTTAAATGGTCTTCTATAAGCCTTCCCTAACCCCAAGGCAATTCTTATCTGCTGTCTTGTTAGGTGATTAATGACTTTCCATTCCTGGAACCTATGTGAAAGACAAAAGAGGAATAAGACAACTGAGAAAAGACTCTCTTTTCCATAACCTTTCTTTCACCTCAATCATTCCAAGAAGGAAGACCAGAAGGGTAATAAATGTTTCATTCTTCTTCAAGGAACATCAGCTCTGTTGGTGCCCACTATTAATTACCTGAAAAATACTTAAATGAGAAAATACAACTTGTAAAGAAAAAGTCCTTTTCTCTGGTGAAGTTGGACTGGTGGCACAAAGTGCATTTCTTCTGTGCCTGCTGACACTGTTTACACCATTTCCCTTTAAGCTTTTATGTTGCTTCCCACAATCCAGACAAGCCTTAGAACAAGAGCAACACATTTTGTAGATGTGATTTTAGACCAACCCCTGTGTGCCCTAGGAGTTGGTCTAATTCAGTCTACAGTGACTCACAGAGCACTGGTTCCTGCCCAGTGCTTGCCTTGTGGTAACGCTTTGGGCTCTAGAGGTACAAGACTCGAAATTCTTTGCGATTGTTACTCACTTACCATGTCTGTGTTTAATGGATTTTTATCACCCTTGTCCACTGGTTCTCAGCCCTCAGGAGCAGGAGTGGACACAGAACCACACAAGGGTCACAGAGAATACAGCTGTTGTGATGTTGCACTCAGGATGGGTGCTGCGGTTTAAATCGATCCATCAAGTCTTCTCGCTTCCCTTCATCTTCCTTAGGGCAAAACCAACTTCCAAAACACATCCTGCCTATTTGAGTGATGATCTGTCATGGTGGGCATGTGTTTGACTCTAATTTGACATGCAATCCTGACTTTTTACATACTGCAAGTCTCCTTGTGCCATTTCTACCGAGGTGAGAGATGTCCCCAATCCTCATCATCACTCAGATCTCTGTTGGGGAAATGTTAGCTGGGTCCTCCTTCCTACAGCAACTTCAAACCCATGGTTAACTAACTTAGCTTATTCCTCAGCCTGTAGCTGAGTAGGGAGTCACCATTCCTCCATAGCTCTGTGCAGAGCTGATGATCCTGTTTCAGGAATAAGTGACTTGTTGTGATGTAAAAGATTAGAGACAGATCCTCAAGAAACAGGAATGGCATATTTACTTTATTTAAGAGCAATTTATGTCCATGTTTTCAATTCCTACTGGGACTCTCTAGGACTGTTCTAGGGCAGTCTAGAGTACAGCTTTGATATGACCTCTGGTGTTCTGGTTTTAGACAAACCAGTTCATTTAACACTAGTCTGAATCTGATGTGCCTATGGGGGGGGGGGGGGTATCACCAAAGCTGCTTAGCAGGTGTCACTAATAAAGCAGTGAACCCTAAAAGCAACATCTGTCTCATCCCACTCAGGTTCTCAGATGATAATTACATCACCTGCTATATATCTCACTAGCACTGGCAGTTCTTCCTTTCTTTAGTTCCAAGACAGTGGAGGGGAAGACGTTTACCTCATCTGTGTTTGTATTTCACTAAGTGGGTACTGAATTTTCATCTTTTCGTGGGGAGACTCAGAAGCTACAACATTACATTAGATGCTGCTCCATGGACTTGTCAGATCTTTCCTTGACTGGTCTGCGACCAAAGCCATGGTGATGTTGCTTACAAGAGGGTGAAATCTGACTTACAAGAGGGCAACATCTTTGAAACTTGGCTATGAAAGTGACATTACTCTGAAGGACTCGGATTTTTTAGTTAAAACATGCCAGGACCCCTACCTTGTGATGTCTACCGAAAGGACTCTTTGGGGCTGAGGATGACAAGGCTTAGTCCAGAGATGAAACAACCCTACAGGAACAAGAGCAAAAGTGACCATTCCTGTTACCTTCTCCACCCAATGCTGCACTGATCTGGCAGGCAGAGGAGTTCACTCACAGAGACAGCACTGCAGGCAAGAAGCTCCTTTGATGCCTCTGGCCTGCTGCAGATTGTTTCATTAATTGCTAGCATTAAATGTGACTACTGAGCTAAATCTATGACAGGCTTAATTGGGGCACTGAAGCAGGAGACTTCTTAAAGAGCTCTTAAAACTCGAGAAATTAAGGAGCTTCCTTCTCAATTAGCAGACTCTGTGTAACTGAAGTCTGAGGGGTGAGTACAGTGAAGTCAGATGAGGAACTGCACGTCTGCTTCAACAGTTGATCTCTCACCTCATGAGTTATGGTATTTGGGTTTGTGTGTTGCGGGTGTGTGTTATGCAGAGAAGCAGACTGCATTTTTACACCTTTTGCTAACAACATGAAGGCCACTGAGATTTCTGAGAAACCAAACTAGAGCATCATGATCCATGAATAAAATATGGTCAACCCTGGGCAGACACTGCCTGACTTCAGATAGGAAAGTGATGCTTTCTGCATAGCTAACACTCACCACCACTGCTGCAGGGCATGTGAGACCCAGCCTACAAACATTATGTCTGCGTGAAGCATGTTGCAGATACAGGTATGCCCCACCTGCTATTTGCTCAAAATCCATATAAGTGATCAGGATGCAAAATTTGTCCCAGTTAACATTGTGTGCAGGCTTGCATGTTCCGTCAGACCCCTAGTAATCAGATGGAGGGCCAGCACAGGTTCCTTGTGGTGTCTCTGGGATCTCCAAAGAACAGTGCCTTGCAAGTGATGTGTAGGATGGCAGTGATTTTGATGCTGCAGTCTTCAGGAAGAAATCTGTTTCTTCCGGCCTGTTCATGTGGGAGCTTTTGTTTTTCTAAGGGATACTAGGAAATGCCTTAATGTCCAGTGACGAATTATGTACAGAAATTAAATTGATTTCCTGTTCCTTCCATAAAGCATCTGTGAATTAGTTTCAGGATGTCAGTAATGCAGATTTGCCTAACATTGGTACTAATAATCTGTATTATAATAACTTTTAGAAGCCACAGGACTGTACACATCTCTACAGAAAAACTACAGCAGTTTAAAAGCTGCATGTATAAAATCTATTAATTTTGTCTTGGACTATTTTTGTGTATTTACTATTTTGTTTACATAATAATATGCTGCAAAATGTATAAATAGCAACCCCCCCTGCATATTCCAATGGACTTTTAAAAACTGTCCCATCACAGTATTAGCTATCATAGCTTCAGTACCATTAGATGAATTACTCTGTCATGGTAAAGCAAGAACCTGTACTTATGGGATCTGGGTACTATTTTCATGGGCTAACCACAGCAGCCTGAGCTTACTTCTTTCCTGTGCAGCTGATACCTCATTCCTGGCAGGACTGAGCTTCAAATGGCTTAGTCAATTAAGCCAATGAGGATAGCTGTGTTTCAGTAATACATACCACGTGTACTGTCAGCTTAGTCTCCCCTGTGCCTACTAAACAGGATGAGGTACTTTAGCCCTGCCTGCAAGTACAGAGGAGTGGCAAACAGGTCTGATGTGGCTGATTACGAGTCTGATCACACTCAACACCACTAACAAATAATTCAGCTTCCCACTGCAAATCTGGGGCTAGTGGCTTCTGGTTAAGTGGTCTACTATGGATTTGTAAAAAACCACATGACTCTATGCTTTCCTGTAACAGGATGAATTGCAAACCAGATGGCTGTGCTGTCCATCTTCAGACCTGAAAGAGATACAGGGTACACGGGATGCTGTCCAGCTGGAGATCAGGGGTTTTGCATTCAAGTCTTGCCACGAAAACACTAATGAAGACCTTTGCCCTCCCTCTCTTCCTTCTGCTTGGTTGCTGGTGTCCATGGCATGAAAAAGGGTGTCTGCAGGGAACTGCTGTTTTTCAGGGGACATTGACAACGTAGAAAAGTCTGGCAACACCTTCCTGCAAGGAGGAATTTCTGACTGTTCCTTGGATAATACAAACAGGAAGCATCTGCTGTTGCAGGAGAAGAAAAGGCAGGGAGGGGAGACCTTTCCAAGGCTGTGCACAAAGACATGGGACAGCAGCTGATGTGGATGTGGAGTGAGTGAAAAAGAAAGCAGAAGAGATTTGCATTAACTTTGTTTTTCTTGGAGAAATGCAGGTGTAGATCTGGAGATGCAGATTAATTAATAATGTGAATGGGCTAAAGTATCACTCATATAATACTAGGGCCTTAGAGACCCAGACTTCTTTCAAAGGTTCAAAAGAAGGTAATTTTCTCCTTCCATCCTTCATCACATGGGAGTGGATCCTCTTCCTCCCCAGTGCTGGTCAGGATATGGCTCACAGCAGTCCCATATACCTTTGAAATAGGTTTTTCCGAACAGTTAATAGATGGGAAAGGCTGATGAGCCGTGGTCAATGCCAGCATTGCCTTTTTTGGGGCAACTTGCTTGACAGCAGACATTTAACAGAGCAGGTGTCTTGGATAGACCTGAAAGGTTTTTCCTGGCAGGACAGAGCATGGGATTCAGTGGATGTAAAGCAAGGATAGCTGGTGAGAAAGGTGTTGCAACCTACCCCACCAGAGGAGGACCAGGAACAGAGGTGGGGAGTGATACTTTGCAGGGTGGCACAAAGAACCGTCACTTTTCACAATGCATTTCATAACTCCACAGGGGTGTGCAGGAAGGCCAGATGCCAAGTTTTTGTGGACTGCTGCTGGCACACTGACTGCTTTGTTTGGCTGCTCTTTGTTTGGGATTATTTTGGTTCTTTTGTCCTGCCAGACACAAGGGCAAGTAGTTGCCAGTCAGCAACCAAACCAGCATGAGCCCTGGAAGGAAGAGCAGCTGGAAAGAGGCTCTGCTGGCATGGGGTGGGCAGTCTGGGAAGGGCCCAGAAGTCTGCTTTGCAACTGTGCCCATGCACCTGCAGTGCTGCCTTCAGAAGAGAGCATGGTGTAGGACTTGCTTCCATGGCCACCCTGACTGGCCCCACCAAAGTGAGAGGGTTACAGACAGGTCACATTGAAGGGTTTGCTTCAGTACCACAGCACACTGCTTCTTTTAAACACTCAACATGTCTTTTTTTTTTTACTGTTTGTGATGCAAAGCTGAAATACGTCTCATGGTCTCTCAGTTTCATGTTGTCAGTTCCTGACTCTGACAGATGGCAAACCATTGGTAGCATAGTGATTACTTAGTTATAATGAAGGTAAATTTATGTGCCTTTCTCATGGTGTGCATGTGGGACTGACCAGCAATTTTTTAAAGCCTCCTGGCCTTCTCCTTCAAGCCTCTCAATATAAGTTATTCTTTATTTTCAGAATCGCATTATTGTGAGGCACCCAGACCAAATCAGTATGATTTACATGATGTTCTGACAGTGCTTTCAGGCTGCCACTTTTTATGCGGCATGCAGTCCTGTCTCTGTCTTTGCCTGATGAATGATGTGCATTTCGGAGCAGTGAGATTTAGACTGTGCTTGATGTATTGCATTATCTCCAGTTCAACTGCTGTAACTCTGGCTTTATATGTTATAGGCACTGTAAGATATACATACTTATTTGTGTATGTTTATATGTTGCTTGTATGTACATGAATAAAATTAGAAATTAATTTAATCTCATTTGATTGAACAAATGGCATTAATTTAGGTAAGTGCTGTATAGAGTCCCTTGGACCACTCAGGAGTTGGACATACATGCTGACCTGCAGCAGTTCTACTATAGTTTTTCTGGGCCTCTTTTGTACAGGCCCTGCCAAGTGTTCATTCTCCAGGCACATAACAGGTTTCTATATAAAGAAAGGTTTTAAAAATAACTCTCATGTACCTCTTAGATTCAGATGCTCTTTTTAGCCATGGAAAACTCAACATTGTGATGACATATATTCCCACTGGGGGAAATATTTATTCTCCTTGCTTTACAAAACATAGTGTGCAAAATGTGGATGATAATTTAGGACTGTATTTTTTATGAAATGTCTCAAATATGAAATTAAAAACTTGTGTTTGTCTGATCCTATTTGTAGTAAATCAAAGTATAGAAGGAATATGCATGGGAATATCATTCACACTCCTCCGTCCTTATATTTTAAATGTTCTATTTAGGAAGCCACCCTTACCCAAGAGCCAGTAAAGAAAAGTCTATAGGAAGAAAAAGGGAGAAAAATGTGTACCTTTTTTCTAATTTCTAGTAATAACTATAACCAGTGACCTCACTGTAAAAAGCAAAAGATACATGGTAGTCAGGTGTGCCTGATGCAAATATATAAATGTTAAACCAACATATCCAGAAATTAGGGTGAGGAATTCTGCTGTGATACAGATGTTATGTGTGTGAAGGTCTACATCTGTCCCAGCTGTGCAATACTACCATGGCTATTGATGGATAAAAACAGGCACTTGTGAAGCACAGTCTGGCTCATGCAAAAGTCACTCAGATGAACCATAGTGCTGAAGTGCCTGTTACTCTCTTTCCAGGGAAAGGTGAAAGCAAACTAATTTACTAGCTTAGCTGTAGGCATTTACAGTTAGATCAGACAAATTTCATCATGGGCTTTTGGGAGAACAGTAATATTGACTAGCCTTTTGCAAGATAATGAACACTAGTCCCTGTGGCATTCAAGGATTCTTTTTAGTGTGGATTTAAATGGGATAAGATTGATATGGCATACTACGTTTATTCAGCATCCTTTATGGAAAGAAAGATGTGATTTAAGTGCCCAATAAATCAGACTTATCTGCACATATTTAAAATAAATGAGATGGGTTCATTTTCCATAGATATCTGTCTAGTTCCATTTTAGACAACCTATATGGTCTCCAGTGGCTTCTTTAGAAGGGTACAGCTCTTCCAAATCTCTCACGTCACTGCCTCCTGACCCTGTGCATGTTCCTCTGATAGCACTGAGTGCTATATTTAGTCAATTGAATCTCAACAAGTAATAAGAAAAAAAAGGACTGAAAGCAATTCTAAAGATGTATAATGTTTGTAGGAATAAGTGAGTTAATTTCCTTGGGGCAATGAATGCAGAGAGGACTCTGTACTGTGTTGCAGCACCCATCTCCAGAGGAAGTCACTGAGCCAAAATGGACAAGTGTAGAAGAAGGTGATGGTAAACTTGGGATGCTGTGTTAACTACTGATGGGAGGAGATCAAGATTCAGGCAGCCTGTACTCAACTCTTGTTGATCAACTGTTCCTAGAACTTCTGAAAACATTCTATGGCCAGTTTTATGCTGTGGTGAGAAGATGAGTGGCCGAAATTACATTCTGACCTGCCAGAAACAAGATGTCCCACCACTGAGCATCACTGTGAGTCTACTCAGTGCTACGTACAGTGCAGAACTGCTTAAGAAATTGTTTGCTAAACATGGGAAATGCAAATGCTGTAGATTTTAAATGGAAATACTCAGTAACACCTGTTGCTGATGGCTTTAGTGAATGTTCTTGAATGTGGATAACTGAAAATTTGTATGGTCTAATGCAAAGAATCCAAAAAACATACACTTCTATTCTCCTTCCAATCATCACATAGTCTTTATTAAGCAGAATATTAAATTAAATATGAACATCATTTATCTCCTAAAATTCAATTTTTCTGAGCATATGTCAGACAAAGTCGATTCCATCTTCTGTCTGATTTTTAACTGCTTGCTAAAGCAGTACCTATTGCAACTGCATATGGTAGGAAAAAAAAAAAAGAGATATTTAATCTGGATTCAGAGTAAGGCATCTAAAATAAATTTGAGTAAAATTACCTTAATTCAACAAAGTAGTTCAGCTTTAAGCATGCAAATAGCCAATGAATCACATGCTTAAAGTAAGACTCATGTATGGTGTGCGCTTCTTGCTAAATCAGGCATAAATTACATCTACATAACAAATTGCAGCAAAAGCCCAGGAAAAAAGACAACACAAAGGAAAAAAAACCCCAACCAATCAAAAAAATCACAACTGCCCCCGCCCCCAAATTAAAGATAACCACAAACGCTTTGGTTCAGAAACTATAGTTTCTCAGATGTAATGCAGTCCACATAAGGCCTGTTTTGTTTTTATTTCAGTCACTTTTTTATTTATTGCTCAGTATCAAAAGGACTAAAACTGACATTGATTAAAGGCCATTGTGATTTGTAGGTAATATTCATATAACTCTTTGAATAGTATGATGCACATTGTAGGGATAAATCAAAGTCATAGAAGTCTGAAATAGGAGGGAATCACAGTATGATGCAATCATGTAAACAGTAGCACATATGTATAGATTAATACATATTTCCTCTTGTCCCCTTGGTAGGCCTGATCAAAGGTAGCAAATATTTTAATTATAATAAACACTCGTCTTTTCCTTTGACTGGGTGAATATAAAAAAAGTAATCTCATAAAGCAGAGTCAATCAATATGTCTCTACCGCTTTTCCTCTTGATCTTTAAGGCTCATCACAATCCTCTCCCACTGAGTTTATTGATTACTTAGGAAAATGAGCTGAGCAAATGTTGTTCGAAATTAAAAAAAAAAAAGCTGATATTCCCACAGAAGATATGAAATCAGATACTTTTTGTCAGCCAGGAGGTTGTTAATAATGGGTACGGACTGTATACATTACAAAGGACCATGTTTCAGCAGCTGACAGCCCTGCAACTTCCTCCTTTGCAATTAAATTAAAGTACATAAGAACTACAAATATATGTCTCTGAGAGGCTGAAGATTGTTCTGCTCTGTGCAATTCTGGTCAAGTGTAGATCTGCTGTGTATTTCATAAGGTTTTGAACAAGATCAACTATTTGAATAGGGCAACTCAACTACTGAGACCTGGGCTGTGCCACACAGACTCAAACTGCCTCAGTGTCTGGGAGCAGGACTGGTCGCTTATTTCCTAGAAATAGTGTCAACTTTGCAAAGGCCTATACTAGCCTGGCTTACAGTATCAGGATTTGGGACATCAATTTGGATTTAATCACAAAAAAACAGGAATTCAGTTTCAAGCTAGTCAAAGAAGACATGAATTCAGCAGGGAGCTTTAGGATGGGACTTAATCTCCACATCATAATGCATGCTAAGGTGCTTAAGTGTATTTGGTGCAATTACATCCAATTAAACATTTGTAAATTAGGTTCCTTGTCTTCAAACACAGTAAGGCTCCTGCTTGACACACTGAATGACTTGTGTAATTTGGTCAACACCCACAGGTCCCACAGACTGCTCTCCAGAAAGGTTCATGTGCCCAAAACATGTTTGAAGATGGAGGCTTACATGAACAAAACAAAGCTGTCTGCACATCCTCACCAGGATGGAGAGGGCTCATGGACTGGTCATGTGGGTTTACGCCAAGGAGAAATTCATCTTAGTCTATTTACTGCTGAGTCTTCAAACCTTCTATTTAGCAAATGAAGAGGATAGCTTTGGGGTGTGAACACAACTGAGACACTCAGTAGCTTTCTGTCATGAGTTCTGCATTTTGATAATTAGACTTCACTCCTATGTGCAACCTGTCCTTTTCTAGCATCTTCAGTCATTCAGGGATTAGTTAACTGTTTCATTTTTTATAAATAGGATTACTATATAAAATATTTTAAGTGCAATAAACACAGAAAAATATAAAATATTCCAAACCTGTGGCTCTCTCCCAGCATTTTGCTCATGTTCTGTATCACCAGATAAAGGTGAAGGAAACAGAGAGGTATGCTGCCAAGCAGGCTTGTGAATAGTACTGATTATTTTTGTGAGTTATGAGAGCAGCCAACACACCCAACATACGCTGAGAGCTTTTGTTCATGTACAGAGAAAACAAAGGACACACAAGTTTGCTACTCTTTCATATGGGAAGATTGCACAGAGAGAGAAAGTTGCCGACTTCCAGGGCACAGTGCATTTCTCAAACTGACATTCACCTGGTGTCTCCAAACTTACTGGTTGTGAGACTAAATACCAGGACTAAACACTTAAACTCATGACTTGATACTGGGGACAAAACTGTAGAACCACAGCCAGACTTTTCTACAAGCATTGGACTGTAGTACGAGGACAGTTTGAACGGCACTTCCCCCCTCCCCCCGAAACACACACTTCAAACAGGAAAACAGTCCAACAGTTTTCTAAGACATAAGAACAGGACGCAAGTTTAGTCCTTCAGAACAAGCTGTCTGGATCCATCAGGGTGGTAGCAGCCATTTTGCACCAGAAATCAGCCCAGGCTAATTTCTTTTTCCTTGCTTATTTCTGTTAGTATCCAAGGACCTCCCATTTCAGTGGTGGTTTCTCACTATATTTTCTTTCAAACGTCCAACTTTTCTTATTTCTTAATGATGTTGTGGCAGTCTAAATGTCTTTGTCTTCTTGTTGCAGTTTTCTTACTATTTCCCTGAACATCTGCAAGACAGCCCATCTGGGTTGACACAGTGTGAGATGAGGCAGACAGGCATTGCCAACGAAGGGCTCCTACTGCAGTGAGTGGGCTGTTGAAATCAGATGTTTTCTAAGACATCTATGGGGACAAAACCTTTCTTCTTCCCGCTGTATACTTTGATAAAGCCATCGTGTTCCTTTTCAGAAGTCACACAAATCTGAATACAAAGAAGGTATGAAAATGTTAATATCTGTGCCATGATCAAAGAGACAAATTATTCTAGGGTATTTATTGGGTAGGTTAGACATCCTGTTAGTTGCTTCTCAAAGTAGAACAATCTCTTTTGGATTCTCACTGCTTTGATAATAATCTCAGACACATATATTTAGAGAGTTAACTTTCCCCCATCTCCCTGCAATGCCACATATACATGGGAGACATTAATATTGTTAAGAACTTTGTGGCTGATAAAAGATTTTGAAACTTGAATTATGAATTCAACCTACTGTAATGATTATGCTTTAGTTATCTGTACATGAGAGGAATGGGTATTTCAGATCATGAGCTAGCTGACTCTCTCAGCAGCTGATGATGAAAAGTCATCATGATTCCAAGGTGGGTCACATGTAGCATCTGACCTGAATGCGAGTATATTCTCTTTTGCAAGCTTAAAGAGCCTAGGTATGTCTGAGATGAGCACCAGATTATGTTATTTACTCAGCCCTTGCACTTACAGATGCCTTTTTTGGACACCAAAATGCTTGACCTGAACCGAACTCTGTGTGTTTGCATGATGCCTACTCCAAATGGAGGCAAGTTGTTGTGAAACCATATGGTCTTCACAATAGCACAAATATTGTGTTGTGGTAAAGGTTTTCATTTCCTGAAGAACTTTGTGATCTTGGGCATTTCCACCTTAAGGCCCTTCTTGAGACATCAGTAATAGCTGAGCCATTTCAAAGCCTAGCGGCACAGGTACCTTAGACTGGGGACTTGAGCACAGTGCCATACGAAATAAGCAATTGTTTTCAAACATCTGTGCCGAAGAACTATATATTTCCTACTAGTCAAGGTTAAAATACAGCTGGAAAACTAATAGTCCTATGGAGACCACTCGACTCACTGATTTCTCATGATGTCAGTGCCAGCCCTCTGTCTGGACTAGCACTCATCTCTGTCTGCCCAGTATTTACAGTGTTTATTTGCAATAATTCAGAGGGTATGAAATGAACAAAAATAGCTCTGAGTGTTTCTGGGTAAATGCATTTCAGTGTGACTATTATGGGTGACACCTAAATACCACATCTGACTTCTGGGCCAGCTTGTCCTGCTGTTACTGACATAAAATTTATTAGCAACACTGATGCTGCCAGAGGGAAATGAAATGTCAAAAGAAGGAGGTGAAGCTGCTTCATATTTGCCCCCTCCAATATTTGGAAATAGTGAGGTGTATTCCGTACCTGCAAAGTTTTGGGAAGTAAATGGGCTCATTAATTTTCTTAATCTACCTACTCAACACCATCTGAATTAGATCCCTGGGGCAGAATGACTGAGCACATCAACAGGGCTGACATGCAATTAAAAAGAATAATGTATTGTTGTTTGGGCTAAATCACATGGAAAGCGTGGGAGAGGTATAGAATTGATGTTTCTTAGTTTAGGGTCTGTTGCAAAACAGCCAAGTTCATTTATGTCATGAATCCCCAGCACAGCATCTGCTCCCCTTGCAGTCACGTTGCCATTCAAAGCAGAGAGGTGTAAAGCACATGTATACAGAAAGGAAGGTGCTTCTCACTACTGCCACATGTTGGTATCTGTCTCTCAGAAAGACTATGAAAACTGCAGTCATGAGAGAAAAAGCCAGAAAAGAAGTACAAGACTAAGGATGGGCAAGTATCACAGACTATCCAAGTATGGGAAAGAGTGTGAGTTGAAAGGTGCCCCTCCCAGCTGACCCCTGCTGCTGTGAGCCTTTGCAACTCCTCCATAACAAAACCTGGCTGGTTAAAAGAAATGCCTTGCTCCATCACTGTGCTTTTCTCCTAACTGAAGAGGTCTGCAAGACATGTAGGTTTTAGCTAGAATCCACAAAATAATCACATCTCCAGCAGGTCCACACTGTTCACTATCTGTGGCGCGTTTTTAGTTTAACCTCTCTGGTGCTGTGCAGAACATGTTGCAAGAACAGAGTCCTTTTCCATGTTGCCTTAAATTGTCAGCAGAATGATTTGTGGACAAAAGACAAAATTGATCTAAGCACTGATATTCTTCAATTTTGTATTTTTGGAGTGAAAAAGTATGGCAGATTTGTTCTTTTTCCAGGTGTTTTGTTTTGTTGTTGTTTCACCCCTCAAGCCCCTCCCTGATTCTGCTGCTGGTTTGAGTGTTCCTTGATATCGCTGTGAGTGCCCTGACCTTTAGATCTTCACTGGGTATGAAGAGTACAATGCTTTTATGTCATAACTTCTCTCACTCTACACAGTAATACATAGATCTGAATTCTCCCAAATCACAGGTGTGAAATTCTCTCACACCTAAGACCCTAAGCCTTGCATGTGCCAGATCCTGGATGGCAGAGTTTTTTCCCACTGCTTTCCAAGGAAGGGGAAGTTCCATGGGAAGAGCAAGTTTGACCACAATACGCCACACTTTCATAATGCTGTGCTACTCAGGACATCTCTGTGACAGCTCCTGGAGCTTTGAAAAGACCTGGAGTAGCTCCAAATTCTGCAGTTTCAGAAAAGAGTGAACACAACACCATCTTTGGCCACTTTTTCTCTCGTCCTCTTTTATGAATGCTGCCAAAGATTTCATCCACATGTTGTAAGCCTGGGGATTCAGCTCTTGACTTTCTTATATGGGTAATGTAACCACAAAGAAGTTCCTGGTAGTATCAAGAGTTTTGGATTCCACCTGATGAACTGGTTATTGTTGAGGATTAACCCTGAAGACAGGCAGCAAAGATGATCATTGTTAAAACACAAGATACCACAGCTACCACAAAGTGATGGTGATTTTCTGTATAAAACTGGAAACTGCTTAAAATGGCAGCTACTCAGGTTGATGTGTTTTGGGGGGAAGGCTCCTGACCTGACAAGAAAAGTGAGCCAGAGCAGCCTCTCTCCAGTGAATTTGGTAGGAATACAAAGGGAGACAAACTGCTGGTTTTTTTCCCCTGCACTCTGGCTCAAGAAATTAGTAGTGGAGTAAGTCATAGGGTAAGAAACCACAGTTTGGGCTATTTCTCACTCCATAAGTGATCTTTGGAACTCTCTAAAAGTGGGATCTAGTATTATAAAGTCACCTCCCCATTCTTTAATCTCATTTTCTTTTAAAAATACCTAAAATACTAAAAAAAAACCAAAACAAAACCAAAACAAACAAACAAAAACAACCCGAAAAACCCCCCCAAAAACCCCCCCACAACTGTTCAGACCATGACTGTTGTATGAATTTGTCAGCATCTGCCCTGAGAATTTTTTTATCTGTCAGTCAGTCATGAGCAGGCAGGGAACATGAGCAATTAAGAAGTTATACTTTGAGCTGCATGGTCATTAATATTTTCCTGTTCTTTTAAGTCCTGTGTTTTGACTTTGGGCTCCAGTGGCCAACCCTCTTTGTCGGAGTAATTTTGAACTTGCACTAATTTCCTGCAGCTGTCTTCTTTCTTCCATATACTTAACCCATCTGTCAGCCAGACTGGTTTTGATGAAGTAGGAACTTGGTTATGAGTACAGTACCGTTTCAAGAGCTGTCCTGGAGCCTTCAGACAGTTCCAGGTCAAGAGGTCTGCAAAATCAAGTCTTCTGTTTGTAAGAATGGCAGCACAAGGACAATGAGTTTCTGCACTGAAGTTCTTGCCTATGTGAACTTTGTGGTTGGAAATGATAAGCAGTTCAGTTTTCATAGCCATTCGGTCATAGTGCACATGATGATGACATGTTTTATATCAGCTGTTTCATTAGACTGTTTTTTAAGAAGACCTGGACTAAACTGGATGCACAGTGGCCTATGTCCTTGTTTTGACTCTTGCAAATTTTGAGTGCCACTCTGTATCTCCAAATGAGTGGAGACACTCATCGGGGCCCAGCAAGACTGACATAAGTGGAGCTGGAAAAAGACTCTGCTCTCTTTTAGCTGAGCTGTGAAGTGCGGCAGTTACAGCTGGGGAGCATGTGTAGAACCACAACATCACTTCAGTGCTGAGTTTAAATGATTGAATCCGAACGTGTAAGTCAGTGTGATGAAACTGATTTGCAAAGGCAGCTGACTCATGCGTGCTCTTACAAGTCAGCTTTTTTTTAGAATACCCCAAGAATGTGGGGACATAAAGTCACTCCTGGACAATGAGGTTGAAAAGCCAGGTAGCAACAAAGCATCCAGACTAATCAGAAGACCTGAGACAGGTAGATTTCCTGGGTCTGCAGACCCAGCTAGCAATCCTGTCTTGCTAAACCTAGCCTTGTGTGTATGTTTAAGCCCATTCCCGGGCACACCTGAAGTGGCTGGATCATGTCTAAACAGAGCTGCTAATGCACATGTGCCTAAAAGCCACTCTTTCAGAAAGTCCTGTGTTGGGGTAGGAGTAGTTTGTCCCCTGAACTGTGGTACCAAGGGGACAGCAAGGCTGACAGCTCTGGTTTGGAGACTGTAGCCTTCACAAGGGTAGTGGCTTCTTTGCTGTCACTGCAGAAATCTTCAAGCAACAGGACTAGTTTACTTCAGTGACATTTATAAAATGTCCATCACAAAATGGATCTGTTTCACTACCTTTTATGTAAACTCACAGTGCACATCTGGGTGAAGCAAAGGGTTTCTGATTCAAAAACTTGTCACAAATGCTACGGTTTTGCGTAATGGCTATTGCACAATATCACTTGCACAATTTAAAATCAATTGTCTTATTTAATCACAAAAACCCCATCTCTAAAGCTGTTTGTATTAGTGAGACTGTAGATGACAGAGGCAGCCAGAAAAGGGTATGAATAGGGTTTTTTAAAATACTATTTCCTTTCTTTAAGTTGGATAAGAGGAGGAAAAACAGACATTCAAACAGTAGATTATTATGACTTCTTTAAAAATAAGGAAAAGTAAAATGTTAAGGACATTTTAAGATATGCTTTTCTAAATATTGATGATAAATTAGATATTGGGATTTGTTTTCTTTTGTGAACAGAGGTCAAATCAGAGCCTGGAGTCATGGAAGGAAATTACCATTTGTATAATGTATGGTAATGAATTCAGGTAAGCTAGGGCAGAAGTTACAGGCTGGAGAAAATTTTATATATCCAAGCGATGATAGAATTAATCAGAGTAGGAAATTATGCAGCTAGTATTGTTTGTGAGACAGCTTAAAAGAGTGGAAAGCCGCAGAAATTGCCTGGGTTTGGTTTTCCAGTTAATAATCTTGCTTTATTGATGTCAGTGGCTATGTCTGTCTCTTTCCCACAGATTCCTGACTGAGCCCTGTGGTGCCCAGTCATCTTCTGAATTGGTTTTAGGACTCACAAATCTGTCCATGAATCCTAAACTCCAAGATGCTGGGGTCTCTGAAACAATTTTCCTTCTCTGCACTGGGTTTCATATTTCACAGTGAGATTTTCAAGGGATCCCTTGTGAAGGCCACCTTGTGCACATTGCTCAGGATGGGTGAGCAAACTATGTTTTTCCTTCTGTCCCTCCATGAGTATTGTCTTTGCTGTAAAGGGTTGTATGAAACTGAAATTCAAAAAGCCAGGAAACTACCAAACAATTCCAGAGAAAGTCTCACTCACTGTGTCTCAAACTTTGAAAATATCTCTGCTTGCCTAAAATAGCTTTTCTTAAGGCAGTCACATGGTTTTGTTGATGTGATCATATTGCCTTTTGCCTTAGAAGAATAGACTATGTACCTGGGAACATTCATGTAAGGTACAAGGGGACAGAGACCTGCAATATGGATGGTATCAAACAATATAATGAAAATTCATATTACTGTCACTGGATAAGTATGTCTGGTGGCATATGATCCTTGCCTTTGTTGTCAGAGTGTCCTTGGACTCTTGTTAGACCACATGAAAATTGACTCAATGAATTAACAATAAAATTGAGACAATTTGCCATCCTATAGTCACAAGAATTTATTAGACTAGTTAATGAGTTTTCTAGCTAAAGTGAGACTTGACAGGAATTGGTAGCAATGAATAATCTCCGCTTCCTGCTAATCTGGAAGAAGTCACTGCTTTGCACATTGTAGGTATATTTCACTCACAGCACTCTGGACTCTGTGCCCAGAGACAGCTACAATGGCTGATGTTATCCCATAGAAATTCCCAATAGAACAAAAAACAAACAAAAAAAAATTCTGCCAAAGTTTTCACATGAGTCTCATTAACGGATTACTTCTTTTTATGCCTTCCCCTATTGCACGTCTATCCCTACCTCACATGGAAAACCATGGAGAAATAAAGGACAGAAAGTAAGAGAAATGCCTGAAGAAAGAAGAAAGGAAATTTGACTTTGGAACTATGAAATAAATGTTGAAAGTAAAAAATTCCCAATTACAATTAAAATGGTTTTTCACAATAGGAGTTTTTCCGCAGTGAAGGCAGAGTTGTTCTGTTAAAAAAAGCCTGTGTTGAGGGACAGCAGGACGCAGCTCAGTGCCCATGCCCTCGCTGTGACTGTCCCACCTGGAAATTACTCAAAATAGCCTTGGAGCTACTTAAACATTCCCTTTTTTGCATAATTTGTCTGAGAGTGGGATCTGTTTGCCTCACTCCTTTCCTCTCATGTCTCTGCAATCTGATCTCTATCCTCTATTTCACAACTAATATTTCTTTCTTTCTTCCTCTGAAGCCTCTCTCACATGGAGAGAGACCTGACAGCATTCACATTGAACCTCAGCATTTGTGCAGGCTTAAGATAGAGCTGGAAAAGTTTGCCAAAAAAGAGAAGATCGTAGACAGACAAGATGGATTCATCCCTTTCTTTACCTCCTGCCCTGCCTGAGATGATGAGGCACCTCTGACTTCAAGCCCCTTGTGAGCCAATTATTAAATATGGACAATAGGAAAGTCCTTGTGCTTAGATGAAGCTGCCAGACCTGCCAGCTTGGAAACTGTGGTTTTGTGAGAGCTGAGTCAAGAAATTGGGTCTCACTGCTGGCAGCAGCAGCCACACTACCAGAGATGATCTGGTATGCCCACTAATGAGAAGGGACCCAGATCCTGACCATTCTCTCATATTGACATGCCTATTCCAACATTACTATTTCCCTAAGCTTTGCTCTTATGTATTGCTTATTCCAAAGCACAAAGCCTGCAAAAGCTCTTGTTCTGTTTTGGTAATAGTTTTTTTGTGTATGTGCACATATATAAAAAAAATTAAAAAAAACAACGTGTAGGGTAAAAAGAATTTAAGAACTTTATCCCTTTCTAGCAACTTCAGGGCTGCCCAAAGTAGTAGGTGTATAGGGGCAGCTAAAATTTATTCTGGCTGCTCTATTATTGTGCTGTCCTTAAAAAGCTGTGTAAACCCAGTGATTGTTGGCACACAATCATCCTGATTATTACCTGTGCCATAAGACAGCAGCAGCAAAGATACAAGTTATTTTTATCCACCAGTAGTGTGAATTGTTATGGAAGTTCTGTATGGAAAATCTATGGCCCTGAAGTCCAGACCAAGTCTGACTTCAGCTCTCCTTTGTTAAAATCAGACAAAGTATTCCTGGTGATGTGACATCAGTAGCCAAAGGAAAGGCTTAATGAGGTGGAAGAACATTAGGTTTCACCAAGTGCAGCGAGAAAAGCCTAGCTTTTTATTACATCCAGGTGTCAGAGAACTCAAGCTGTGAGCCACCCTTAGTCAGCCATCCTCCTATTTGCATGTACTTATGGCACAAACCTGTCCTTTAATGTAGGTTTTGAGTCATGGCTTTTGCCTAGTGAACCCACCTGAAGGACACAGAGTAGAAGGAGCTGCTTAAAGTACACCAGGGTGAATGGACCCTGCAAGTCCTCACTGTAAGTGGTGTAGCTCACAGCAGCACTTATAGTTTAGAATATATTACAGTTTGTAGAGAGGGTATGTAAGTGGTGACACAAAATAATTAATGCTTAAACACTTTGCAACTGGTGAACAAGAGTTAAGTTTAAGATTTACAGGTTTGTGTGATGCTGTCCTAATACTGTTCCTGCTAAAGCCAAAATAATGAACCATGTTTAGACTTTTAGGTAAACTAAAGTCTGGGGAGGGAGTCCCTGTCTTTTATTAGATTAGCTCTAACAGTGAGGAGAAAAACACATCATTTTTCAGGCACACAAGGTTTACTGCTAAGACTGTGTTTGTCAAGCTGTTGCTCTAAAGTCAATAAGTGTGCATATTATGCAAAATATCATTATGAACATATGGGGGACTTAAAATTTAGGCTACGTTAGGCAGGGAGTATGTATTCGCACAAGACAAACACTTAACTCGCTACTAGACATTATTAACATGCACATGATAAATCACACAATAAAATTGCAGTGAAAATAATCTGCCTGTCCTCATCTTGCACAATTTTCCCTCCAGTGACTGGTAAAATTGCTGGATATTCCAGTCTGCTGATGGTCCAGCACAGGAGATTTTACCTGGTTCTCTTTCAGAGTTATCTGCCCCTGTTCTTTGCAGCCAATGAATGTCCTGATACACCTGTAGATCTTCTCATTTTGTTGTACTCTTTGAACAAAGTTAGCAGGAAAATATCCAGTTCTGTCATCAATTCTCCCCTATGGAGAAAACATATTGATAGAAGAAGACTGTTAACACTAGCAGCTTTAAAGCAAGTTCACTGTTGAAAAGAGTATATTTTTCCCTTTGGAAAGAAAACAGATATAAAATAATTAGTGCATACCTTCCACCAGTCTTCATTTGAGTCTTCCAGAAGAGTGATCATATCCCCTGGCCTGTAATTAGAAGAGGAACAGTAGTTAAAGTGACTCTCAATTGTAATTTTGAATCAGCTTCCACAACTCCCTTCTAATAAGAAGGTGGTTCTTTCATGCTTGCTTTTCTGAGCACTCACTGCAGGTAGACTGAATGAGGTGGCAAGGTTTTCTTTAGTCTTACATGGTATTGTAGAACGAGAGTGCATATTGGGGCTAGATCTTTTTTTTGAGACAACATCTGTAAACTGGAAGTTTTGATTCCTGTTCAATAAGAAACTGTTTTAAATACAGTCCCTATTTATTACTAGGGTTATCTTTTTACTTTAAGACATTTCACATTGTTGGGACACATTATTTCATCATCTGTGTTTTCAAGCTGCGATTGCAGAAGGAAGGCAGCAGTAAAACAGTTCCATTTAACTGACAAAGGCAATTAGTCAGCAGGGGTATAATTCTGTCCAAGAATCTCTTCCTGATTTGAATGGCACATATTTACCTTTATACTGTGTGGTGCTGGGTTGTAATTGCTAAGTATCAGCATCCAGCTGACTAGTTCCAAAGCAGAGTTAGAAGAATAATTTGTCTGAAAATGCTAATAGCAAAATGTGCTGAGCTGATTTGTGTAGGTAGTTGAATAATCATTTGACCTCTTTCCCCCCACTGATGGCACTTCATCCTTATTATGTAATTATAACACCAATGGGAGTAGGAAGAAAGTGTCAGCCTGTTTTCAAATGGATTAACCTCAGAAAGCTCTGTCTGTATGATAACAGACTTTTCTTTGATTTTAGTAAAATTAATGGTTGACCCCCAATTACTCAACCTTCCTTGCATTTCCTGTTAGGCTCACTGTATTGTTGAGGTATCAGCATACGAGCCTGCAAATATGTCTGGAGAATATGATGGATAACAGGTCCAATTTAACAGGCTATTTCAGAATATATGTAGAAAATGTGGATCTGTTCAGGACGCAGCTGGAAGTGGGGACAGTGGTGGGTCCCTTTGGTCCACTATCCAAGAGGTTATCATTGTTGCTGACAGCTGGAGAAATGGGCATTTAATCTTCTAACACTGCACAATCAGAAACAGAGTTTGTCAGCTTTCACTGAAAGGAAAATCCTCAAGCCCTCCTCAAGAACCTGTTTCAATGTGTTTGGAATGAAGAAATGCTATTGAGATGAGAAAGGAAGCTAGAGAAAATGGACAACTTGGTATCCTAGTGATGAGATATTTCTTTTTTCTCAAGGGAAAGGACATCTGAATCCTTTACAGCAATTGATATTTGATACAAAACAGTCAAAGAGGCTTTAAGGGAACCCATGACTTCAAAGTGAATAGACTGTAAATATCATTGGAATGCTTACATTGCAAGGAAGAATACTTTTAAGAAGAATTTAGAGAACCTCATCTACCCAGTAGATGACTACTCTGCAGTCTGGTTGTTAGAAAAATAACCTAGAAAATACAAAGGTATTTGGCTGTCATAGAAAGATAGCAACTGATCCTAAAGTCTCTCCATGTCACTGGTCTGAGTACTAAGATTTTAAGATTGATGACCTGCTGATTTTGCTCTCTGATATTTTTCTTTAGGACAGAACTAATATAGATGTCTCTAATATCCAAAAAGGATTCAAAATGGAAATCCCATCTGGCCTTATGTTACTCTTTCTCCATAGATGTAGGCTGCTGGTCCCTGAAAGGGGTAACCTGCTTGGTGCTTAATACTGGTTGAAATCGCTCTCAGGTCTCATCTTTTTCTTCTGAAATCACAACCCTTGATAAGTCATTTGCTCTGCCTCAGAGATCTAGATTTCAGGAGGTGGCAAGATAGGCACATTCATGTAGGTTAACACTTGTATTGCTGAACTTCTGACCACGGGACAAACAATGATGCTGTAGCTAGTCTAAAACCTGGCTGGTGTCTCTAGGTAGAGCTTGTGAGTCCCAACAGTCCAGGTTTCAGACCACAGGTTGCCTTTTCCCCTAAAAAGGACAGGGAAATTTTGAAGGATGATGTGTTTTCTGGATTTCTGTGTCTGGATGAGGATGGTAGTCCAGTGCAGGCTTGTCTGAGTGGTGGTCTACTTCATGGGAAAATCCTGTGAGCTGGAATACACTCTTAAGGGAGAAGGATGCAAAGTGGAATCTCTTCGACAGAAGAGCTGGCAAGATACACTAAAGGTCATCATACATTCTGGTTATTTCTTGAAGAGCTGACATTCCTAAACCAAAGATCAGGAAATGCCAGCAAAGCAGAATGATAGGAAAGCTTGTAAATTCTGCCTTACATGCCACCCTTTAGTACCAGAGTGATAAGAAGGCACAGCTGGGAACAAGTAAAAGGCTTTCAGTGAAGGAGATGCTGATGAGAGGGGCATTTGTCTGGCAATTTTGTCAGTTTTGTGGCATGTGCATGATTGTTTTGATATAGGGGATGCATTGAAGAGAGCTGACACATTTCATGACAAGAGCTCTAGTAAGACCATGCAAAATGTGAGTAGAATGAGCAAACTAATTTCACTGAAAGAAAAGATGTCCTTTCTCTTCAATGGGCTCAGGTTAGACCTTGTAATGCTAGCAACTGATGTAGAACTGAGAAAGAAGGTGTTGAAAAAACAATAAACAAGGTTATTTTGCTAAGCTCAGAATACATCTTTCTCATGTGAAAACACTGCCATCCAGCAGCTGGACATCATTCTCTTTTCTCAGTCATAAGCTGAATATGAGGGAGGATCAAACATGACTGGTAAAATGTTCAGCATTGGCACGAGACCTGAGGATGAATTCCTATTTGAAAATTTCTGATTGATAAACAAATCAACTAAAACCAGAACATTTTATGGGTGAAAGCCATCTTACTCCTGAAATCACATAAGTAATTTTGAAGCCTTTAATCTTTCATGTTTGACAAAATAGTTGGTCACTGGTTAACTGTGAAAATACCTTTTTATCTACCTCTATAAAAAATGTTTATTAAAAATGTCAGAACAAACCTTCCCTTCCCCAAGGTCACATATAACCATATGAGCATGAGTTCCCATGGGTCAAATCAAATGACAAATATTTTGGTGTTTACCTCATTTCCAAGTCTTCATTTTCTTGTGGTACAAATTTGTACAAGGCAACATAGGTGTTCATTTGTAACGTGCTTTTATAAAATAGTCCCTTTAAGAAAAAAGAAAAAAGAAAAATGAAAAATTAAATCTCTGTTCTGTATAGGATTTTGGTTTGCTTTGCCGGACACAGAGGAACCAGGACCCAATCTTACAATAAATTAGCCAGAATCACCTCACTTCTTTCACAATGTGAAGGACTATGGGCCAGAGACATTGCAGGCTACTGAGGCAGTAACTATGTTCATTAAGAAATAAGATTATTTGAACTCCAAGATCAAACTCCAGGCTTCCAAAGTACATAAGAAGAAATCTGCACAAGCTGGTCTTTGGGGTGAGATAATAAAAATGAGTCTGTTTTTGCTCTCTGTAGTGTATGGCTCTTATGAACCCAGTAGTGCATTATTAGCATTGTATAAGGTGTCTATTAGACAGTCATCATTATGGGTGGAGCTAGAATTTTGCAGTGCACAGGTTCAAAAATCAGGGTAGGAAAATCAGTTTCTTAAAGTGATTTTAATGTGTGAAAGGTTTTTGTGATGGGTTTTCTACAGGGAGGTCTGGCTACTTCTCACTCTTTACACTGTTAATCTGGAGGGAAAAAACCCCAAATGCGGCAGCTAAAACAAACACCAAATAATTTTCAGAATCAGATCTGTGATTTTTATGTTGCAGCAGTTCTAGTGTAATTACACATCTTCCACCCTGGATCTTCTGAATGTACCATATAAATTTGCAATAAACAGAAGAACATAAAAGTGGCCACAAAGGGTAAACCAAAAAGCCATCCAGTTTTGTATATTGCTTCTTGCTGTGGCCAATGGCCCCGAAATGGTATCAGAACATGACAGTCAGATATCAATGCCCAAGCAGACCTGCTCAACATCCTCATACAGCTATGAAAACATGACATATATAAGTTCCCATTCCCATTGCATTCTCACAAAATTTGTGCCCATACCGGGGAGTTTATACTTTTTGGTTCTTCTCCAAAGTGTTCTGTGCCATTTTCGGAATATGTGAACACTGAAATAAAGCAAACACATGACATGTTAGGAGTAGTTTAAGACTCTTCACCTTAAGAGGATCACCTTGATTTTTTTGATCTCTTCCCTTTCTCCCTTATTTTCTTTGATTCCTTGTGCTGTCCTCTGGACCCTTCTACACTCTCAATAAAACCACACATCCTGCTGGCACATGGCACAAAATAATCTCTGTCCTCAAGCACTTACAGTTGTAACAAATAGACCATTTTGATCAGATGAATGTGTACAAGTATAGCACTAGGAATAGAACCTAGGAACATTAAGAGCATTACTATTTAAAGTCCAGTAGCCTTTTTGTCACACTGAATATTGTATTTCCATGTTTAGGATGAGCAGTATTTTCATTTAAAAGCACCCGCAAAACCTGATGATCATATGTGAGGAATATTGAGGTAAGTTTGTATGCAAGACCACTTCTTTCCCCTCTTCAACATCTATCTCTAAATGTTTCACAGCCTTCTTTGATACCTCTCTCCAGTAGCCCATGGCTGGGCTGCACTGGATGTGCTGCCTCTCTCTCTTATTTTGCAGGAGGCACCTGAATTGTTTTCAGATTGGGATGGGTAAACTGAGACACAGGCCTGTACATGTGAAAATTTTCATCTAGGTTACTAAATCAGAAACTCTTAGGACAATATAACAGTCACAGCACTAAACATACCTGATATCTAATCAGTTACCCTCTGTTGTAATTGATTATTGAGCTGAATGATCCTTGCCCTCAGTTAACTCCCTAGAAAAACCACGGTGGCTTTATCATACTGATGGAATTCTCTCTTCACATTTTAAGAATTCCCTGGTGGTTTTTGTTTCTGGGTAAAGGCTGAATATGATCCTAATAGCTGGAGTCTTTGAGCAGCTAGAACCAACAGTGTCTTCTCCCAGCATTCACCTCTGCAGGTGTTTTGAGACGATGTTGGATTTTGTAGTCTCCAACAATTTGGAAAAAATAACGTAAGTGGTAGTAAGTATCCAACTGACTGAATGCATTTTCTTTTGGTTTTTCTGTTGTACAGTTACATGCATTTAGGGGAAAGAAGATCCAGGGAACACCAAACCACTGAATTTTTCTCCTCTGCTCCTTCACTTGTTCACCCTTTCTACCATTAACACATATTTCTGTGACTATTGTACACTGTAAGTGACAACCTAACAGAGAGTCTGTGAAGAAGCTTTATGAGGGAAATTCTTTGATAGTTGAGAGTTGTACTTCAACACTGAAAACAAGACAGTAGTCTTGTAACAGATAAAAGATGTGTAAAATGGCAGTCACAGTGCGATGAGAAATGTTTAGTATGAAGAAACATGCATTTATAAGTACACACAAGCCCCTGTTCTCTGAAAAAATGTAAGACAGTGTTGTAGTCATAAAGTTGAATGTGAGAATGTGAAAATAGCATGTGAGCTTGACACATTTAACCTGAAAATGCCACACGTTGTGTCCAGGTGGCCTGACTGTAGCTGACTTGGGGCCTCAGTATGCTCCTCACCAAGTCCTGTCACAAAGGGACTCTGAGCCTGCAGACTGTCATGAATTCCAGAGGGGAAACCTTGCAAACAAACATAATCTCCCACATCTTTAGTATAGGGGTATATGTATGTCTGGGATCTGTATGTAGGGCTGTAAAGTGTTTCAATCCTTTTCAAATTATGATGTGTTGTTTTTCATGTCCAGAGGAAAAGGAGTTAGGGAGACAAATTGAATACTTTCTGGTGAACGCCAAGTTGGGTAATTAGCAGCGTTTTGGACTTGGAGAAAATCATTCACCAGACAAAGCCAAAAATAAAGCCAAGTTACTTATGCACAGCCTCATGAACTGTGGAGCTGACCCAGCAGGTGGGGCAGGAGCTAAACTGTACCCTGTGATTCCTGAGAAGTGCTCACCAAAACTGAGCTTGTGGGAGAACATACTATATTTGACTCAAGGGGAGAGTGCTCAAATCCCTGTTGGTAACAGGCTCATACCTGTCTCACCTAAGTACAGATTGGCTTGCAGGACTCCTGTTACAGATGGCAGTTCACAGCAGTGAAAGGTTATAAGTGACTTAGAGGAGGCTAAAGGACTAGAAATTAGGTATTTTATCTCACAGCTGTAAACTGGGAAACTTTGCTTCATAGGATGTTTGCCAGGGCCCAAATGAAAGAATCTCCCCTTGAAGTAGTCATAAGAGTCTACAGGAGCGATTACATGACCACACTTGTGCTGGGTCCTTTCACTCTTCTGCAGGCTGTGTCTTTTCTGCTGTTTCCCTTCACCAAAGAGTATTAAATGTACATTTCCTTAAATACTTATTTGTAAATGACAGTATTTTAATAGGGGAAAAAACAAACAAATAAACAAACAACAAAGTACCAAAAAAGAATTCCCCAGCTGGAATGGACCTGAGTCAAAAAGGCATTAATGTGGAACTGCCTGATAAAGAGGCAGTGGACAACTGAGGAAAAAGGAGTTGTGAATCACCCTGTAACATCATTTTGAATTTAGTCTGTTAAATTTTTAATCTACATTTAACTCATGATCTCTGAATATTAATAAGAGGTACTTGAATTTGAAAGCCATAGAGGTACGTAGTTGAAATCTCCACACAACAGAAATCCATCTATTTTCATATTTGTTTGCCCCAGCAGCAGACAAAACAAGAAATAAACCAGGGATTTTTACACTCTGAAAAGGATTTTACCATTTCCATAGCTTGTGCAAACAGTGCAGGCAGTTTATTAAAAATCTACCAAGAGGAAATTTTTGGAGGGACTGATGCATAATTTATACCCTGAGCCTCTGAAGGATGGATTGTAAAAAAGCCAGTGCTGATCAAAGGAATCACTAATGTGCCGCGGAAGTTATTTGGAGGTTTGACACATGCTGAGTTTTTAAACTAATCTCTTTAAGTAAGTTCCTTGAATGCCTTTCGGTGCATTCAGTGAATACAGATCTCAGAGAAAAAAGGTTCTTTCGGTTTCAGAAATGGAACTACTAACAGAGAAATGAAAAGTTATCTGAAAACTCAAACAGGGTCAATTTAATCTCAGGTGGGCAGGATTAAATAACGTGATGGAGACTGAATTCTTTATTTTTAGCCAGATCAGGTCAACTTGCACTTGCAAGACAGAAGGCCTCAAAAAAAATGTTAGGAGAAGTCAGATAGCATAGTCAGATTGTTAACAAAATGAGAGGAAGGAAATGACTGAACAAAATGAGAAGTAAAAGGACCAAGAGGAGAGGTAAAGAATTGGGAGGTAGCATCATATGGGCCTGGGCAGCTGAAGCTGGCATTTCACCTACATGAATGGGTAGCAGTAGGTAAGTAGCACTGGGGGTGTTAGGAAGAAAAAGTTATGCTCACTGTGATTTGGTTTTGTAGTGTATGGCTTGTGAGATTTGGCAAAGTAGACTTCAGGTGCTGCTAGAGAGGTTATTCTGATGGTTTGGGCTGGAAGTTTTGCTTAACAATAACCCTTTGGGTTTATGACTTCCCTCACCATGACCGAGTTCAAGAACAGGGACACAAACACCAGCTCACTGTGGCTGAGATTTCATTACTAAGCTTTTGATTGCTATGATGGTCTTCAAATCCCATCATGCTGGGTCTGTGAAAACATTATTTTAATATTTCAAATTAAACAAAAGAATTAGGCCATTAATATTACCAGGCACACATGACAGCAGTACTGAGAAGTTGCAATTATAATAAACATTCATTGCATTGTATAATTTTACAGACATATGGATATTTTATGATTCATCTTCTGTCCTGAAGAGGTTATGGTATACAAAATCATGCAGACAAATCAAACATACAGAAAAGGAGGAAAATGTTGGTTTTGTTCCACTTTGCCAATGAGGAATTGAAGCATGTTAAGTGGGTAAACTACAGTCATGTTTATAGGAGACAGGGAATGGACCTGAACCTTTTCAAGGTTCAGCAATGGGCACATCAGATTAAGAAAACTGGAAGCATGAAGGGCTAAAAGCATTCCCCAAATACTTGCACCAACTCACATCCTGCTTTGAAAACCAGAACACTACTAAAACATGACCATGCCATAAAACCCAAACCTGAAATAGGTTGTACACAAGCTTATACACCTGAAGATGTCTTGGCCTGGTAGCACTCACCACTGTTGCTGCGTTTCCTGATTATATCAAGGGTGCCTGCAGAGCTATTGCCTTCCTCTGGAACTTCTACAAGGTCAGCTGTCTGCAGGGACAGAAGGAGCACATGAGATGGGATAAGCCAGAAAAAGCGACTGATGAAGTAAAATAAAACCACAAGAGTCTTTGGGAAATGCAGTACTTGGGTGGTATCAGAGCAGAGCAAGTCAGCCTAGTGGGATTACAGAATACATTGGAACTGGTGATGCACAACATATACCTACTTCACAGGGAGCAGTGAAAGCCTAGAAAAAAACCCTCCAGACCAAGTCTGCTGTCTGGAGTACAAAATATTTCTGTGATATAGAATTAAGTTTAAGTTAAGGAAGAAAGAATTACATTAAGTAAGGTGGTTCTCTGCACAAAATAGAAAGGGCTAGAGGGAATTTGCAGATTCTGCAGGTGTACTAAATAGTTATCTACTGAGGAGACTGAACATTAGCTAAAACTACTCGCTATTAATATATAAGCCCTGAATACATTATTCAGTAAAATAACCATAATATAAGGGTCATTTTATTTCTGTTATAATGCTGTAAAAGAAAGAACTGGAGTGTAATGGAGTTGATGAAGTCAGTCTTTAAATATCTACCCTCTCTTTTTAAATAGTCATCTGGCTGGCATGGTTAAGGAAAAATGAAACTCTAATGTTGTTGTTAGAATTACTGTGATTTCTTATTTGTAGCATATTAATGTCAGTCGTGATTAGGGACCCAATGTTCTAGGGTGTGAGAAAACGTGGGATGGCACAATCTTAAGCCTCAGAAGTATACTGTGCAGAAGGCACTGAATTCCTTGGCTGGGTAGTCAGCTTCTCCTTGTACAGCCCAACAGGAACCAGGAGCTGCTCCAAACAGCTCTGTCCGAATCTGACCTTAATGAAACTTCAGTTGCTGAACTCTCCACATCTTGGATAATCATAAAAACCCCAAACATTGCACTTGAGCCAGGTGCTTGCTCTAATCTGAATAGCTTTAAATTCTGACATGCTCCTAAGCTTTATTTATTTCTTATTAACAGGATTTTGAGACACGTGAAGTATATTTGACTTCATTATTCCACAACAAATTACAATTGCACTGTACACATGGCTCGCTCTATTGCTTTGCAGACCTTTGCCTGCATCACAGAAAGAAAAGCAAAATAAGGAACACTTACTGCTTTTGTTCAGAGAGAACAATCTGAATTGCTTTATAGATTTTATATGTTGATTTCCCCCCCCCCTTTTACTAGTGTTGACAAGAAAGCTTTTTTCAGAAAGTATGTTCTACTTTACTGCTTTGTTACTCATTGTTTTTAGACTCAGCCTTCATGCTTGTCTTGCATCTTGCCCAAATGAGTCATCCCAGTGTAAGAAGGCACTGCAATAGCAATGTTGACATGGAGTCAGTGTAGAGCATATCTATAGATTTCCAGTTGCTGGGTGGAGAAGAGAAAGACTGGCTTTGTTCAAATAGTAAGTCCTAGATATTTTTCAGCTCATTGCTACAGCATATTCTTCAGTCTTTGTAGACTAGCTTCATAATTTCTGATTGGCTTCATATTTTGTTGGACATTACTGCATATGGGATGTGTAGTGACTGTCTCTTCATATATACTCATCCAAAACCTCCTGAAGTAACTTCAGCTACATTTGATTATTATTTTATGATATATATAATACATATTATATATATTAAGTAAATTTTTTAGTCAAGAGCTATATGACAAACAGTCTAATAGAAATGATAGTTACAAAACTGCTTTTGAGAGATGCTGATCCATATTTACATCACTTCAAGTGCCTTTCTGTATAAATGTGAGCTGCAGAAGCACAGTTTTGAAGCAAGCAGTAGGTAGTAAATCTGGAGCATATGCCCCTTTTCTTTTATGGGAAATGCAGAAACCTGGTTGAAAAATTACAGTGGGCATGCCCACACTGCTCAGTCATGTTAAAAATACCTTAGCTAGTCCAGAGAAAGGCAGTTATCTCTGCTCTGTGCAGAGACATGAATTGCATGCAGTCTGGAAGCTCCATGGCTGTAGGGGCAAGGCACAGATCCTAGAGTAGTCACCTTCGCTTTTAAGTACCTTCATTGAGAGCAGCTCTGCTCTGCTGTCCCAGACCTAGACCTTTGACAGCTTGGACACCACCTGCAAGGTAAAGCAGCATCCTGGGTGTCACCATGTCCCAGGTGTCCCTAGTTTAGTGACATGGCATAACCCCAAAGCACATTCCAGCTCCCAGGCCTGGGACATGGCACAAGCACAGAGCCTCGTTGCTGCTTTGAGAGGAGCAGAGCAGCACAGAAGTGATCTGGTGGAAGATCTTAGTCACTTATGTGTTATTAACTGCACACGTGTTTCTAAGGATTCTGTGTCCCTGTTCTAAGGTCTCTAGTATCCCTGTTCTGGTCACTGGTCAGTGCCTACTCCCATGTCACCATCAGTTTTGAAACTCCATGGCCCCATCACTTTTTTTCAGGGTTGTGTCTGCCCTGGTTTTTATCCTTGTCTCAATCCACAGCCTTGCACCAGCAGAATTTATGGTTTCCCAAGCCTGTTTATTCAATTCTCTGACGTTTTCTATTTCCTGTATGCTGACACACGTTATATTCACTCCTGGCTTCAATACCCTGGAGTAATTCCCATAATGAACTTGCGTTCCTCATTCTACACCCACACCCCACCTAGTTATGATCAGCTCCCCAGGGTAAGCTGACACAGCATTCATGTTTTCTCCGCTTGAGTTGCCATTTCTAATTCAACATAATGCTTATTGATTTAGAAAGCAATAATTACATTTGTAGAACTTCTGTTTCAAAGTAAATTAAATAAATGAAAGAAAGAAATGTAATCACAATGTGACAGGTGGTACAGTCACTTTGGGTTTTAAAAAAGAATGTAAATCAACAAATTCCTTTTAAGGCACCAACAGAGATAGATAGAGGACACGTCCCTTAATCCATCCCTTGCAGAGTTCACTTAATTCTTAGATTTGTTTGTCTTCTTTCCCATCTGATATGAATTGATGCCTGTTTAGAGTCCGCCTGTGGTTGCAGTCCAGCCATATAATTGAGCATACATTTAAATGCCAAGGAAATGTTGTACCGAACTTATAGCACAACTTGAAATTAAACATGTAAACATGTTTTGAGGCTGGGAGACTGAGTCTTATCATGTCTCTGTGCCTGACGATTTTTGTTCTGAGGTGAGCACAAAAGAAATTGCCAGATGACGTGGCTTTGATTTTTAGACGTGACAACCAGTTTTAGCACCCAGTGTATTCAGATCTGATTCCTCTTTTGCATGTGTGTGACCTTTTTTTTTTTTTTTTTTCTTTCGTTTTGCCAAAGGGTAAAGTTGGGAGGACCTCTGTGGAAAGACAGAGAACCTCAAACACAGGCTTAAGTGCCCACCATCAACAAAAGGCAGTATGCGCCTCCTCCAGCATGATAGTTAAATATTTCTGTTACATATCAACATGGATGTGCAAAATAAAAAGAATAATATTTCCTTTTCCAATCCAATAAAACCAGCTTATTCATTTAATTAGTACTTTTCTCTTTTTCTCAAGAGTCATCTAAGAGATACTTAATTTGATTTTGCAAAAATAATGTGTTTTATGGGCTCAATTTGGAAGCTGAGAGTAAGATTTTTTAATTTTATTTTACAGTTTGAAACACAAATGTTGCGAACTCTCATACAAACTCATGTGAATAACTGTCTGTTGGTCCTCAAGAAAGAAAGTGAGAGAAAGATGTGGGATACTTACAGAGTTTCTGTTAGGAGAGTCAGACCCACTCCCAGAACTTCCCTTTTTTGTTTTCTGGGCTAAAGAAGTCCCAAAGCGGAGAGTTTCATACACGGGGTCAACCTTATTTCCACAGGCTGCAACAAAAGGAGCAAAACTTGCATCAATGCATTGAAGATATTTCTGGTCATGTTCCTGCTTCACTTGGAGGAACACCTGACTCTACCAACATGTAGGGGTGGATGCTTAGACACAAGCTGAGAGACTATCCTGATAAATAGTGTTTGACAAACTTAGTGGAATTAGTTTTTCCCAGAAATTTTCTGCTGCCTCTCTACTCTCTTAAAGTTCATCCTCTCCTCACAGAGACTCTTCAGTTCTTGGCCATTGCCTTGTCTTTCTTCACCTGCCATTCTTCTTCTCAAGTCACTACTGGTGCTACCTACACTGAGGTCAGGAAGACAAAGTACAGGAAGGTTTTAATCCATGTTGGTTTCTACCATTGACCTCTTGGGTTATTCTCAACAGTAGATGCTTGAAGGACAAAGTTCTGCATTGTGCTTGAGCACCCTTTTCATATGGATGGACTGTCACCTGTATCCATCTGCCCTCCCAGTGCTCCTGCTTTGCTATTGCAGATAAACAGGATGGCCTGGACCTTCCCTAAGTGGTACTGACATCCCCACTGTGGGGTTTTATGGGGTCTGGAGGCAGGCATGAGCAGATACCTGCTCTTGGGGATGTGCTCTAGGTAGTTCAGCTAGTCTAGGGGTTGCCAGAAAGGCCACGACCCCACTGGCATATGTCTATTCAATTCTCATTCCCATTCTCCCTCGTAACTAGACACAAACGACACCTCCCACTGAAAAAAAATTGATGTCTTCAATAGGCACACTCAAGCTCTGTCCAAACTCTCTTCTCCATACTACATCATTAGACCTCAACCTCCCCTGTGATACAGTAAACTGGTAAAACACAGTACCTTTGGAACATTATGCAGGAGGAGGGAAAGTTCAGCCAAAGTGTTGAGAAAATACAAGAAATTTTGGATTTTGAGTTGAGCAAAGCACAACTCATTTGTTGGCCAGAGTTTGTTCAAGATGTTTCTATTACTGCTGATAAAAATGATGTATGTTTTTTTGAAAGAGAAAATTAGATTAAATACTTGTAATTTTTTTTAAAACTACTGAAAACTACAATGCAAATGTCCTCAGACAAGTAATTTAAAAATGACTGCATAATTTTGGCTTGGACACTTCCAGATTTGCCTGGTTAGAGTACCAACAGAGAAAAGTAGTTTCTGAATAAATTTAACTTATTCATTTAAAAATATTTCTTTTCAGGAATATAGTATCACAGTGAGCAAAAAAAATGATCTTTCAAATAATCATAAAATCTATAGACATGACCAATAAGGGAAAAATATGATGAAAATAAGAAGTGTGGATGGAAAGGGACAGGAACCTAGTGACATCCCTCAAAAGCCAGACCAGTGATTTGAATGCCTCCTGCTGTTTTGATCTCTCTCTTTTATCTATTTCTTCCCAGCTCAGACCTTCACCTCTGTATTCAAGTGTTTCTTCACTTCTAAGTTCCTGCCTTGATCTCAGGTAGTTATTATTATAAACAGGGTAATTGCTAAGAGGTATGTATATGGGGTTTTGAGTGAAACACACAATAAACACACCCTCTCCTCTTCCAGCTTTGTATCTTTGAAGTGGTCATTTCCTGAGGTGGTAGAAGGACATGCAGTAACTGAAAGGAGCTGGGAGGCTGCTGAGGGCAAATACCACAGCTGGAAATCTGCTGTTGCAGAGCACTGCCAAAGGAAGACTGAATGGAAAAACAATCAAAACCTACCAATCGGCATCACTTCTTTGATGCAGCCAAACTGTTCATGAATGAGTAGTGGGGAGCTGTAGTACCGTCGAAATCCCTTTGGCTGGAGGGAGAAAAAGCAAAAACAAGTGAAGGGCATTGCTGCCTTGATTGATGCAATAGAAATAGCCTCAGCTCTTTGGTTAATGGTGTAACAGTGTGGTGAAGTTGGAAATTTGCCTCCTGTTGTTCAGTCACTGTGGGGTTTGGAGATCAGGGACTTTTTTGATTTCTCTCCTGGAAAAAAACAATTTCCTGTATTTATGTGGAAGGAGGGGCTCATTTTCAGCTCCTCTTTTTCTTTTGTTTTGCAGAAAAGCAGCACTAATCAATTGCAGCAGAAGTCCTGAATCATTAGACGTTCTGGGAAGTTTCCCTCTCCCTATCTTCTTATATAATATGAATTGGCATTGTTTCACATTTGTCAACCACGCAATGATCCTTCCCCACCCCAACTCCAAATCCTCATGTTCCCACATATACACTTGTGAAACCCAAGGAATTTAGAGCCTTTCTATAGGTTTTTCTAAATTTTGCTGCTGTCTGTAGATCCTCTGCTTTTTTTTTTTGTCTTGTAAGTTCAAGAAACTCTCCAACAGATAACCTCTTGGTGTCCACTTGTAGAGAAATGCCCTGTAACAGTTCAAGTTATACCATTAAAGAATATCACAATACGGCAAATAGTGGTACCCAAAATGAAGGTGTTGGCAAATGCCTTTCAAGGCGTTAGAGATTCACAAATGATTTCTCAGATTTCCAGTGTCTCCAGGCTGTGAGAACTTCTAGCCATGGTGAAAGTGGAAAAGATCCACAGAGATGTGCATATTTTCCATGTCCTAGGCTCAGTATACCTCAAAACCTGACAGACAACTAGTTGTTTAGCTATGAGCTGCAGTATAGACTGAGAAAGAGTGAGGGGACCAATTTGCTTGGTTTCTAGAAGAATACATTCCAGATCCTTCAGATTCGATTTATGCCCAAGCTAGATTCAGATACAACTTGAGCTCACAAAACTCCAGTGACTTTGCTGACAACTTCCTGATGCAAATTTGGTCTCTATTTTTCTGTTTTTGAAAACTAGTGACCACAAGAGCTGAGGTTGGAATCAAGAAATACATTAATCAACTAACTTGATGTAATATTTGGCCGGTCCAAGGCTTGCAGTGAGGTCATTCAGCTCTTCACAGACCAGCTTTCTGTACCAGAGTGCCTCTCACTAGAACTACGATTATGGTTTAAATACATAAAGGCTTGCCCTGGGGGCATGAACCACAGCAGCTTTCACTGAACACTCTTGGAGACAAAAGATTTTTCCAGTGACAGGTGGATTTTGTAGTCCCTTTCAAGTCAATGCTTGCACTTTTCCATCATTTAACACAGTGAAACTGTTTGGGTTTAGTTCATATTTGTCCAAGAGCCTTCAAGTTGCAACAAATCTCAGAACATCTGAAATATGAATATGTGCACTGAGTTTTCATATTCCAAATGTCTTCTTTTCCAAATGTGACCAAAAGAACCATATTCCCATAAGTCAACCAGATGGGTTAGAATTGCCTCAGACAGAGGGTGATTGCCAGTGGGGTGATTTTGCTGCTTAGAAGATAATGCAGAAATTGTGTCCATACAGAGGTAGGCTCCTCCCAGCCTCTCCTACTGAGAGATTGCTTCAAACTCTCTATGCCTTGCTGTGATATATCCTTTGGTTTTCTTCTTAGTTGAATTATGTTTTTTCTTCAACTCCTAACAGCAGAAAACCCAATAACACGTAATTTGAAGGACTATTCATTTGTTAAACTTCATTGAAATATTTTGATTAATTTACAGCATTCCTTGAGAGATTTACACTACAGCAAGCACAGTTTCAATCAAGGTAATTAATTCTGTTATTTAGCTAAATTTGGATTCTGTATTTTCACATCCACAAAGCAGACCAGATTTGTGTTTTGTTTTGGTTCTCGAATAGCAGCAACTGTCCAAATCGATAACAGGGCACTACTTGACTTTATGTTTCCTGCCTCAGTAAAGTGATCTGGTGTCAGTTCTGCTCATGCACCAGCTAAATGCCAGCTGGGGGTTGGGCACACAAAGTAAGTGGCTCCGGCACAAGCTGGTGCCTCCCACTTCATTTGCTGCCTTGAGCTGCTCACTTACCAGCTTGCCCATGCAACGCTGCTGTCCAATACTGTCTGCACACTTGTGGTGGATGCTCATCTTACAAGCCTTACAGCGCAGTCCATGCTTAGCGTTTGTCCCTGTGAAATGCATGGAAATGATTTAATTAGACAAAATCAATAGTTTCCATGCATTTAAACAAATGACCTGGAAGAACTGATGGGGTCAGTTGCAGTAGAGCAAATACTTCTTTGCTTTACCTACTTTTTATAATGCACATTGATATTTTCTTTACAGCCTCTCCATTTTAGACATTTATCCCCCAGGCTCTTTCCCAGGCTATTACTGCCTTTAGATATATATAATGGATTATGCTCTGCTATATGATAGTCATACAAGTGATGTCTCTGCCTCATGAATATCAAGTAAAATCCCTTTGCTATTTGGAAAAGGCTTGGTATGAGAGCTGTTCAAGGCTAAGGGAGCCACTGAAGGAGCATCCTAGCTCAAGAGCTGCCCTAGGGAGCCTGGCCATCAGTGTAGGCTCCAGGTTTTGTGAGTGAAAAGTAGATCCAGGGGTATGCAAGAAGGCTAAGCCAGCTCTCTTGCCATTGCCCACCTGTGGGCAAGCACTTCCCTGTTTGTTTGGTTTCTTTTTCGTGCGTGGTTGCACTTGGATTAGTGTGCTGTAAAGATTTTTTTGGTTATAGTTTTTTTCCACTTACAGATGCTCAAAACAATACTGACAATTCTGCTCTCACCATCCTGGCCCAGTACTCAGAAAGGGCTCCTTGTATGACCCTGAGTGGAGCAGTGAGGATGCCATGAGTCTGACCTCGCTCTCTTTCACTGGCAGAGGAAGTTCTGTGTCAGAAGAAGGGGAGCTACAGGTGAAATTTTGTCTTCCAGAAGCAGAATTCTCCCACTTAGCCAACAGTAGTTCTGCATTATCTTTAGTGTGGACCTACTCTTAAATGACAGACCTAAGTCTGCTTCCAGGCAAGAACAGTCACTCTTATTCATACATCCATAACACTTCCTAAACTACGCAGAAGCAGTGATGCTGCAGCAACTCCTCCATCCCCATAGGACTGTATAAATGGATGAGTAAACAACATGTCAGTTCATTATCATCTACTGTGAGAGTGAGTAAGAAACAAGGTAGTAAAAAAACCCTAAAAAACTCCTGGCATTTTGACCAGCCTTAGTTAGTCAGATATGATAGGCATATTAGTCAGAAAGATCCTGCATCCCAAAGTACTCATGCAGCTCTTGGTTATTTGAGTAGTCAGTGCCATGTACATGCTGCCGGCTTCATTCAGTGAAACACTACATCTGAAAGAAGCACTTCAGGGAAGGTTTCATCAAGCTGGTGCCAAACCCCCAGGTTTGACAGGACCACTTGCAGGCAAAGTGGTGCCTGAAGCACTTTGAAGCCAGATCAGGCAAGTTGAAGTAGCTGTGGGTGGTTGAAGTGAGCCAGGCTCAGATTTTTCACTTGTGTGCTTCCTGTAGGGTAGGGAACCTCGCCACCTTCCTACTGAGACTGCTGGAGAGATGGAGAGTAATTGGGTTTGAGTGTGGGGTGTGCCCCAGGGACTTCCATGGAGTGGGGTCAGTGCCTGCTCCCCACTTGTTACCTTGCTGGCCTGTTTCAGCTCACTCTCAGTACATGCAAACCTCTAGCCTCTTTTATGGGGCATTTCCCCCCCAAAAATCAGGATTTACTAGAAGAACACATCCCTGTTTGGTTTCCTTTTCCTGTGTGGTTGCATTTAGATTAGCATGCTGAGAAGATTTTTTGTTATAGTTTCTTTTCAATTACACATGCTCAAAGCAATATTGACTTATATGGCTTTGTGCTTTTATTACTGATGATGAAATGCTGAATCACCTGTCATGATGATCAACAATTGGCACTGAGGACATAGTACTTCCTCCACAATCTTTTATTATATTCACAGGGCAGAATGAAAAAAAAAAAAGAGAAATTACATCATATTTGCCTATGTAACACGTCAGTGCTTACACTGGGTCTAATTCTCCTCTCATGCTGGTCTGTACTGGCACAACTCTTACCTTCTCTACCAAGTTACTCATAGGATTAGGATTCAGCTCTGAAAAGACACAGTCTTACAGTCCTTTCTGTTGGCTCTGTTGTGCTCTTCCAGCCATCTTAGTGTTAACATTATGAGGTGGTTATTGGTCCTTTCATGTTATGACCATATGATCACAGAAGATACACATTTGTCAATACAATTGTGTGCTCAAATGATGTGCAAAATGAATGTAAATTATCTGTACTGCTTTCAAAAATTAAACTACTTTTTCGGAACAGAAATCTGTGGTCATATGAAAATTTGTAAGACAGTTACAGAAGAACAACATTATATTGCTGAATGCCATATTTTACAGGTGGGTGGCTAAGTATTGGCTTCAGAGAGGAAAAGCATTTCACTCACACACTTGAATCTAGAAGAAATCTTTGTAAATCAAAACGAAATTGCCTATAACTACCAAAAGCTTTGATCTTCATGTAATTGTCATTTCTAACTTTGCTGTGCAACTAGTTTGGAAAAACATTTTCATGTATCTCCCTGCCACCCACTGAGGAATAACTAAGGGGTTTAGAGAAGAGTCATTTATGCTGTACTTACACTAAGCCACCATGCTTCAAGCTCTGGAAATGGCATATTTATAAGATATATCTTCTTTTTTTTCCACTGGATAATTCTTTCTTCTTCAGTTTTATCCCAATTACACTAAATCAAACCACCTCAGAGATCCATAGCTAACCTATTTCAAAACTACACACTTGGGATTAGACAACCACATATCGGCAACACATTTGACCCAAAAGTTCCTGTGATTCAGAACTGAGGCACAATCACAGCTCACAGCAAGAAGAAGAGATCAGATTCAGTATAGGTGTAAATAAGACCAGGGTTTGATCTCTTGCATCAGTTTCTGGCCTCCAATTTACGCAAGCTTGTTGACTTTGCAGAAGCCTAAATGGAGCTGGCTTTGGAAGGCACCCTGATAGTTTGAAATAGCGTAAAAGCAGGCAGAACATGGATTTTGCAATGAATTTATTTAAAGCTGAGTGAGTATAGTGAGAGTTATACAGTCATGCACTAGCATAAGAGAGTTATTTCATTATGCTTAAAGTAGTGGCACAGGATATAGCAATATGTTGAAACATTATTCTCCAATAAATCCCCCCAGAGAGAATAAAAAAGTTAGGAATTTGGTCTGAACATACATTAAAGAGTAGAAAATAAATGGTATTAATGACTCATAAAAGCGAAAAATTTTTTACAATTACGAAGATAGCAACATTAATAATAATAGCAATAGCAACAATAACACAATAGGGCAGACTAAGGAGAGTTTGTATTATTTCACTGCACTGCCATAGGGTACCAGTTGAAAGCCTCTCTCCGGTGTGCTTATTCCCACTGGGTGAATCTGTCTGTAGATTGAAGCATGGGGAAGGGGAAAAGTAAGGAGAGAGCTCATATTTGAGGTGGTTACAGCAGTGTCTGGAAGGTGCGGTGTTCCATTTAGTGAAGTCTAGGATACTAAAACACTCTTCTCAGGGACTTCTGCTGAACACACCCTGATGACCTGCAAACCTGACCATCACTCTCTAGTTTGATTCCAGTCCCCCTAAATAGCTGGCAGCTCGACTGCAGCCTATTGTTTATTTCAAGCAGCATCCCCTATGCCAACCTTGAATCAAAGCTCCTGGTATACAGTACTCACTGATATGTCTTAGCACACCTGGAATCATTTCAGTTTGTGGTGGATGAAAAATACAGGAACCAAAGGCTTAGCAATTAAACTAAACTTGGGGTAATCTAATTACTTTTTTCTCTGACTTTCATTCAAAGAGTGAGTAGATTAACAGCTTTGATGGGTTCTTTGCTGTTATCTTCAAAGAGTAAGCATCCGTCCTACTGTTCTCCAAAGACCCTTACTAAGATTACTTAGGCCAATTGTTAAATACTGAGCAGGCTAGAACAAAGTTCTTCTCACTCACTTTTTGATTACAATCTAGGGATGTGATTGTCACTATATTTATTCAAGGCTCACTACTTCATTCACTGAACAGGGCAGACAGTGTTCAATGAACGGGCAGTTCTATTCAATATCTGTTTTTTCACTTTCCTTGATCAGTGTGTATTCTTAAGCACCATCTCTTAAATACCACACTAGCCTTATTCCAAATGCAAAGTGATTATTAGCTTCATGAGCTTTCCTATGGGCTCATTGCTTTTGTCTCCTACCAAAACTTGTATGGGATGGCTCTTGTTGGAGGGACTAAGGAGTAAAACTGTAAGAGTAATACTGTTTTGGCCCAGATGCTGCTGTTTAAGTTGTACATATTGTAAACTCTAAAAATGGGGGTGCGTGTGTTTAGAATGAAAAGTACTAGGTATGTTTAACTGCCTTATAGTGTACGTGAACATAACTGTCAATGTCACTGTGAAACTTGTATAGGGAAAATACCACAAAGACATTTGCACAAACAACCTCTGTATCCTATTAATTAATGTATCAATTATCTCACAATCTGTAAAGGTTGGTATTCCTTTTGCAAACAAAAAAGCCAAAACTGACAAAAGAAATAGTATTTCACTGTAAGCAAATGAGGAAATTTCATGTCAGAATACCTGAGTAGCTCTTAAATAAACTTACAAATGAGATTCTGCCCAGTCATTTTCCTCAGATATCAGTTAATGTATCCAGGCACCTAGCACTGGAAGGATATATTGCTTTGAGAAGCAGGTCATGTTTAATAACACCTTGCTAGAAATACTCTATGACTGGGTCAGGTCCCATTTGAATATCTAAACCAGTGGCTAGATTTTCCAGAACAGTCATGGAAAATTGAATCTTAAACTGTTCTGATAATATGACCTTAAAAACAATTAAAAGGACATGCTGAATCACTTTTGTAAATCAGCCTTTTTTGGAGGAAGCCTAAATGGAAACAGAACACCTCAATATAGTTGAATGGAAATCTTTGGAGGCAGAGAGGGGCAGACGAAACAGGGCAGATTTTTGTTCCAACTCTTTATGTCTATGTCTCCTGTAAAAGTAATTTAGGAACTACTGTGCATTTCAGAAAAATGACATTTATCCCAAGGAACGCAAATGAGAACTAGCTTGTCATGCACATGCAAAGGGAACCTGTACCATCCTCTTGGGCAGCACAGCTGTGGCCACAGCACTCTTGGCTGCTGCTTTTTGCCTGTCGTCCAAGGCTCAGCATAAGATTAATAGCTAGAGAGGGAGAACAAGCCCTACAGCCTGGAGAAATTTCAAAGAAAACCACAAATGTTGGTAACAATGTGATGCTACACTGACTGCATGAAGATAAATACATTAGGCATTTATGCTAAAGTGGGAAAAAAAAAGAAAAGAAAGGAGAGTACAAAAAGATTCAGGTCTAGAAAAGAGAGAAAGAGGAAGGCAAAGAAACACAGAGGCATTGTCACCTCCAGCTAATCCAGCTATGACCCAAAAATTATTTTTTATCATTCCTGCTGAGAGGAACATGGCAGTCAGAAATTGTTTTGATTTAAAACTTAAAAAAATATACATTTAAAATTACATATTTTCTGTAAAACTTCAACTTGTGCTGTGGGAGGCTGATAAAAATAATGAGTGCCTTGCCCCTTTCCCCCCAAATGCATTTGCAATTGTCACCAGAAAGCTGTCTCCATGCCAAAATTCATGAGAAATGGAGACTTTCAAGCAAGCTGGGCCAGTAGTGTAGCAGTGAAAGGTTTAGGATGTCACCTTAGAAGGAGAAAATTCCTGAAACGGCACTGATGCCCCTCAGTCATCTCTAAGCCTTTGTACTGCCTCCTCTCATACCCCTTTTTCCACTTTTAATTAGCTGTTTATGTGTAAAAGCTCTGATGCTGAAAGGGATGACAATTTTGAAAACTTCTCTACAGCTATTTCCTGTGTCTGTGCTTGGCTGCTGCTGAACAAACACCTGCCTTCCTCCTTCCCCTGTTCTATCTCAACCAAGAGCTGTGAGTAGATCAGAGAATGGCTTTTTCTACACAGGGCACCCACACGCTTAAAGTTAAAAATCTTGAGCCTAATTCCCCCAAATCAATAGGTTTGTAAGGATGAGCTGAGCAATCTTTTTCTTGCTCTTCAGTTTTCCTGAGTGCCTCCTTCCACCTTGGGAACTATCCCTTTTCTCTGTCCCAATACCTGGCACCCTTCTGCTTCTTTCTGTTAGCTGATGCTGCCTCATGACGTGCCCCAGCTGACATCATGGAGAGGACAGAGGTGCAGATCCTCAGCTGGCCATCACCTGGGCTACAGACCAAAGCCTGAGCCTGGACTTGCCCAGCCACCCTAGATGGTTGAACACTGGAAGTCATTGCTATCTGATAATTCAAACTGATGGACATTGCCTTATACACAAATATTCACCTCACATACAATTACCAGTACTGTTAGCAATCCTACCATCGCACTTTCCACTGATAAATACAGGATTGTTCAAAAGAACTACAAAAGGACATAATAATATTGTGGTCTGCTGCATATTGTTCCTAACTGAGCCACAGAAAATATATTATGGAAGTTCTTGGCATTGCCATTTGGTCTATTCAAAAGTATCAATTTTCCTTTGGTAAGGGGATGAACTTGAACTTTATGAGTACACTTCTCTTTTGACCTGACTAGGTAGTCCTCATTCATTTGAATGCTATGGCAAAGTCACTCTATGCATGAATAACAAATGTATAGAATGAAAAAGTTCAAAACAGGAAGAGAAAACTAGGCAGAAATTGTATTTAGTCTGTTTTTCATGAATAATAGCAGCATGGGATTGACTTCAAAGGTTTTACTCACTAGTAATTGATTTTTTTAATTGGGTTGTGTTTTTGTATTTTGTTTTGGTTTTGGTATTTTAACAGTTAAATATGCCAGTTTAAAATGTACAGAGTTTTGTGTGGGTTAAATCAATAGTTTTTTGGGATGGGGGCACACTGTACAGGGATGTTGGAGCTAGAGGAGAAATCCCTTTGTATTTGAGACCAAGCTTCCAGGTCTGAACCTGACACCTCAACTGGCTGAAGTGTTCTGTTCTTCTGAGTCCACCTCGTGTCAGTCTAAACCAAATGGGGTGGGGAGAGAAGCTGGGACTTGTATATTTATGTTCTGTAGAATAGGACTTGATACTCAATCACGGTACCTACCTTGTCAAATAAATAAATTTTAGATTATATGTCACTCAGAGATGTGTGTCCATTTCAGTGCTCACCCCAGTTTTCCCATAACAATATCCAATGTTTAAATAGCAAGAAAATTTGCCTTGCATGTAGGCAGGCTACAAAACAGTGCATAAAATTAGAACTGACTTCCTAGTGACATAGTTTTCTTTAGAAATGACATGCTGAGAAAAAAATGAGGCAGTAATAGGCAGATTTTTCTGCAAGACTGTTGAAGAGATGAAAAATATCCCTGCTAAAATAAAGTCTTTTAAGAATTTGGCCACAAGAAGTTTTTTTCAATGCACTCTTCTCATATTCAGCAGCTTTGCTGTAGAAGTCTGTCCCTGAAAGGAAATATCCACCTCCATACTTCTTAAAATATCTTCTCAGGTTTTTGATCATCTAAATGTTAATTAAGATTCTGGAATGCCATGGTAAATAAACTAACAGCTATTATTGAAAGAAAAAGCCCTAGTCCTGTAGACACTAAACATGATAAATCATATCTAACCTTCTTTGCTCTCAACAGACTGACCTACTTCAATGCCTACTTTTCTAGACTATTTTCTAGACTGGTGAGGCTGAGCTTGTAGGTCTTTGCACTGGGCTGGCTTGCTGAGAAGGGAAATGGCTCAGAAAAGATGGGCATAGGCTTGCCTATGGGAGGTAATGTTGAACTGCTTCAGAGGTACTTCAGAGTCAGTACCAGAGCTGGACAGGACAAGGCCACTTAGAGTCACTTGGTGTGCTGTCCCAAAAGAGGACAAGCAGAGGTAAATGTCTCAATCTCAATAATCTTAGTAAACGCAGCATATTCAGTGACTTTTTGAGATGAAGATGAAGAAAGTCAGATTTCAAATAAGACCTCAGTGTTGGCAGGCTCAAGTTATTTGCACCTGTGTTTTTGCATGTGTTGAAATGAAAAGTCATCCAGCTATAATCGTTTTTTCCCCCTGTTTTGAAATGGTTTTAAAAAGCAGTCAGATTTTGTAGGGCCACTTATATGTGCCAAAAGTTGTATCTTTCAAAGGCCTTCCACCATTATAAGGTTGTTGGAAGACATAAAACTAGTATCTGAACAAAAATTATGATGTGAAAAGAAGAGGAGGGCTATGAGCTTGCTGAAAATGTGGGAAAGGAGTTATGGAACAAAACAAAAGTGCAGTCTGTCTTCAGCAAAGGGATTTAATGTCCTCCTTGGTCTCCTAATGAATTTTTAACATTGATTGTTTCTTACATAGCTTTATCATCATCAGTGGGCTTGAAATGAGAGGCTGCTCTTTGGCAGAAGGTCAGGACAATCATTTAGAACTATAAAATGTTTAGCTAAAAAAAAAAAAGGTACGTAAATAGCCAGTTTCTCTCTGTCTTTTCTTTCTTTTCTGCTTTTTCAAACTTACAGAGGGTTTTGGCTCTTTCCTACTGCAGCAAAGTGATGGAGATGGAAAGTGGAGCAAGAGAAGATAATTACATGTGGCTCCACCTAATAACTAGTGCCTTGTCAGGATCTGGCCACACACAGGTTTCTGCTCCAAAGCCCTTTCTTCCCTTGAATAACACATAGCTAAGGAGGATTTCATGAGAAGCTACAGGTGTAATTGAGATCATGTTTTCCTTGGACTAGAGATAATTCAGGGCATCATCCTAAGTAGGTAGTTATACCAGTTTGCCAGAATCAGCTTTTAGGGAAGTTATTTCTACAGTGAGTCACAGTGTGTTTCTTCCTTTTAGAATTTTACAATAATATTTTATAACAGAGTGTGTTTCAGTTTCCTTTCCACATGGGAAATATGGAGTCATAGAATCACAGAATCAATTAGGTTGGAAAAGACCTCTGAGATCATCAAGCCCAGCTTATGATCAAATACCACCTTGTCAACTAGAGCATGGTTCTAAGAGCCACATCCAGTCTTTCCTTAAACACCTCTAGGGATAGTGACTCCACCCACCATCTCCCTGAAAAGGTCATTCCAGTAACTAAATCCAGTTTCTGTGAAGAAATTCTTCCTAATGTCCAGCCAATGGAAAAACATTCAAATGAAAGCTTCCACATCAAGTGCAGGTTTCATTTTTGTTCTTGTTTTTGTTCCCCTACAGAAATAATTTTTGTTTCCAATGATTTCACAGAAGTTGGGCAGTAAAAACAACTTCTTTACTACTGTCACATGCTCAAAGAGGCAACCTCAGCCTTCATTGTTACAACCTGAGAGAACTTATTACTTGACACACAGCAGTGTAGGAAGCACTTGTGGAAGGCACCTACAGATACACTTCCATGGGGCATCAATTACTATCGAAATTAATATGAAGAACTTTCTTCAAATGATTGTACAGAAGCTTATGGAGCTCAGCAAAGCAAAAAGAACATTACCTGCTTCAGGGTCAATTTGGAGAGTGAAAATATACAGACATTAAGCTGATGTTTCACTTTATTTCTAAATATTTAAATCATTAAATCTAACCCACCAAAAATCAGCTTTCTAAGACTTTTTCTTTCAATAGGAATAATTCAATGCATCACTCATACATAAACTGTCCATAGTTAGAAAGTATTTGCATTATCTGGTTTCACCCTTGATTCAGGGTAGGAACAAGTGAAGCCAACTCAAGCTATAGCTTTTGTCATCTACATATGTGGTTTGCACCAGCATGACTACATGGTTCGTTGTCCAAAAACCTTAGTTAACTGACGATAATTGTGCTAACACTACCAGAGATAAGTAAATCCACAGCAATATAGCAATAATATAGCTATATCTGTCTGTTGTACAGCTGTACAGTGCATAATTATAACAAAAGTCCAGCAAAATCTACCAGAAAACCTCGCTTTTAACAAAGTGGTTTCCAGTGTAAGAGAAGCTGTTGGTGGGATGTCTAAAGGTATGATTTGGAGGGGAGAGGAGAAAAAAAAGCCCAGATAAATGTGTCAGAAGGTACTAGCATGCTTCTGGATGTGACTAACAGAGAGCTGGGCCAATAGAGATACTAAGATTTAGGAGCTGTCACAGGCAAAAAAGAGCTGAAACTACGAACATGAACAGGCAGCAGAAAACTGTGTGCAAGTGCATGGGTGAACAGGTGAAACTGAACTCCCAACTCACTTGAGAGTTCACACTGCTACTTGCAAGCTGCAACCACTATTGGCTGCTTGTAAATGTTGGTGGCACTTCAACTAGACAAAAGTGATGCATCCCCAAAGCCTCCAATTAATAAAGAGACAGGAGACCAATCCACTCATTAAAGGGCTGAGACAGGAGACCAATTCACTCATTAAAGGGCTGATCATGTGCTGTTCTTACACATTTTTGTTACTTAGACTTTAGGAACTGGGAACTGGTGGGTTCCTGACAGGGAGAAGTGTTCTCAGAAAGCAGGAGGAGGCCCAGAAGTAAGTTACAGATGCTGACCTAGGAACAGGCCTGGGAAATAGAGGAAGATTCTGGAGATAGGAAGCCATGGACATCAAAGCCAGGAGATGCCCAGGGACTCTGACCAGTGGCACCTGAGATGATTAACTGCAAGTAGCATCACAGCAGGAACAAGCATGACTTTCTGCCCAACCTGAACAGGCTAGTAGTGACCTCCCTGCAGGGAGGAGGAGACAGGGTGGAGAGAGAGAGAGTGAGTGTAAGAAAAACTAAGTAGGATAAAATCTGTAATCTCATTGTTTCTTCAATAAAACCGGGTGTCCAGATCCTCTTCACATTGGAATTTATGCTGTCTCTCTCTTGGAAAGAGCTCATCATAATTTTTGATTCTTCGGTGAAGAATCATTTTAAATTTTCAAATGAGGCATTTTGAGAGAGTCTGTGTTTACACATGCTCAAACCCTAGCAATGTCCTAAGTGTTTTTTTCAACTAACAAAGAGTTTGTTGCCCTTGGAGAACACTGCTAAGCAGTCCAGTCTGCCAGGTTGTGTCAACAGCTTGTCATGGTAAACAACTGCCCGTCAGAGGCTATTGTTGATCTGTGTCTCTACAAAAGAAACCGTCCTGTGTCCTCCCTTCTGGTGACCTTTGAGACCCAACAAACTCAGTGACTGGTTTTCCCAGTATTCTGGTTTTGGCATGGGTAGGGTTAATTTTCTTCATAGTAGCTGATAAGGGGCTATGCTTTGTATTTGTGCTGGAAACAGCGCTGATAAAACAGGGATGTTTTAGTTACTGCTGAGCAGCACTTACACAGAGACAAGCTTTTTTGCTCTCCACACCACCCTGCCAGCAGGTATGCTGGGGGTGCACAAGGAGTTGGAAGGGGACACAGCTGGGACAGCTGACCCCAACTGTCCAAAGGGGTATTCTATATCACATGGCATCACATTCAGCAACAAAAGTAGGGGGAAGGTTGGGCACTTCTGTGTGTGTGCTGCTCAGGGACTGGTTGAGCATCAGTTGGTGGGTGGTGATCAAGAGTTTTCATTTAAACCATGACACCCAGCTAGAATTTATTAATGCAAAATGGATTTCCATGCTCAGCTGTGTTTAAGAACCAGATCTAACAATACAGACCAGACACTTTGGTGTAACCTCTCCACAGTGCTACAAACGCTGCAACAAACATTGCAAGACAGAAAACATCTCACCTTGCAGCTGTAAACAGATGTGCAGATGAACCCAAGGTGATGACAATATGCCTGGGCTTATAGAGGAAGGTAAAGTGATGGAACAAAATGAGGCTGCACATTGCAGCCTCTCATTTCAAGCTCATTGATGATGGAGCTCTGTAAACAACCAGCTATGTGAAGAATTCTTTCTCATGCTTCACAAAAAAACAAAAAAACCCCAAAAAACAAAAAAAACCCAAAAACGAAATAAACCCCCAAAAAATCCACAAACAAACAAACAAAACAACAACAAAAACAAACAAAAAAACCTGGAGCAGCATAAGGTCTGCCTGGAGAGTTTGATGTGCCACAGATCTCTTGGGACATGAAACATTGCTATACTTTCAAGAGGTGCAGCTAGAAAAACAGGCAATGTTAGGACTGAAAATAAAAGTTCCCTTGTCTTTACACCCAACACTCATTTGGATTAATGCACATCTTCCTCTGTATTAAATCTATACCCTTTCTTTCCTGATTTCCCGGAAGCCAAACAGGAATATACTGACTATGATGTTGTATTTCATATTGGCTCAGTGATTATACCAGCTGTATGCCACTTCCTCTCTTGGCTGTGAAAATGAAATTTTTGTAGGGAGCGGTGGGAAGACATAGCTACTCTTTTTATTTTCCTTTTTCCATCCCTCTCCTTTCTTGCTTCCAAGCCTTCTATTAAACAGGGAATAATGTAGTGGGCAAAACAAAATATTTCACAATTTTCAAGATCACTCCCTGCTCATTATAAAGGAAATTACAATGTAATCACAATTTTCAACTGCATGCCATTTTCAACCGAGCATATCTTCAGGAATAGAAGTCAGGACCCAGGTGTTTACAACATCCTTCAGCATGTAAGATAAACTTATGTTAGATAGCAAACCAGTTATAGATTGTGTATACCTGGAAAACTAAAAATTCAGCCATTTAGAGAAGATAGCTGGTGAAGCTGCAGTTGCTTGTACTCCTGTTACCGAAGCAGAAAACCATGCGATGCTCCATGTGAGCCACCAGGATCGTTGCTCTCTGAGACACCCTTCTATATTAAGGACAGCAACAAGCAACTGTGGGTAGGCCTTTTACTCTACATGAAGGCAGTGCTCCATTTCTTACAAAAGCATTTCTGCTAATTGCCTCATTTTAAGGGTTCTGCAACTCATGATAAGGTGAAACTTCTAATAATTTTGCTTCTAGTTAATGCTTTTGTCACTATGCAGCAATGTAATTATCTACATAATAGTGACACTCTGGTCGACAAAGAGTCTAAATAGAAAAATAATGTTTTTACAAGAAGGTCAGCTTTGAAGGAGATACATTTAATTTGCTTACCTGTAAACACCTGATGTTGTCTATGATCTCAGGAAAAGTACACAGCAGGTCATAAAAAACCCTCCCCTTGTATTCTTCTACAACCAGAGGCCTTTAAAAAACCTTAACCTTATCATTAGGTTCACTAGGGCTGATTTCTGGAGAGATACACTACCGAGTAGATTATTTGGTGGTTTGTCATGTAGTTTTTGGTTAAAAATCATCACATTAAAATACTGATTGTAGATGTGCTGGGAATTTTTATTGTTTTCCATCTAATTGAACACCAAATGTTGGTCAACATTTTTAAAGTCTCTTTTGCATGAGGATTAATAGCAGTATCATATTAATAGCAATTTCTTCAAAATTACAGTGAGCTTAAAAATTATCTAGTAACAAATGCGAAACATGTTTGATGCTGTTCAAGGACAAATTAGAATTTAAAATACATTTTCATCTTCTTTTCTCAGCTAAGCAGTTTCTGATTATCCAATTTACTGATAACATTCTTGCCTAATCTCAGAGGAGAAAGCCCTCCCAGAGGATAAACAAGCTAAACATTTACTTTTCAATATTTGCTTTAAAGTATGTTTAACTCTTTGTTACCAAAATAAAAAAAAACAAACAAACACATAATAATGCAAGGATAATGTGAGGCCCTCTGTATCTTCTCTAGAGATGCTGGGCTTTATGAATAGGATACTTTTTGTCATGTTTATAAAAATAGGATTATTTGTAGATGGAGCACATGTATATTGTTCATACCATATGTGTTTCTACCCCTTTCAATCTGCTTATCTGTTATTTATCTTAAAAGAAAAACTATTTACTGTTTGGAAATTTTGGAGAGTCCAGATGACATTACCTACACCTGACTAGTCTATAACTAATGGTTAACTGCATGCTGTACAGTTTGGTTAATATAGTACTTAAATTCATATTTCCAGAAGACTTTTGTTGCTTTCTTACAGCTCCTCTCACAACTGGGAAGTTGTACACTTACAGAGATCTATTAACTCAAGAAAGAATTTGTAGAAGCCAAGATCAATTTCAAGTTAACAGGGTAAAATTACTATTTTGCACCAATTTTTTGCAGATGTGTGTTAAAAACATACAATGCTTCTGCTTGCCCTAAACCTTAGTACAGCAGATCAGAGATGACTTAAGCTATTCTCACTCTCATTGATTCTCAAAAGTGCTAGAAGATTGAGGTGCCCAGAGCCCCTCATCATCAGCAACTGAAGTGAGAACCTAATTCTCCTAAAATCACAAGTAAATTTAGTGGAGGAAAGGAGGGAGAGGCAGGAGCTGTGGATAATTTAGGAATATATAGGATGACATCTGGTACCAGTCATTGAAGGGTTATACAATGGCCCTTTTCTAAAGAATCACAGAATGATTTGGATTGACAAAGACAACTGGACATCATCTAATTCAAGCCCCTTGTAAAGCAGGTTCACCTAGAACAGGTTGCAGAGGATTATGGCCAGATGGGCTTTGAATAGCTCCATGATAGGAAACTCCACAACTTCTCTGGACAACTGTTTCAGTGCTATCACCTTCACAGTAAAGAATTTCTTCCTTATCTTCCAATAGATCTTCCTGTGTTTCAGTTTATGCCCATCGGTCATTCTCCTTTCACTGGCACCACTGAGAAGAGCCAGGCTTCATCCTCTTGAAAACCCCTTGTATAGACTGATGATGTCTCTTCTCAGTTGTTTCTTCTCCAAGCTTAACAGACCCAGGTCCCTCTGTCTTTTTTCATAAAGGAGACATTCCAGTCTCTTAATCATCTGTTTACCCTCTGCTGGACCCCCTCCAGGAACTCCATGTTTCTCTTGTGCCCAGGAGCCCAGAATTGGACACAGCACTACAGGTACAGCCTCATCAGGGCTTAATAGAGGGGCAGGATCATCTCCCTCTACCATCTGGCAGTGCTTTTCCTAACGCACCCCAGGATACCATTGGCCTCCTTGGCCACAAGGGCACAAGGCTGGCTCATGGACAACTTGTTGTCCACCAGGACTTCCAGGTCAACAGCAAGTCTTCCCAACAGGTCAGCCCTCAGCCTGTACTGGTGCATGGGGTTATTCTTCCCCAGGTGCAGGACCCTACATTTGCCTTTGTTGAATTTCATGAGTCTCGCTTCCATTCCATACAACTCTCCAGCCTGTCCTGGTCTCTCTGGGTGGCAGCACAGCACTCTGGGGTATCAGCCATTCCTCCCAGGTGTGTATGGTCAGCTGGCTTGCTGAGGATGCACTCTGTCCATTCATCCAGGCCACTGATGAATAAATTGCATAAGACTGGACCCAGCACCAAGCCCTGGAGAAAACCACTAGCTATGGCCCTCCAACCAGACCCTGTGTCACTGACCACAGCCCTTCAAACCTCCATTCAGCCAGTTCTCAACCCATGTCAGCTTCCTATCCCAGACTTCCTGAGTTTGCCTATGAAGATGTTATGGGAGACAGTGCCAAAAGCCTTGCTGAAGTTGAGGTAGACAACATTCATTCCTCTCCCCTCACCTATACAGCCAGAGTAGAAGGCAATCAGATTGGTCAGGCACTATTTCATGATTTTTTCTCACAATCAAAAAAAAAAGGAGGCTGGATTCAGCTGCTTTTGAAAACTTATTTAGGTAGGGAGACATTAATAAATATTGAGACACACAAATTTATATGGTAATAATAGCATATCATTTGGAAAACAGATATGGGAAGGCTCAGCTGTGACTGCAAAGCACATTGGAGAGATAGACATGAAGATGCTGCCACAAGGTGCTCCCAAAGTATCTCCTCCTCACAGGCAACTCTTTTCCTTTCTCTCCAGGGGACACTTCCCATACTGATGCAGTGGCAACACCAATCTCTTCCCCCAAGGTCACCTGGTTGGGGAGATGGAAGAGAGACTGGGAAGAGTGGAGGGCAGGATGAAGACTTAATAACATTTCTTTCCTTCATCCTGTAAGATCAATAAAAACGCATCTTTTTTTCCTTTTTTTTTTTTTTTTAGAAAAAAGGTCTGTTCAAAGAGTCCTTCAAACTACCATAGCCTTGGAAAAACAGCTTCAGTTATAGCCATGGCTCTAAGAGTACTTCTACTCTGTTTAGCTGCCAGGCAGTGGTGATCAATCTGTGACTGTTTACGGCATCTTTGTCTACCTGGACAAAGGTTTGGATCAAAACAGAATTCCTACTTAATGAAGTGAGGCAGCAAGCTTAAAAAAGTCAAGCATATTTTTTTATGAGGGAGCTGATCAGACTGGAGGCAGAAAGTACTGTGTCATAGTTCCTGTGAAATTTTGCTATATTTAATAAACATCCACATAAATTACAGTTATATAAACACTTCCTCAAACCATGGAGTTTTTCCAGTACTTATTAGTCTCACTCACTGATAGGCTAAGAGGAGAGGTTCATATGCAGCAACTAATTAAAAAGGGGGCCTATAGCTCCAATCCAGAACTCTTTCCTTCCTTTTTTTCAGCATTTGAAAAACTGGGCCAATTTATCAACTTTGAGCCCAAATTTAAGGAGGATGCTTCAGTGCAGCTTTGGGGATAAAAGGGGTTGAAAGTTCTAGTAACCACAACTGCACAGTGATACAAGAAAACACAGGCTGCTTTTAAAAGATGTGATGAGAAGGAATTATTCATGGTACTTTCTTGTCTGTTTGAAACTCTAGAATGACTGGCTAAACCAGAACAGATGGTGGTAGGAGTGAGTCAATGCTGAAGGGATAGCACAATTTCATTGCTTAACACTGTTGATTAATAGACTTAAAGTAAGCTATGCAAGAGGTATATTTTGTGTTTATCTTTTTACTTACTTGTTTATTTTCTACAGGTCTCTCTGGTTAGTTCCCTGAGAAGGTAGCGACTGAGTTATTTACCTCCAGATTTGCAAAGGCCTAGAGAATCTGCATCCAAACCAGAAACTTGGTTGCCCTGAGAACTTCTACTTAGTGTATAGATTTCAAGTACCTAAGCCAGTGATCGCATGATGCAGAAGGACCTGTGTTTGACTATTATTGGGCACTGCAGACCACAATTTTATCTGGTCTTTCTGAAAGTCTGTGGCCCTCTAGAATATCTTTCCAGGCAAACATACTCTAAGAGGTGTGCCAATAAAACAGGTGTTTGGTTAAAATCCTTTGCCAGAGCTAAGGTTAAGACTGAAATGAAACAGCCAAGCACACTTTTGAAAAACAAACATACAATGATTTTGTTATAAATGAGCAGCTATTTCTTTAAAACACAGTTTTAAATTATAGACTTTGAAGCAATCTATTTTCAAAACCAAAGTGCCTTAGTTTTTTGCTGCATTACTTGTATTTGACTTAGATGGAAATAGATTAATTGCATGTAATATGATTGGAATGTGTGGAAAATAACATTTTTTCCATGTGAATCAGCACAGGAAATGATCTGCAAACAAGTAAAATGTTGAGAAGTTTACAGATGGAGGGTTTTTTTAATATACACAATGTTTTTCAACTGTAGAATACTGACATGTTTTCTTCAAGAGTAAAGTATCACAGAGATGACTGATGACACACCAGAGACTGGAGAAGAGCAAGAACTTGCTTCTAATTGGCATAATTTAAGACTGTAACCTGATGCAGCAGTAATTTAATACTATCTGTCTTTGCAGGTGCCACTCAGTTTTGCCTCCCCTTATTTGTCATTACCAAAGCTTATCAAATCTTACTAAACACAGAAAATGGCAGGTAACATGAAGAAACTCAGAGGTGTTCTGACTTGACTTTCTTTTCACTGTGATGTAAAATAACCCCCCCCCAAAATCCCACTGTCTTCTAAACAATGATCCAGTGGTACATTCCACAAGATACTTTGATTTTCAAAATTTTCCCTTGCTGAGGTTAGATATTAAAATAGTAATAAATACTACTACTAAGAGCAGCAAATGAATGTTTTTTTAAGAGTCATACTGTGAGAGGATGTTCAAGGGTGGATATGTTTAGGAAAATATGTAACCCACCATGGAGCTGAAACCTCAGTTATAAACTAATCAGCACTAGGCACTCACAGTGGCAAAACTGTGAGTGGGAGAAAACACAGAGTCAGCTCCAAGATATTGTGGATTTGCTCTGAAATTACATGAATTATTATGGTTGAATTCACTATTAGAACTGATGATTTTATTGGAGTATTTGATAGTGTAAGAAGCCTCCATTATTGTAAAATGGATCCGCATGCACTCCTCCAACCTCCCCTGAATCTGAAATTCCCTCCCTTATTTAATTTGAGAGAAAACTACTGCTTCGGTATGAAATTTTTCTTCTGTTTACTGAGGTGGAAATTGAGTCCTAGCCTAGTACAGTTAATAGTTACACTCTAGCTCCTGCCTTAAATGTATGAAACACACTATCAATATTGTTTTCTTTTTTTTCTGAAATCAAATCAATAAGAATTTCTTTTGAATATGTTGCACTGCACTCTGGGATGTATGAAAACCATTTGAAAGAGTAAGTTTGCATTATACTGATTGTAGTAAACACTGTCCTCTGAATACTGAAACCAATTACATGTATTTGGCCTTTATCTTCTGACTGTACTTCTGTCAAATGAACAAACAGGCACACAGGCTGCATCCCAAAGGCAATGTTTGGTTCAGAGCACCCAACAATCAAGGAGAGATAATGAAATTTTTTTTTTTTTTTCTGGAAGATGATGTTACATGTGCTTTAATTGTACTGTGAGAAGTGCAGCACAGGGAGCCTACAGCTTCTGCTCCAAGTGTCCTGTTCACTCTGAAGATACAGACAGATCCTGCCACACACGTATGACTGAAGTGTGCACTCCAAGTTCATCATGCATCAGAGATGCTTAGTTCATAGATCAGAGAGCCATTTAAGGTGAACCTGGAATCATTCTTGGTGGTAAAATTAAAACCATCTGAAGTAAAAATGGGGTTTTCCTGCACTCTTTCCTCCAGTCTTCAAAACATATACCTGTCTTCACCTTTATTCTCTTCAATAAGGAATTTAAAGCCATAGACTCATTGCTTTTAAATGACTCTGCCCATGAAAAATGTGAATAGAGAGAATAAATAGGCTCCATGTTGCAAGTGTAAATCCGGAGCCCCTGAATAGAAATGTAGTTTTTTCAATCTGCCTATGGGAACATGCTTTGACAGGGTTTCCTGGAAAACTGCCTGTTTAGTTTCACCATTCCCTTAACCAACAGTTGCATAACTTATACGGATTAATTGAACCACAAACAGTAACATCCAGATATCTCATGCTTCTTAACATACAATATAGCAAAACCAGGCGTGGTTGCAGTATGGACCAAAGAGAGAATATTACAGGAATAGAGAAGATGTTTGTGAGAATCAGGGCATCTATACTCTAAGGCATTATAAGGTAAAATTCCTAACATCTTTTCTGCCTTACTTCCACGGAAAGATGAGCTGGAGGAGGTCAGAGCAACTCACCTGACTCAGACTACCCCCAGACAAAATAGGTTACATTAACTTCTTTGGCAATTATAAAAGGTTTCTTTAGCTAGTCAAGTGCCTGTGATACAGAACAGGAAAGCAAAGCCTGCAGAGGATTGAAGAAAAAGTTCAGAAGGCAAGTGGGGTTGAAGCTGATGTTTTGAAGCTTAGGGCTTCAGGACTTTCCTGTTCCAGGCAGTCACAGATTGCCCAGCAAAGGAGAAAAGCCTGGGTGTTTATGAACTGGATTTACTCCCTGCAAAGTTTGCTGCCAGCAATAATCTGTCTTGAGCAGAAGTATTTTAAAACACTATTGCTGAGTTGTGCAGATTTGGGATGATACTAATCTCCATACAACTTTACAAGAAGCTGCCAGAAGTGCAAAGAACTTATATTTGCAGTATATATTTGTGAGACTAAGCTTTGATAGAACATCCATTCACATTACAAAAGCAGACAAGTTCTGGGCCTGTTTCCATATAAAAAGTTATTTCAAGTAACTAATCTTCCAGACTTCCCTTCAATCTCAGGACTGTGAGCTTCTCTGATACTGATGCTTTACCCCTTCTCCCTTTCATTTATTCTAGCACTTCAGGTAGAAAAAAACTTAAAAGACTGGAAAATTACACCAAAACCTTGCAATTAAAATTCCTCTGTTTTCTTGGATTCGGTGCAGCTGTGGTGCAGAGAGGATGTGATTTAATTTATGGAAGCAGGATGATCTTGCATCAGATTTAATGTTCTGTAGACAGCTGCCTTTTCCAAAGAACACACAAGTGGGGACCACTGAGCACCTTCATCTGAAAAATGAACAATCCTATGAGCGTCTTTCAGGAACTTACTGTACTGTTACCTGAAAGGCAGTGACTTCCATGTAAGGGACTTGTTTCTTACACTAAGCTAGCCAAATTGCAGACAGTATTTTGTACTCACAGATCTGTACTACTTCTTCATGAAGCTAAAACAGTTTTTAACTCCTTGTCCTGCCTAAAAACTTGAAAATCTTGTCACTCACTGTCACGCTGCTAAACTGACACCGAATTTATTCCTGATCTACTGTGCTAGGACGACTAGATGATAGGTAAGCAAGAAAATTAAATCATAGCCACCCTATCCGCAAGGATGTGAATTTCTAGGATCAGATTCTGAATAGCAACTCCTGCAGCTTCCCACAGTGGTGACCGTGCATATTTTATGCCTCCAGTCACTTGCACTTCTTTTCTGACCTGTCCTTGCACAACCCCACATATGAATTGCATGCAACTGGATTTTTAGGTCTTCACACTGCACTGAAAATTACCTTACAAGCAGGACTCAGCATGGAGTTTTTTTCTCTGCACTCTAAAGAGAATAATAAAATTAGCTCCACTGTGACAATCAGTCGGTCCCTGCCAAGAACTTACACCCTCATGGTCAGTTTCAGAGAGTAGACAAGCCTGTGTTTCACAGGTATAAAGTTAGTGTGAGGTTTTGTGCATAACAGGGTTCAGGGAGAAGGATGCAAAGAAAGCCTGCAGTGTAAATTCAGCTGTTGTATTTGTTCTGTTGATCTGGTCTCCCAGAATATATATCCTACACATCCAACTCACACAAGCAGATCAAAGCCTCCCAGGCAGCAGGGGCTACTTCTTGTCACTCAGGTGACATGTGAGGCAGCTAGAGGAGGCAGGCATGGTTACCTCAGTAAAAGGGAACTGGGGACAATGCAGGGTGTGAAGGCAGACACAAGAAGCAAGAGAGTTAGAATTAGTGCTGTGGAAAAGAGTGAGCATAGCAGAGACAAATTTGCAGGGTGGTTTTCTGCTGCTTCTAGTGTAACATTGCTGAGTGCTCAGTATAACCTGAATGACAAAGAAATTTGTGATAAAAGTAACATGGCTACTGGGCAAGACATCTATCAACAAATATAGAACTTGTGTTAACCTGTGGCAAATGTGACATAAGTCCAGAACCTCTATGCATGAATATTCTCAAGTAGACATTTGGGCTCCCAGAAGTCGAAGAAAGGTCATCCTGCAAGTTTTAGCATGGACATCCCCACAGATTAGAAAAGTCATTTCTTACCAACAATCATGTGGTTGCAGACATCACAGAAGGTGGGTTTTTTGAAGATGTGTTCCTGGAAGATGTGAGTCTTGTTGTTTTCTGACAGCTGCTGGGCTCTGGTGGGGGAAGATGCCTGGCTCTCTGAGTTGGGGAGCTGCCCAGTGCTTGTGCTCACTTCAGGCATCAAGTCCACCTGCAGTTTCACATCGCTATTAGTCCTCTGGAAGAAATTGTCTGCACTCTTACTCCGCAAGCTTTTTGTCTTGAAGGAGAGTGATCTCTTCAGCTTCTGCAGCTGCAACAAAAATATAAGCCAGTTTTAATTACTACTTTTTCTACTTAACAAGCAATGCAAGACTCCTGGTTTTCAGGTGTGCCCTTGCCAAGCGAATCTGGGAGCCGCTGGCAGATCTTGAACCACCTGAACAATTAAACTGCTTTTAGAATTTAAATGGCAATTTTTGAGTAAGGAAAGCAGATCCTGACCAGAAAACAAACCACTCTCCACATGCTTTCTGACAGACAACAAACCTGATTACCCTAGTGAAACCTTCTAGTGCTCCTTACTTTCAGGTAAGACAGCAAAGAGGTGCTGTTGAAAGTTGTATGCACTGAAGAATATATCCTTTGCTCTCAAGCATGAGGGAACTTAGAGTATTATTCATCCTCTAATAGTACTTAAGCAGCCTGTAAAGTCATTACAGGAACAGCTGTTAAATGGCAGTACAAGACAGGTGAATTCAGTAAACATATTTGATATACCTGCATTCCTCAAATTTGGCAGAAACAGTTTACATGCAGTTTTGACTACAAAATGTTTTTTTCTTTATAAAGAAAGAAGGCTATGCAGCAGTAAGTGTAATTAACAAGTCAACTGATAGTTAATGCATTACTTAATACTAGTTAACACACATTCACATATCATCTTGTGTATGATTATCAGACTATTAAGAACCACAATAAGGCATTATTAACTTAGATGTGTTAACTCAAACTCTTTATGTATGCACTGTCCTGTGCCATATCAGCAATCCTCTCACCCTTCACCCCTCTGTCCAGGTAAAAGGAAGCCAGCTCTGCACCCACTTCATGTTTCCTCTCTCTGAACGGCAGTAACTCTGCATTACCTTTCACTCAGCATTACTCTAGCCACTGCAAAATAACTTCTATCACTGCTGCTATTCACTGGGCAACTCTGATGTAACGTCTGAAATTTTCCATGCTGCTCAGGCTGTCTGTGGTAAACAGCAAGAATGGTTTATATTAGAAACTGTTTATCTTAGAAGCAATGATGATTGGGAACCATAATTCACACTAATATAAAGGGAAGGAGTTCACATGCTTTCCCCAAAAAACATGGCACTGGTCCGTCGCACTGCCTTAGTGGCCTCAGAGTACTTGTTCTCCTTAGATTTATTCCTGATCCATCCTTTTTCTTTATGATGCAGCTGAAATCACATAGTTGCAGAGGAGAGTCAAGACATCCCCGGTGGGGGAAGCCTCTCTTCCAGCTTCAAAAACTGGCAACTTGTTCCTGGAGAGGGAGACTGCTTTCTTCCCAATGTGTTGCAATAAACTCCCCGAGTCAAACAAATGGAGTTGCCATTACTCCAGTTAACAGTATTTGGGGCTGGTACATGGAAGCAAACTGCATTCTCCTTCCTGAGCTGTTGCTCCACAGTGACTTGGGCGGTAGGGAGGGATCAGAGCTTGGGGCCCATCTGAAAGCATCTGAAAGCCCATCTGAAGGTGGGTTCAGGAGAGGAGCCCTGGATGCAGATGAAGGAAATACCTGTTTGCAAGAAACTTTCAGTGTCCAGGGGAATGTGAAAATAAGAACAATTAAGTCCTTAGATGCCAACTATGAGGTAAATGCAGCTTATGGTCTCTGAAGCTCTTTCAGCTGAAGCCCAAGTCATGGACTGACTGAGCCCAAAAATCACTATATTATCTGCACCATCAGAATGTGTGATCTTCCCTCTTCTGCTTGGATGTTGAGTTACCAGCTTTTGAAATCACTGAGGTTATTCTGTTCTGAGATTACTTCATCTCCCCAGTGACAGCCAGGAACTCAACAATAATTCACCCCTTTGCTCCTGAAACACTTCTCGCGGAAGTCAGACCTAATTAGTGTAGCAAAACACAGAGAATTACAACACCACAAGGTGACTGAAACGGCATCCATTATTGATTTGCCATCCATTTCTACAGTGCCACATGGAGCTAATTAAATATCAGAACACTGCTTCTGCCAGAGAAGGAAAACTAAGCTGTGCAATACAGTATTTGTTTTATCAGGAAACAACCGTCCTGCTAGTTTGGACTTTAGCTCTGCATTTGCTAACCTCATCCCATTTTACTGTGCACAGCCATTTCCAAGTCAAGAGATGTACCAGCAACCTTTCCAAATTTTCCATAAGAAGGGTAGTTCATCATTCTGGCTATGCATGCCCAAACACATGGATACACACTAAGGTCAGCATGACAGTGTGTGTACTCCATGTATCCTCACCTGTGTTCAGAGGACACATATTCAAGAATGAGTTGACAAAGTTACCTTCACTGATTTGGCAGATATCTCTGTACAGGCTAATAGACTTTATTCTCATTTGCTTTCATACTGGAAGACACCTTCATGCTTGGCCAGCTTTACATACCTGAAATGCCAGTGGAAGCCTAGGACTATTATATCCCAAATAGGCTATATATGTGCAGAAGTGACTATGCAAAAATGCAGAATTCTGGTGATGTTTAGCATTTTGCACAGCTAATTATACACTTTGGTCAGTACTGCTATAAAGTACCTCTCAGATCAGCGTGTTTTATAACCTTCATACATAAAAGAGACTATACAGGGCGATAGAAAATTGGCACCAGGTTTTAAAATTGGGTCCAATTTTCCTTTCTTGTTTTAGGCCCATGAGAGAATTTGAAATAGGGTGCTGGTATGTGATTGTTTACTTAGGAAAAGTTGGCCCAAGCAAGGACAAGGGCAGGTTGTTATACAGTTAGAATAAACTATAAAACCATAAAAGTTTAAGTGATTATTATGCCACAATCAAGTGAGCATTGGTTTCCTTACTTAAATATCACCATCTCCTCATTTTGAAATTTACTATGGATTAACTCTGTTCTTGTATTGCAAGATTTCAAAAGCAATTAAACACAGGCATGTAATATATTCTTGATTTTGGACTGCTGTAGAATGATTTAAAGCACTTGTGATCCCACTGGCTCCTGACAGAGATGCTACAGCATTCACCTGAGGCAGGAATCAAATCTTTCAATAGAGAGGAATATATGCAAATTTTATTATTTATACTTTCTTTCTGCAGAGTGAATGAGTTCAAAGTCAAATCTTAGGAAAAATCATTACCAAACTTTTGAGAAAACCTGTGGCTAGGATTGTTCTACACTCAGTATTTACTTCAACACTTCAGTGAAAAATCATGTATTGAGAACGAAATAAAGCCTTAAACCAGGCACAAAACAGCTCTCAAAAACATATTTGAAGTAAATCTCCTACACCTTTCACATTTTTGTCCTCTGCAAGCAAGGTTACAAATTAGCTTTCATGTAAATAAAAATAAAATTCCCAGAAGGAGTTTTTCTAGCCTTGTGGCAGCATCAGGAGACTTCACAATACTGAGGCTTCAAGAACATGAACCCTTGCTATTAAATCCAGGATGTTGTTGTGGTTTGAAATTAGAGTAAAGGAAAAAAAGTTTGTCTCTAGTTAAAAGCTTTTTATCAGTCCCACAGACTCTCAGTGACTGCACATACTCACCCCAGAGGCAAGGTAGAGATAAGTGCAATAGCTCAGCCTCAGAGTTTGATTAACCCTTTCCCCCCCCCCCATCTAGCAGCACAATCTCAATTTTCATCTGAGTCCCTGAACATTCAAGCTTCAAGGGATCAGAAAGCTCTGACAAACCACAGCTTATCAGCACTCCCTCTATTTCTAATTCCCCTATACTGCAGCTCCTGAGCTGCTATAAGTAGAAAAGAGGAGTCAGCAAAAGAACAGCTATTCAAATTCCTTCCTAGTGTTAGCTGGGTGCCATTGCTTTTGCTGTGAATGGGACTTGCACCTGAGCTTACTAAGACTTCATTGGACATAATCATTGGAAGTACCTAATGATCTTCTACAACTTATATTTAATAACTTCCCACAGAAGTTGGAAAGATATCAGTGATCTGAGCTGTTTTATAATCCCTAGCTTTGCCATTGCAAAGGTATTAGTCCACCCTGCAGAGTACTTTATTTAGGCTCCTAACTGCTCCCTGATATCAGAAACTTTTCCCCTTGACTCTCCAGCTTGCCTACATTAGCAGTGACTGGGGTTCCATAGAAGCAGACCTGCAGAATGAAAGAGGGGCTGTTGAGCACCCAGCATGCACACCATATACATTTCAGGATACAAAGTACTCTGAGCCATCCCAGCCCATCCGTACTGGCATGCATTAGATACACACATGGAGGACAAGCAAACCCCCAAGTAATGCAGCCTGTGCTCTATGCACACAACATGGACCAAAGTGAGGTGAGCAGCAAAAACTGGGAGATTTACTTTGAAAACACACTCCCAAATCAAAGTAAAATGCTAAGATGGGTGTCCCTTATGCCTTCATTTCTCAGTGCAGTTTCTTTATCACACCTTCTCACCATTCAAAGCTCAGGGAACGCCACACTCCCTCACACATACAAATTCTTCATTCCCCTTCCTGAAGCTCTCACTTTAGTGATTTCAGTGAATGGTGGTTACTAGGAGGTCCAAGTGTACATCATACCATATATCATATAATTTTCTTGGGCTGTGAGCTTTGGCATTCAGAGCAACCCTCATGGAGTCTGTCCACATCAGCCTATTTCCCAACATGCTTGGTCTTTTTGCCTACTCAGTCACTGCTAACCATCCTTGCCATCAGCAGAGGTTCCTGTGCAGTGTGGAGAGGTTATTTTTGCACATTTCCACCCTTAACTATCTTCTAGGAGAAATGAACAAATGAGCCACACTTAACAACCAAGCTTAACCAACCGACCATATAACCAAGCCCTCATTTTCAGACATCAGCTCTCTGCTGTATTGTTACTGTGCTAGCAACAAAGTATTGCTTGCTCTTCTCTACCCATTTCTTTACACTGATGTTAATAATATCATTAGATCCACTGCAAGTAATACAGGGTCTTAACAGGGTTAGAATGAGTCATCAAACCAGTTTGAATCCTGAAATTCTTTAGTACGCAGGCAAAAAATGCTCTGTCAGCAGATTTCATTCTGCTATGAGATAAACGTTTGCTTCTTCTTCCTTGCAGTAGTAAAGAACCACTTATTCCTTTCAGCTTCTTAGAGCAAATTTGCAAATTATTTGACTCTCACATTGTTATAAAAGCTCAGATGATGCTGTGTAGATTTGCTGAAGAGCATGTCAGGTACCTGGGATATTACCAGAAGGGATGCTGACCAAAAGCCTTTTGAATAAGGGAGAGAACAAAAGTCTTGATGAATGGTATCTGCTCTGCTGAGTACAGTCCCTTTTCTAGGTCAAGGAACATTCAATTTGTGTTAGCAACTCTCAGAACATACTTCAGTTGTTTACTAGCTTTATGGAAGGACTGGATGTTACCAGGGGGTAAGCTGGCCTGGTGGCACTGCTGGGCTTCAACTAGCCATGCTGAGTCAGAACAAACAAGGAATCAGCTCAAAAAGGAGTGTTTCTGTGAGTAGCATTGAGTGGTGCAAGTAACTTTTGAGGACAGACAAGAGTGGGTTTTTTACTGGATTTGATTTGAAAATGCACTGCCTTGGCATTCTAATTAGCAGTAATAAGATTATAACATACCTAAAGGCAGCATGCAATTTTATAAACAATATATGTATTTGCCTGCTGATGAGAGAAGTACCATATCTTATAGCATTAACAAGATAAAAGGATAGTTCTAATATTTAAGGGGTTGGCAATTTTTATTGGCAAAGCACCCGTGATAAAATTTGATATCACAGCTGGTTCCTTTTCTACCTTCTTTCTAAACAATAGTCCAAATACTCCACTAGTACAAACTGAATTAGCTAAACTGACTGCAATTGTAGCTGATTTATACAGTCTGAGAATGTGGTCCTACCATGTAGTTGTGTCTGCTCTAACCAGCTTTCTTGGAAGCTGTATCCTTTTAATCCACTACAGACAAAGGGGGAGTGTTCTTTACTGCTGGGTCTGCTACATATCATATTGGTGTATTTAACCAAACAGATTGCATAGCTGGCATTAAAACAAATATATTTGTGACTACTGTAAAAATCAAATAAATCAAATTATCTGCTTGAATATTATATTTGGATTGTCAAAGATTTACCATAATATCTAACAATAATATTATTATTGATTCATTTGGTACATACAACTCCTCTGGCTCTCGCTGCTCTGATTGTTCTCGGTTTTCCTCCCTGTCCTAAACTACTTTTTAAATCCACTCACTGATTCTCAAACCTAATTAGGATATAAACCTGTTCAGGCAGGGTTTTTTCTATGATTTTATTTCACACATAGAATCCTAAATTACTCTAATTGACATGCCAGAATGTAGCAGTAAAACTCCTTGAAAAGGGTGCAGAGTTTGAAAGCATGAAATCTGAAGGGATGCTCAGGTGTCACTGCTCCCACAAATGTCACTGAGAATCCCATGTCCTCAGCCCTCTGCTGATGTACTACATCTTTGTCAGCTGTGGGTTTGCATCTCTAATTAACTGGTCTCTAAATTATCAAGAGGTCAGTCTGCACAGGTAACCAAACAGTGCATTTGCTTCGCAAGCCTGTTAATTCTGTACGACTCTCTAGTTTGGTTTAAACCAAGCTGAAAAATTCCTCCCGTTCTCAACAATTGCTACTGCAGTTGGTTTGAACTTGTCCTACATTTTAGGGTGAATCATCTTCTAATATTGCAAGGAACCAGGATTAGCAGATATGTGAGACAAATGTGAAATTAAGTGCTCAAAGTTTTAAGGCCTGAAAATAAGAAACATGTTCCAAATTCCTTCATATACCTTCAAAATTCAGCATAAGATGTGGCAGAATGAAGTAATGCAGTCCAGGGGAAGAAAGATTTGAGAAAACACGATTTATTAACTAAATTAATTGCCATCAAATCTCAGAAAAATCCTTTTCTGTCTGTTATGTTCCAAACTTCCTACTTAGTGCTAACACATAAAAAGAGTAAACACTCTACTAGATAATCTGACTTGCCCTGAGCTCACATTAACTTCCCTATTTTCATAGTAACTTCAAAGGTCTCACAGTCATTTAAACTGTTTAAACTAGATTATAAAAAGGAGTAAATGTGAAATAAATGTAATGATACTTGTATGCATGCAAATGCAGAAAAATGTATGGCTTTTCTATCATAAACTAAGTAAAATCAACACCCAAACTCTCAATTTTTGTATCTAACAGAATTTTTGCTGCTTTGTTTTTGAACAGCCCTATTTTAGTGTATTTCTTTGATTTCTTTTAATCAAGCTGTGTTAGAAAGAGCAATCTAATAAGAAAAGCATGTATATAGCATTTTCTCTCTGAGAGATCTGTTCTCTATCAATATTTCTTAAAACTTCCTAACAGGTTTGATTCAAGTTTATTTTGGGAAAAATGCTTGCAATATCACTCAACCATGGTTTGTGTTCAGCCTGCTTCTGCAGAGAATCTTTCTCAAATTTGCTGTATTTCAAGCTAACAACTCACAACATCTTTCAGGGAATCTGCACTGTAGCTTTCCAAACTTTGTATACTGATTAATGAAAATCAGATTAAAAGTCCCAAAGCAAGATCTACTGGGTTCACTGTGTTGAGCTGAAAGATAATCAACTCTTTCTCCTTTGCCAACATGGGCACAAATCAAAACACTTCACAAATCAAACTAAAGAACACTTCAGTCATAACAAAAGCCTGCTGTTGTTGCAAAATGTTTTATCCCTTTCCTTTCCTGCCTCACCTAGCAAAAGAAGAGCTGCTTCTCTCAGAAGCTGAGGAAAAGACTACAAATCCTCTATCTATATCCCGGATTATATTCTCCCTGCTGCTGAATAACTGTTTCAACATGGGTGGCACCAGCTGCAGGAGGTCCTTTGTAATTCAGGCTATGAAAGGTGTCTGTGTGGCTCCTGTCTCCCTTTCATGGTCTGACAATCAGTCTCCAGTCTTTTCTCCTGAAATCAAAAGAATAGCTCATGAAGGAACTAAGAGATGGTTAAAACAGTCCTTCCTTCCATTTTTTAAAAATAAGCCTCTACTTCCAATTTCAAGATAGGTAGGTGTTTACAACATCATTTTGTACTTTCGGGTTCACCTCGGGCACCTGGTTGCTAAGCAGCCGGTCATCTCTATACTTTGTCCCCATCAGGATGTTATCTCCTGCCTCCTGGCATAGAAGGCATTTGGACTGTTATCTCTGAGGTCCCTTCTGGGAATCCCACATTTTACAGCTCTTTTTGGATAGCTCTTTTCCATTTCGGCTTCCAAACGGAATACTAATTTCCCTTTGGTAAATCCTGATTCAGTCATTTACTAACCTTTGCTGTGGTGGAAGTGACACAATGAAATTTGGAGATTAAAAGGCTAGGTTTCAGAGTGATGTAAATCCAGGCAGCCCTGCTGAGGTGAAAGAAGCTACACTGGTATCTGCCTGCTGAGAGTCTTCAAGAATGATAATAACAGGACCTGAGTATTGCTTCTTTTCCTTCTCATGAATAATCTGGAGCAAATGTGATTGTGAATGTAAGATTAATCCTCCTTGACTGTATGTCATGTTGGTCTGTCTGTGAAGTGTGTATCTCCACTATTGATCTTATGGTTTAATATGACACCCTTGGAACTTAAAAAAAAACCCCAAACACAACACTGTTCTGCTAAAAAATGCTGGGCTACCCATAGCAATAATTGCCACTAATTTATTTAACCTATTTGTTATTTTTTTTTTCTTTCTTACCTTTTTTTTTTTTTTTTTTACTTAGCTGTTTTGTAATACTTTAAATGGTAGTATGTCTCTTGAAGCAAATATGGAAATACATCTGGCAGGGAGGCTGATGCTAACTCAGGGCAAATTAACATGAACATCACAGCCCACATACTGTATTATCACATTTGTATCATCTTAAAATAAAAAGGAAGAGTGAGATCTACTGGGAGCTGTCATAGTTCATATTCTGTCAGTGTTTCCCCACTTACTTCTGGGGCTCAAAACTTACACTGTTAAAATTACTTTGCAATGAAAACACGCAAGTGCTCAGCTCTACAATAAAGTTATTGTCACTGGGCTGAGTCCCAAGATCTTTGCTTACTGCTAAGTCCTGGTGACTTCAGAAAGCTAGTTTCCTGAGTAAAGTTCAGGATTTGTCTGGGTTGTTGGGGTTTTTTGTTTGTTTATTTTAAAATTAAACCTTTTAAAAATATTTTACACTGTGCATTAAAACCAAAGGATTTCTGAGTGAAGCATGGAAAAAACACCTGGCCTCATCTGACATTCTGTTGTGTGGCTGACTTTATTTGACTTTTCAATTCCCTTCTTAAACCATCTTCATCAGTCGCTGCTCTTCCACAACCAAATATAGATAGATCCAGGGGGACACATATGCTTCTGCTGCTTTTGTTTTTCCTAGACACTTGTTTCAACTCATGCTTTGTGTGAATAATTCTGTCCAATTCTTGCTTAGCTACTGTGCTTTAACTTTGAGATGATATTACTTGGTTTTCAATCAAAGAGAAAACCAGAACACAATGTCAGAATTTGTGTGTTGTACTTGTGTGTGTCGGCTTGAAGGAAGCCCTCACACAGATATTTAGGCTTACTTGATCCCACAGGTTTCCACATTCCCTTCTTTGCTGCCTGTCCACAAACAGATTCAGATCCAAATTTTACAGCTTGTTTCCTTGTTTCCATTTCAAATCATTCTCAGGGGGAGATGGTATATGAACTTATGCCTTACAGAATATTAACAGCATTTGTTGGTTCCCTTCCGGTATTTCCTTTCCATGATTCCCTTCCTCTTGTGCACGTTTTTGCAATCTGGTAGCAAATTTACTGCCTTCCATCTTCCTTGTATCCCTCCTGAAGACCAGCACTGTCCCATCATGTGAAAGCTGCTTCTTGCCAGCCACTCTGCAGGACAGGGCATGTGGCCATCCCTGTTATAACACCACAAGTCCAACAGGACCCATATGGTCCTGGTCCACATCACTGCCCTGGCACCACTCTGGCATGCTGGCCTGGATTAGGGGGGGGAAGAGCTCACAGCACAGGTGGAGCAAAGTTGGTTAATCCCTCTGGGTTTCTCGAGGCTTCACCTGGGAGTCCACAGAGATTCCTTCATCTCCTATAAAGTTTTATAGTAGCTACCATGTATGCTGTGCCAATTAATTTTTTTTCCTACCTTGTTAATATCTTCCTTGTTATTTGTTCTGCATCTACTAATCTTACTGTCCACCATGAAAAAGACCTGTTTATTTCCAGATCCATTTTCCATTAAAGTTTTTCTCAAAGTGTAACTTATGACATGCATTTATCCTTTTCAACACATCTACTCTAGCAGTTTTCTGATTTTCAAAAAGTCCTCCCAAAAATTTTTGGGAAAATTATTGGGGAATCTGTGACAAGTACAGAAAGTTGCCATCTCAATTAGTCTTCTGTCTTCTTGTTACTACAAGTTAGTCATGCCCAGCAAAAACTGAATTCAGTGTCTTACATAAAGAATAGGTCAACTCTCCACATGGGGAATCAGTTTAACTTGATGATATTGTCAAATATATGACACACAGTTACTTGGCACTTTGGGGAGTTGTTTGATGGCCTAAACATTGCTTCAAGAAGCTGACAATGTAAAAATATATATTTGGAGATGTTAATGAATGACAGTTGTTATGCATAAGATTTATCATGTATCTTTGACTCCTTTTGCCTCAGGCTAATCCATTTCTTTTATATTTTTTCCTAAACCTTCTAGCTGCTAAACATATCTTTAGCCAGCTATTGTTCCAAGATCAACCCTACAAAACAAAAACATTTTATTTTTATCGTCACCAGCTGCACAACTTTCCTTCTGAAATTACCTCTATCAAACTTTCAAGATTATAATGACTGCTTGAACTACAAAAATGTGGTTTTTACTGAAACAGCTGGTTTCATATTAAAAGATAGTTACATACAGAATACCACAAATAGAAAGATACAGAATTTATAACTCTTTCTGAAGAACTACACTTTTTTCCCACATGTTAAGAGTATTTTTTAGGTTGTTCAGAGTTGCATTGGTCTTTACCTACCCAGAAAGGAGAGGACAAGATGGGGACACTAAGAAGATGGCTTCATTTCTTCTCCTTAAGGAATGGTTTCTATTATGTCATTGTCTAGGTTTTAAATTTATGTATAGTTTTCTGCATATGTATATAAAGGCACCATAAAGTTACACCAAGAGATAAATAGGCATCCACACACAAGAAACAGATTATGTAAAAGTAGGCAATGTGAGGAAATTAAATGCAACTTAAGCAACTTCTTTGTTAATAAAGATGGTATGGCTTGGGTGTAGGTGAAAGGGAGAGTTAAACTGTGGGGTTTGCCTTTTCCAAGTGTACTTATGGCGTGAGCACCAGCACCCATACAGTGTTTACAGAAGGTCCCTCCCCCTAACAGAAGAACTACCATCCATTTTCTTAACAGGAATCTTTAAACTTGGCCAAGTTTGGAAACTTGGAATTTCTTCCTGCAGAGACATATTGTATCAGAGAGCCTGGTCTTGGATTAAAGGATTTGTGTGAGAATAGGAACAGAGAGGAAAGAAAAGGAGAAACATTGAAAGGCAGAGAGCGAGTGGGTGAGCTAGCAAAAAATGTTACTCGTTTGCCTGGATCTTTAATGGTGAGGAGGATGAAGTCCATTTGTCATTATGACTAACTACAGGAGACAGATCTAACTGCTGTGAACCTGCCAAAGACTCCTGTGTGCCCATACTTCATGAAACTGGTACATGATTCATCTTGTGGCTACAGTTTAATAGCAGCACTTCACATTTTGAAGCCTGGATAGGCTCACATTTTACTCTCTTTTTGTCATAGGTGCATAACTTTCCATTATAGGACCGGCTGGAAAACAGCAGTTCCACTCCACAAAAAATTTCAGTTTTGTTTGAATGATTTTGTTCCACGTTGGCATAAAAAAAACCTGGAGCTTTTCAGAATGTCTTTGAGAGAGCTGAGGGCAGAAGAGGGGAAAGTCACACAGACTATCCAACCAGGGGAACTGATGACTGACCAGTCTTTGTAGGCAAAGTTCAAGACCTCACTTTGACAGAATAACGGTAGTGTTCACCTTACTTAAATTCAAGCTTTTAACTCAGTTGCAGCTGCCTACTATAGTCAATGGAAAGAAATGTCTCCTTAGAGAAGCTAATTTAGATCACATAAAGTAGGCTCTTCCTCTAAATAAGTGTTTGATAAAGCAGTTCAGGTCTGTGGTCCATTTTATAACACAGGGAGTCTGCACTACTAACTTATCCACCTATAGTTGGTCTCCAATTACAGGTGAGGCTGTACAATGTAACCTAGGACGCATTTTTTTTTCCTACTCTTTTGACTGTAAATGTCCCTGCAACCAAGGAAATCTCCTTGACAAAAATATGCACAATCAAGAAAATTGAACAATACCTCAAACCCAGATGTTCGGAACTGAAAAATAAGCAAAGAAAAAGCCCTTGACAAGCACATATTTCACTGGAAAGCTTTGTACCAGAAATGCCTAGCAAATCATTATGAGTCACCTTATGTTTTATTTGTAAATAATTCCTTAATTAGATGATTTAAATCAAAAGAACATAAATGAGAAATGAGCTAATCTTACTAATAAACAATAAAAATAAGGACACTAAGAAGTACGACAAAAATTGTATGTGTTGGATCCTTGGGTTGATAATGTAACAGTAAGTGTATTTTAAAAACTCATATGAACCTGAAACACTTTAACAACCCATTTTATCTGCACGGCAGTCAGGGATACTTGACAAGCTTACCATGATGAATTTTTCCTAGTATGTTTTGTTCACTTGTAAGGATAGAGATGCCCAGTCCAAGACCATTTCTCGCCTTGTGTACGCACAAAGGCAGTTGAGATTGTGTCAAGACTTTTAACCTCTCATTTAAATCCCAAGATATTTTGATTTTGAGAATCCCTACCATGGCACTTAAACTGGCAGAGAAATCACTGGTAAATCAATAATGAATAGTTCTCTATACGTGATATTTTATGAAGTCACTTGTTTGCATCATGCCAGAAATCTGACACTTGGCCAACAAAAGCTGATGCCTCCTTTCACTATGCATGAACAATTTTGGTAAAAAAAATCAAATGAAGTTAAATACTGGGGTAACGATGATGCAAATTTAAGACAATGTCCAACAGTATTTGCTATAACAACATGTCAGGTTGAATTTGTTCTCTCAGCTGAGCTGTGTCTCCAAAGCAGACATTTCTTTATCTTACTCTGATGAATAAGCTAAAACAATATCCTAAGTGCAGATTTTAATAGCTTTATCAATACCAGTTTATAGTATTTTGCTCCATTCTTCGCTAAGCCTAATCATCAGTTACTGTAGGTCAGCTCTATTTTCCTTTTCTATTCAGAAGAACATTAGACTCCTAAAATGATCTTTATTAATAAAGCAGTGCATGTGTGGCATTTTAATAAAGTTTTTAAATGGAACTCAGAAATGGAGCATACTATGTCTACAGAAAACCAAAGCATTAAAGTTGTCACTGTTACTTGCCTAGAGGACTGCAATTCCATACTGAACTTGCAGCCTCCTGTGGCTGGAAAATATCTCATTCTCACAATTATTTGTGCCGTGGTATTTTTAACACCATTGCAGCCCCTAAATTGTAACAATTTCATTTGACAGTGCTTAGCAAATTACTCTCATCACTTAAAAATAGGTCAGCTAAGAAATATTGACCTGTCAATCAGAAAAGTTCCATGAGCCTCTAGCACATTTATGTGAAACTACACACATTATTTTGTTTTTTAATGAATAAGAAGATATGCAAACCATATGTCATATTTAACTGCTGATATCAAAGACACAAGAAGTCTGCTTTTCAGACATCCATTGTAAATATGTTCTACAGGGTTCCTGAGTTAAATTCCCTGACAAGGAGCATTTATTTTATCAATTGATCTACTGAATCAAGGGTGTTTCCTCAAGGAGAGGCGTATGTTGCAGGAAAACAAAGTCAAATTATTTCAGTCATTCACACATAGATTTCTCATTTTCACAGCTGATCCTCTTTGTTAATGAACAGGCAAAGTTTGCTGATGCTTCAGCACTTGCCTGAGAAAGGCAGTGCTCATGTAGCATCGACTACTTGCCTGTGCAACTGGAAGTTGTGCAGAACCGAGTACTGCGTTAAGAATATTCAACTAATGCTCTTTTCTGAAAGACTAGTCCTCTGCCTGGTAAATGTGCACAGATTTATCAAATATACACTCCTCTGTCCATCAGGAGTATACAGCAATGGCTTGGGTGGGCAATAGCAGAAATGTTTGTCATGTAAAGAATTATAGTTTTCTATCAAGTGATTATTATTTACTTTTGTTTAAATTAAATAAGGTGCATGGGATAAAAAGAACCTCCAAGGCACAATTTGGATTCGAAAGGATAGCTTTTGATGTGCTCTGTTCCCTTGAAGAAATTTCAAGCCTTCAGCACTTTCGGATACCTAGAGGTATATTTTAGACAACATCACGCTTTGGAGTGTGACACAGAAGGACCCGAACCAGCGTCTGTGTGAAGGTATGAATGTTTCAGCAGCAACCTGGAGAGCAGCAGAGCTGTGTAAGCAGCTCACTGCATGTGAAAACAAGTGCTGGCTCTCAGCAAGTACTGAGTGCTGATGAACCCAGGTGACCACTGGTGGAACAGCCTTGTCAGTTAGACAGACTTCATTGATAAACATGACTGATTAGAGACAGGCAGATACTTAAGCATGTTTGGATGTATAAGAGCCACAAAATTTCTTCAAAGCTCTTAATATAAATACTAATACTAAGAAATGAAGATAAATAAAAGGATTCTGTGAATGTGTGCTTCTGGAAAACTGCATGAAAATAGGAAATTTGGAATAAGCAAAAAGTTCTCACAGAAAGGTGGGGATGGGAACAAGAGAAAGAAAAAAAAAAAGGAAAAAAATGATATGCAAATAAAATTGGACCTTTGAAGCAGTACCTTTAGGTCTAAGAATAGTAATTGCAAGAAAAGTTGAGTGAGTCCTTCAAAAAAGTATTTAATGAAGGATGGATTGATTCAGACTACGGAAAGAAAAAGAAGAAAAAGGTTGTGGTGTGGTAAGGATGGGATAAAAGGCTGGCTCAGAACTTCAGCAAACACTTTAGCTTACCTTCTTCCCAGAACCATGATCCTGGGGGAAAATAACAGGAATAATAGGAAAGAGGTTGCAGAAATTTATGGTATGACATTGAAAAAGCTTTTAATGTATCTGCTGAGGTGAAAGGGAAAACAGAAAACAGTTAAACTTTATTGCAAAATTTTACTTTGAAAGTCTGGAAACAAATTTTCTTAACAAATTCTATCAAGACAGAAATGATATAAAGTGAAATAGAGTTCTCTGTCAAGAAGAAGGAAATGTGATTCCAGCAAATACAGATCTGCTGATCTGACCTCAAGAGAATTTGACAAAAACAAAGCAAAAACAATAAAAGATAAATCCTCCTAGACGAATTGTAATGAATTAGATGAACATATTTCTAGATACAGAAAATATTTTAGGTTAGAGGTAGATTGTGGCTACTTGGATTGTTATTGAACATGCTACTGAAAGGGACTCTATTAGCCAAGATAGAAAAGAAGGAAAGTTGTAAATAAGTTTCAGGGAAAGTTCAATGAGAAATGGTTATTGTTGAAAGGAGAGGTTGAGAGCTGATTGTTGGTGGAGCTTATTAAAGAATAACAGCGACCTAATCTTAGGTCAATGTTACTCTCTCTACATTAATTTTTGGATTTGATGCAAAGGTTGGGTATGTCATATGGGCATTTTGCTCTGACATTGCTGACATACATTTAGTGCAGACAGCTCAGTGTGCAGCTGAGGGTTGAGATCTAGGTGATGGGACACCAGGCAAGAGGTTGTGAACTGCAGACCCTTTGCACTACAAAGGGCATAGGGACCTCTGGTCCAGCCAGGGGACTGGACACTCAAACTACAGACATTTGCACCCTTAGACTGTGGTTACCTTTGTTTTGGGTCCCTCCTTGGAGACATTTTGCTATTGTTCTATGGTTAAATTGCTTTAAGGATTGAGACACCTGAGATTCTGCTATGGGAAACCTGGGGTTGACTCAGTAAGGAAACGTGGTCTGACTGTGTGAATGTGGTGTGTGCAGTTGGGAAGGGGCCTCAGCTCAGGTGGTGCAAGAGAGTTGGATGGTCAGAGAGGGAAGTCTCTTCACTGGGAGGCACTGTCACACATGAGAAGGCTGGGACCTTGAGGGATGGAGTCAGGGAAATGTGATGAAGTTCAGCTGTGGAAATGCAAGCTTGTGTGCCTGAGACTCAATCCAAAGTGCCCTAGATGAGGACAGGCAAACATATCCTGGATCCACAGGAAATTACAGAATAATAGAATGGAGACCTCTGGCTCACCAAGGGGTGACTAGGAGACAGAAACATCAGAACCAAGGTTTCTGGGAAAGTTAGTGAAGTAGTAGTGATACTGTATGAGATCTCACATAGAATACTATGTAAAAATTCAGTCACTCTTTTTCAAGAAAAATTATTCAATATTGAAACAGGTTCATGGATCTGCCACTAGAGTGAGGTGAAGAATGGAGAGTTTATCTTAGTCAGGATTATTTAGTATAGAAAATAAAAGACTGATAAGAGATATAAAAGTCTATTCTTAAATGATGGAAACCTGCAGCAAGAATAAAAAAAGATGTCTAAGCTAAAGAAACACAAAATTACAATACCACACAAGCTGGCAAAAAGTAAACTTCGACTGGAATTAGGAGAGGATGAAGGGTGGAGGAAATCCCTTAGCCACTAGAGCATACATGTGTTTGGAATGCTTTTTAAAAGTAGTGGTAAAACCTGAATTCAACAGAATTGCTTTATGATAAAGAACACAGTATGAGAGACAGAGATGGTAGGATCAGACTCTTACAACTCTGCAAACAACTTGTTTTGCTTCAGTGAAAATTTGCACTTTTCAGTAAATCCATTTTCTTACCACACCAGATTTCAGTCAAGTCATCTTTAGTTGTGGAAACGTAATAGATGTTTTCTTCATTTTAACACTGTTGAAAGTGTGGATAGAAGAGAATGAACTGATCACACTTTCCATTTTGTCCCAGATATCTCAATGTTCCTGGGAACTGATATGACACATATATCAACGTGAAAACAATATCAGAATGTTTTAAGTAAGTAAGAATGTTTTAAGTGAGTAAGAAAATGAGAAAAGTCAAAATAAATATAAAAAAAAGAATGAGTCTGTTGAAGAAGTTATTGATAGGATAGACTATTACTTCCCTGCTTTAATAAAATCTTCCTGTACATAATTTGTTACAACGCTTAATCGAAGCACATAAAAATACTTAATCTAATTTCTTTCTCTTAGTCTTACCTTCACTGCATGTACTCACCATTGCACACAGAGGCAAGGAGGTGAGATCAAGAAGCAGAACCGTTTCTTTTCATGGGTTGTTTCTAAGCTGTCTGTTATTCCTTTGGAGACTAAGGCAGTAGTTTAAGTTAAGGATATTTATCGCTGGTGTGGAGGGTGAAACACTAACTGCACACCATATTCCCTGCCCTTTTAAAATATTAATCGATTAGTAACCATCTATGGAGCCTCAGAAAGTATTAACTCTTTAAGTGGGGAAGATCTCTGCTTAACAGCATAGCACAAATCCTACAAGATTTAAATCCCACACAATCCTGTTTAAAACCAAAATGTTTCAAGATGTTTATGTTAGTTCAATATCTAATATTAACACCTGGCTTTGAAGCCCCATGAAAGCAGTATTGCTCTATTGGTCCAGGAGGACAGGAATGTGAGTTCAATCTTGATCCATGTGGGGATATTCATAAATGAAATCTACACCTTGAACTTTGATGCTTAATCCTTTTATTTGCTTGCGACTCTTTAGAAACTTCCATGTTATATACTGGATACCAGGTTAGCTTATATTTGAACAACTGTGCTACATCTCCTGAATCACCATACCTGAATCTGAATGTAATAGTCTGCATTGCCCTGAGTATTGGTCACTAGATAGTGTACAGAAGTGTCAGACTGAGACTGACTCATTTATTTTGTGAAATACATAGTCTATATGACATATTTACTTGGGGATCCAATTTATCTTTTTTCCTTCATTTTTTAGCCATTCTTAGTTAGCTTACCTAACTTGCTTCACTGTAAACAATGTCAGGCCCATGAATTTGTGGTTCAGAGGAAAATTTTGAATCACTCCAAAGACGCATGACTGCAAGTGCATTGCAATTATAGTTGGATTTTACAAAATAAAGTGGGTGAACAGGGGCAAAGCTGTGGGCGAAAAAAATTGGTTTTCACAGAAATCCACTGATTTCCACAAAAAAGTAACTTTTACATGACATATTGCCTGCAATTGTATGGACAGGGCTTGATAGCCCTTATGGGGTTTATAAGAAAGCCTGAAAGATATTTAACACACTTGACATGGAACACTGACAACTTGAAGATCAGCAGTGCTGATCAACCCTATTGGTCCTAGTTCAAACATAGCAGATGATGCCTCCCCTAAAACTTAGAAATGATAAGGGAAATTTCAAAGTTATACTCTACTGGCTATGAATAACCCCAGCCATTATTCATAGTGGAGAAATAAAGACTTGACTCACACCTAAAGAAATCAACAGATGGGCTTTTTCCTCTTCATGAAGAAATGTCAATTAAATACAAGAAAGGTAAAGCTGACAGTTATGTGACAAATCTGTCAAAACATAAAGAAATAACTCCATGTGTATGACTCTTCTTTAGACACATATATCTTCAAATTTTAGTTTTCTTTACTAAATTGCAAGGTACATTTACATAAGAGACATCACAAATATGATCCACTAGATTGCTTCCACTAGATTTCTGCTTATATTGCTAAGTTAGTGGTTGAACAAGTGTGCAGTGTGTCTTTAATTGCCACCACCATGAAGAAATTTTCCCTCGGGTTTTATCAGCTAATGAGTTCCTTCCTTACTGAGCTGTAAATCTACAAAAGTCTTTGGCAAACTGGTAATTTGACTTCTTGGAAACCAGATGTAAAGAACCCAAACAGGTGGGAGCCATAACTATAAACATATGAATGTAGTAAAATTAGCAATTATATGTATTTGAATGGTTCCTCCTAAAGTTATTCCCCTAGTAAACTTTAAGCATCCACTCAAATCACACTTGTGTGTGAAGTAAATGTTTTCAAGAGCAAATAAATTAATTTAATAAATTAAATATTAGTTTTGCAACATCCTTAGCTATTCAAGCTGTAAGGTTTTTAGCACACTAGCAGTATACATGTACAGCTACAGGAAGGCTCAGATACAGCATATCTGCTACTCCTCAGACACCTGTTTGAAGAGAGGGAGTACATTGGAAGCATTGTATGTAATGTACCTGAGGGCACATCATCCAAAAGGCACAGTACCATTATGTATGTACATACAATATACAGATGCAATATGCAATATCTATACTATGCCATAAGGCAAACATAGAATATATAAATGGGTTTGCTCATAACACAGAAAATGCGGTGAATCTAAAGTATATTTGAATTTCCTTGTTCTCAGCAGTTGTCCAAGTGGACATGCAGGAGGGTACAGTCCTTCAGCTTCCAGCAGCTGGGTGTGCTCACCTGCAGCTATGCTCCTAGTCCATGGGAAAAGGTGGTGGGAGGCCTTAGCATGTACTGAAGAGTGAGCTGCTTTCCTGTGTCAGAGGTTTGTGACTAACATGAGAGTCATCCTTACAAATTTTGGCTACTTGGTAGGAGCCAAAATTTCTGTGTCTCAAACTCATGCTAGTCAGAAATTGCAGTATCTCCTCCTTGTCATCTTCTGGATACAGTCTGGAGGGTGTTAGATAAGGCTCTTTTCTGGACTTTGGTACAACAAGGTGCCACAACTGTCTATGATTACACTGGACCAGAAGCAAGCTTGCTACTCATAGTTCTACATTATTTTTTCAAAATTGCTTTTCTGCTGAAGTGTTTTCAAATGCATTTTGAAGGTTGCTATTATCCATGTTGTTTCTATTCCTATATTTGGAGTCATAATAGTGTTGTGCTACAGAAACAAGTCATTGTGGGGTAATTAGATACTGCACAAACTGTTCTGCAATAAGTGCAGTAGGCATGAACTTGTTAACCTGGGTAGCAGAGAGTACATGAAAAAAGCTTAGCTTTCTGTGAATGACAGGATAGCTCCCTCAGCAGGAGACACCACAGGATAAAAGAATTAACTTATGCCTCTGTCACTCTCTAGTTTTTGAAGTATATAAATTCTCACAGAATATAAAAAAAGCCAAGCATAAACAACACCTTTATGAAACCACAGGCTTTTTCCATCCCGCTATTTGGACCAAAAAAAGAAATCATACTACCTCAGCGATCAGAACATTCTTTTGACTCCATCTGCTGAAATGACAATACAGCATGTTATCTGATCATATTTGCAACTCTAATATGTGAATACACAGATTATTTGGTTACTAAAAATATCTGTATGCAAGTAACGGCATCAACTTATGGTCATAGCTTTTGCCTATTTCAGTGTACCACCTCAAATGCTCAAAAGACTGAAGAAATTAATAATACTGTTTGATTATAAACTATTTCGTAGCCTATTTGTTCTCTGGCCAGGTGTGCCTTTATCCTGTTGTCATCCTTGGAAACACATGGGTGTACACACAGCAAGAACCCTCTGTGCAGCTCTTTCTCTCAGTGTTGGATCCATGCCGGTCAGTTTGTTTTGGGAACAGCATTCTGTGATCCAGTGGGAAAGTCCCTCAAGTACCATTGTTATCAAGAGGCACATGGAGCTTCTTAAGCATTCCAGCACTGACATAGGACCATAGCTGGGAATACATGGAACACACAGCCCAGCAGGCCCTGTGCACAGCCCAGCACACTCGGGGAGCTGGTGCTGGCAGTGCAGTGAAGGCTGCAGTTACTTTGGGGACCTCACTGAGGGCTCAGCTCCCCACTGCCCAAATAACAATTCAGCAATTCCACCAGAGTGGTCTCAGGGAGTAGGATTTAGGTAGCAATAAACCATATCCTTTGAGCCTGGGGTTAAACCAATAACCCACTTAATTTTAATTTCCCATGAGCCAGGAAGACTACAGCACTGTCCCAGTAGTGCTGAATGTGTAAAGTGAATATTGTATACTATTGTTACTGGAAGATCTCTTTTCTTTTAAAGAGGTTGTGTTACATAGGGAATACCTTAGCTCTTTCCTTGGAGTATAGCATTGAAATAAATATGTATAAAAAAAGTCCAAAGCCCACGTCAGAACTCTACCCACACAGGCAGATAATTTCGACTCAGTTTCCAGAAACCCAGCTATAACTGCAGAATAATGTAGCAGTCTTTCTGTGTTAAACCCAATCACCCACTGCCTTTAAACTCAGGCCAGCACAAACGTTCCCTGTCAAGCAGCTGTTTTGCTCACACAGTACCTCCTATGGCTCTACCCACCTGTAAGCTCCTGGTGACAAGGACCTCCCTATTTTCACATGTTTACACAGCACACAACATCGCTGTCAGGTGCTATCATGGTATCAATCATAAGTAAGTAACAGAGGATCAATAAAAGCACGTTATCCAAGTAAGCTGCAAAGAACTTTCATTACGTAAGGTTACTACTTTACCCTTTACCTCTCTATCTTCCAAGCAACATATTGGCAATGAGAAAAACTTGTCATGTATAAGTCAATTAAAAATTCAGAGGCCATGCCATTTGAGCTGAAAGTTGATTTTCAATAATGTAAATTGAACCACATTTAAAAAAAAATCATAAACAGAAAAAAGGCTGTGAAAAAAATCCTTTTCTGAGTGGTGTACATAAGGTTCATTGTGATAAAACTGTCACTTAGATCCTGTTTCAACTGCTACCTCATTAAATGGTGAAAGTTCATTGATGTATCTGCCAGAGAAGGTAAGTCAGGTGAAATACCTCGAGCCCCTAGACAAAATTCTTTTCTTTGAACCTTTGAGTAAAATTAATTTTTACAACCAAACCTTTTAAATGATCTGATGCCTGGTGTAAAAATATCTAACAACAATCATTGGCAGTGGTCCTCTCCCTGAGCCCTATCACTACTCCAGGACCTTACTGTGATAAGGAGAAGGAAACACAAGCACAAATCCCCAAACCCAAACATCTCAAAAGGCAGGTATTTTCCCAGGTCAGACTCATGAGATGCCACGGAGAATTCAGAAGTGTTAGAGCAGGCACTGCAGTCAGAGGTGGCTCATAGCACTCTGCTGCTGGGCTGGGTTGGCACAGACTCCAAATAAAAATCAAAACAACACATCTCTTTTCAAAACCAAGATAGAGTGGGGAAAAAAAAAAAAAAATCTCATTCTCTGAGTACCTTTGATTCCTGGCTGGTAGTGGATGCTGGAGAGGGGGGCTGCTCTGGGCTCTCCACTTCATTCTCCTTCTCCACACTGTCCACGCTGACTTCAGTCGTGCTGCTCGGAGGAATCATTTTACCTCTAAAACACTGCCACTATCGGGAAAGAGAGCTACAGCCTGTTATTGCTGCTTTCCATGTAACGTCCTCTTTCTTCTCTGCTCTTCTAGAGCGAATGAACTCCGACCACTCGGTTTCACTATATTTGCAAGACTAGAATTCTCTGGATTTTCTTTTTTTTTTTTTTTCCCCTTCTCCTCCTCCTCCCCCTCCTTCTTCCCTCCCCTTTCCTATGCAATTCTGCTGCGAGGGAGTAAGTTATCGATGGCTCTGTAGGTCAGTTGTGTGCCTGCTTTTCCCCGATACTCCTCCCCTCTATAGGCAGCCTGGAGGTGTGGAGCACAGTCGTGACCGCCAGCCCCACGATCAGAAGGGAGTGATGTGAAGCAGAAAGCCCAAGCCACGCACACACACACGGGGCACTGGAGGGAGGAGTTGTATTTCTAATGCTGTGAATAGCTTTGGAGGAGCATGTGCTGTCATAGTAGTGAAAGAAAGTAATGCATGCATGCACACACACACAGAGGCAGGCAGTCTATGTGAGGGTTTGAAGCATTTTACCTTTTAACCAGCTGGAGAAGATAGAGTTGAAGGGCACTGTTATATTCTTACAAGGTTTTTTCCTGAAGAAAAATATACCCTGAAGAAAGGCTCTAGAAACAGAGGAGAAAAATTAGTCTTCCCTTTCCTTGTTCCAAAGATTATTTTAAATCCCAGGTACTCAGTGTGTCTAAAACTCCCACCTTGCTATACATCCTAAACTAGTTACAAATGACAGGAGAGAATCAGGGGAGAGTTACCTGTGGATCCACGTGTTCCTTGCTCCCCTCCCAGTCAGGGAAGCCCAGCTCTGAGCCACGCACATGCAATCTGGGTCATCTGGAGTTCCCACTATCGCACATATCCTATACCTGTAAGTTGTCATAGTGATAATAATCCATCAGGCATCAGCAGAGCAGAGGCAGCCATCGGGAAGAGCCTGTTGGCTTTTCCTGGTGCCATCATTCCTGAGGATGCAGTGCCTGAAGTCATGCTTCGGTCTGCAGCACTATCGGCAGAAGGTCATCATGACTTTGCTGGCTGGCTCAGGCTGCTTTATGTTGCTTGAGGTTTTGCTTCTGATTTAAGTCTGCTGCAAAGGTGCCTGTCAGCTCTCTTCCCTGCTGAATTGAGTTCTACATTGTGAAAGGCTGAGTGGATGTGCTTCCCACCAGATTATGGTTTGTTGAGCAGGAGCCACTCCGTATGGCTGGTAGAGATGAATCTTTCATTTAAAGAAAACAGAAAGAAACAACCCAAACATGTTTCTAGTGGCAACACTTCCATCATGGAAAGTGAGAAGAAAAAAAGAGTTGCTCAGTTGATCTTTACAGGTGTTGAGTAGTTATTTGATGAGGTCTGAGTCAGAGATGAGATTTAGGACCTTGTAGCTCTGGGAAAGGATACCAGATTCCCTACCAGCCCCAGCCCTTAGAAAGACAACTGCTACTTTGAGCTGCCTTGCAGACCCCTTTCAACTCAAATAATCAGTATATGAAAATGAAGGTGAGTTTACAAGATAGTAGGGGTTATACAGATGAAAGCCAGAGCTGAAAAGGCCCTGCAGCCTCTGTATTCCTAATAACTATGGAATCCAGGAAAGAAAAAAACAAAAACCAAACCAACCAAACAAAAATAACCCAAACAAAAACAAACAAACAAAAAAATAAAACAAAAATAAAACAACAAAACCAAAACCAACCAAACAAAAACAACCAACCAACCAACCAAACAAAAAAGCTTTCCTTTGAATCCCCAGTGAATTTTCATGCCTGAAACTTAGATGTGGAAAAATATTTATGTTTTTGAAACAGAGTATATTAGATACTAAATTCTTTAGTAGACAATAAAGTTGAAATGATGCAATGCTATTTATACAGCTACTCCAGAGCAAGAGAGTGTCTTAGGGATCTGCCAGCAGAGCCTACCTATTATTTCACCTGTAGTTGCTAACACCATTACAGGGATCAAAATGAGAACACTGCTTGCTCTTGAGGCAGTGGTAGTGATAACTGAGATTGAAGCAAAGAAATACAGAGCTCAGTGGGGCAGATTTGGCAGGTAGGTAAAAGAATATATTTCCAAAGCTTTGCTTTCCAAAGTACAACAGTCTTAGAGTGTTCTTTTCAGAGCCAGAGGAATTCTCCAGGAGCAAAGCTCATTTCTTCCACTCAGCAAGTGAGATTTGGCTTTGCTGTAAAATCATCCTCTTAACTATGAACAGGGTTTGACCAAAGTCACAGTTTGGGAGAATTAGGGCATCTGTAGGCAATGGAGATCTTGGCAGGGCAATGACAATTGAAAGCTCCAGCTCTGACACTGGGATCCTTCCCTTATGATCCAACCTAGAACAGCCAAGCCATGGCCGGGACATGGGGTCTGCCCGGCAAGGACTGTTCTGTGTGCCCAGCAATGTGGCAGATAAGAATCATGAAACTAAATTCTGTCTGGCTATCTAGCAGTGGTGTGAGCCTGCCTTTCCTCTTAAGAGGATCAAAAACTCCTTTTTATGGTGAACTTGTAGGTTACCTTTGAAATTGATGTGGAGTGGTTGGTTAACAGTTAATGCTCTAAGTGTTGTAAAATCCCTCACAGAGTTATTATGAAGAGCTTGTAACGTCACCACTGTGTTAGTGGCTATCATACCACTCTTTACTCATTTTTTCAGTTGTTTTACCAAATTAGTACTGACACCTGCTGCACTCCCTCTCTTCTCCCAGTTACTCACTTATCAACCACAACGGATCTGTCAGTTTCTTGACAATTAGCCTGGGAAAGATGAGTCAAACCTAAAATTTTACCAAAAAAGCAAAAAGAAAAAGAAAGTGAATTTTGCATATTTTTATTTCCCTCCACAGGAGCTGGCTGTTGAAGATCAAACATTCAGTATAACAAAACAGACTGATCAAATTAGATGAACCTACATCTCTCGCCCATGCTTCACTCCTGAGAAGTTGGACTTGTGATTACTGCCAATCCGTCTCTAAGTGAAGGTGGAAATGTGAGCACTCCAGCACAGTGCTAAACAAGAGGAAATTGAACAGCTTTGTAGTGTAGAGATAAGTGTAGATTTCTGGAGTGGGGAAAAGCAGTTGGGATGAATAAAACATGAGTGACGATTCTCAGCCCCCAGTTTAAGTTGTTTCACTCTGTAAAGGCACTTGCGTGTTGCTTGGATTCACTGCCAAGCATTCCACTGCTGGGTAGTCTGGTGCTGTCCGAATGGGTGTCATGCCCTGTCCTCCCTCCTTCCCCTCCCTCTCTGTCCCCACACACAGAGGTGATGGGGTATGGTGTAGGGCAGCCCTCTGTGCTGGGACTTCAGCAGCTCTTCCTGAGCTCTGGCTGAAGTCAGCATAAGAGCATCCCAGGGGCTCCTGACAACAGAAGTAGATAAATACACTCTTGCTGTACCTCCAAGTCCTACCTGCTGCAGAGCTCCACAGTGGTGAGATTAACCTGATGTAGGGGATCTAACCCATGCTATGTTTTTTGCTTTACCCACCCATCCCTTTTTTTTTTTTTTTTCTTTTGTACATGCACTCCTTTGAAATCTTTGAGCACCTTTATGCCAAAGATGTACCTGTGTAGGGCTGAATTTCACTAAAGGAAAGATATCAATCAGTACTTATATAATACATAATTCCTGTTTAGACTCCCACATATTTACTAGAGAAAAAAAAACAAGTGAAAAGGCAACAGGGAGATACAGGTGTCCTTACTCACTGCTTAGTTTATGGACCACTCTGTGCTCCTGAGCAAAGAGGGTGTATGTAGAGATGATACTGCTGATAGAGGAGACTGCTCTAAATGACTACATACCACTCTTTAGAAATGTACAGAGCAGTGAGGAATCAGTCTAGTTGCTGTAGTCTGATTGCCTCTAAAGCAGAGTCTTGAAGGAAAGAGGAATTAAGTCAACAGAGAGTCCAACTTCCAAGAGGATGCAGACTGAGAGCCACAGAAAACAGGCACAGAAAAAAGGTTGTATTTCTACCACTTGTAGTGAAACTTGATCAGCCTCACCCCAAGTCCCTCAGTCCAATCTGTGAGTGTTCCAGGTGAGAATCGGCTTTTTGTTTCTTTGTCGATTAGATTTTGCCATTGTCGAAACTGGCAGCAGGATACATACTTCATGCCATCTGTGTAATGGGACTTTTGTCATGGTGCATTTTGCCAGAGGTACTGGTGGATGTCTTCACTGGGGTCTTCTCTCAAATATCTGCTTCACCCATAGCTGGATACTAGACTATATGAACTGGATACTAGACTATAAGAACCCCAGCTCTAGTGGAGTATTTTCTGTGTTTCCAAGTGAGAGGCTTGTGAACTCTTCTCTCCAGCAAACATTGTACCCACATAGAAAATTATATTAAAATAGTATCAGGTGGCTGGGTTTTCTTCTTTATAGTCACACACCCCTTGTTTGCTTTCACTACAATCTTGGCAGCCCATTGAGCAGCTAACATACTAACAAACCCCTGTGGATTCTGCTTATCTAAATGCCATCTAAAGGCTACAATCATCAGCTCATCAAGCATTAAACTGGAAGAACAAGCTGGTCAATGCTTTGAAAACATTCCCAGTACTAATGGAAAACTGGTGACTTGCATTTTGACTAAAATGATCTCGAAGTACTGTTTTAGAGTTAAAGTATTAAGCCTCCCACTGCTCCAGGGAGTGTGGCAAATGAGTAACTGTGGAGGAAGCCAAACCATCAGATTTGTGCTTGTACTTAAGTGGGAATTAAAATGGAACCTCTGCCTGAGTATTAATTTCAAAACTGTCTTTCTCTCCATCCAAAACAATGCCACAGGGAATGATGCAGAGATCACGCTGCATCTTGGGCAACTTGAATCTGTCTTTCAGAGAGATCATGATGAGATTGAAACACTGCTACACAGTCATCTAGACCAGGAAAAAGAAGAATGCTGCATCCCCCTCTGACAGCGAGAAATATTTGAAAAGGGGAGAAGAGGATGTAATTATAAAAGGTGGAATTTAGCCAAGATACAGCATGTAATATGTTCAGTCTTACAAAAAGTGTTGCAATACCTTTAAATAACCAGTGACAGTCCCGACCTGATTTTACATCTCTGCTGGCAATAAAATTCCTTCTCACTTTTTATAGGAATGTGATATAAAAAGAAGAGGCCCATAGAATCAGTGGCACCATTTCCTGCAACTCACAGATGGTCCTAGAAATTCCTCCCTTTTAATAACAATTTACTGACTTGATCCTATATGACTATAACAGAAATGACCTGAACTGGTTCAATGGAGATTTAGCCAGGTACTAAATCCTTTCAGGATTCTGCAAATATTTAAAGAGATAATACACTTGGGTTAGTTAACATAATGTCCTCCACTCTTTCTGGATTTGCTTTACTCACTTCTGTTTCCTTGAGTAGTCATTAAGAGTCTTCCTGGTGGCTCTTAGCACCACTCAGAAGGGCCTCAAATTATCATACCATCTCAGCCAGGTCTATCTCTCTCTTATCCCCCACATTTTCCAGGATGTGGTGGGAGGAATTCTCCACAGGGTAAACACATTGGATCTCAGGCTTTTTTTTTTTTTTTCTTTTTCCCCCTGAAAGTCTTTTCATAGAATGAGGCTTCAATCAATTCTTTCTTCCTAGACCTTCCTCGACCTCAATTACCCCTAAATTCTTTTGTCTGGTTGTTAGCCTTTCCAGGCATGAGATGGGTATTACAGCTTGAAGAGCCTTATTGGATTTGTTTCAGGTTCCTGTTTTTTCCATTTACTCTGGTATTGAATACCATCATCATGAGCTATTTCTTAACTAATGTCACTGAAAATGCATTGAGAGCAATGTTTTGCTTAGACTGTAAATAGAATCCAAAATAAGATCTGGCAAACATTCCCAGCATAGCTGATGGTGAACACAAGTATATGTATATATATATATTTATATATATATATATGTATGTTGCTTTTTGTTTTGCTACAGATATTCTATGGGTATGCACCAATTTTTAAAAGGCTGTGCATGCACAGTATTTCTTGTGTTAGGTAGTTACAGCATGCTTGTCACTGCAATATTTAGGCACAAACATTCATGCTGAATGCAAAATGAACCTCACGGTCGACTGCAAACCTGCAACTGTTGTACTGACATATTTTGCATTGGAAGATAAAAGGATTTATCAGTGTGCTTATGACCTTGGCCAGGAAAAGGGGTTTTTCTACAGGGTTTGCTTGAACTCAATAGCACACAGCAAAGCTTTTAAATGCCTGTGGACGCTATAGGGTGAAAAGCTTTGTAGAAATAGCAGAAATTATCATTATCAAGATTAACATTTCACTCCATCAGATTAGTGCATGTGTCAACTGGAATAGAAGTGTGTATGATGAGGGTTGCCCACAATTATATAAGTTAATATAATGATCTATCACAAGAATAAAGAAAGTAAATGTTCATCTTGATATAAATCTGATGAGAAAGTGAATATCTTGCAGACCAAATATTTTGGGTTTGCTCTTTGAATATTGCTAGGATGTAAAATTTGAAAGATATTGACAGTTGCTGGCTTGTTAGGTCTCTACAGAGTTATCAATTCAAAATAGAAAGGGAAATAAAATTTTAATTGGACAAAGAGTAAACCTTAAAAACACTTCAAGAAGTTATCTGTATTGATTTATATTGTTCTACTTAAAGCAATAAAAAGTCTCAGAGTTCATTACAAAATGATAATAGGAATGCACATTTGTCTTCTCAGCAAAGACAAGACTACCACTATCCCATGAGCCTATGAAATATACAATTTTTAAAGCATTTGGGTCAATTAAGTAGAAAAAATAATTCTTACTATTAAGTGTTTCAACTGCTAAGCATTGTAGTTGAGAACCTTGAAAACCTGATTTCTTCAGAGAAAGAACACCTACCTTTTATGGTGTTCCATTGCATACAGTTGTTTTATCTCATTGCATAAAGCATTAGGAGAGAGTTTGATCACTTATATCCATTTGAAATCTCAACATAGAGCACTCTGGAGTCACCTTTTTGAGAGTTACTTATCACAGACTCTTATTATTCAGGAGGGTCCAACTCAGCTGTAAGAACAAATTATTTCACTAAAAAAGATCGTCAAGATTTTAGAAGTATAAATGACACAAAAGAGGAGAAATAAAAGGAGAATGAGGGAGAAATTGTCCAAAGTATGAGTGCCTTTACCTTCCACATTCATAACTATTTATATTCTTCATTGAATCAAGAAAAAAGTCACTCAAGGTTTCCTTATGTTTGTTAGTCACACCACCTGCAGCAATACCACTCAATAATTGTCATTCTGATGTCTCAGATTGTCTGAAGTGTTCAGGCAGAATGGGATTGCATACCAGACCCAGTAAAACCTGGATCTCTCCTGCTGTCTCCATGGAAAGGGTTATCTCAAATTCACATGCCTCATAATTGAGCTCTGTGATTTCAGACTTTGAATAATCAAAGTACTGAAGTATGTTGTAGATTTATATGTATCCCTTGACACTGATAAAATAACTGAGACAGTTAAAATTACACAAATGATGATTTAACCAATATATCTCTCTGTAATTTCAAAATTCTATTTTCATTTTGTAGTCCATAATATTTCTGCATCTTATTAGCTTCTTTACCTGGATCACAAGGAAAGAAAAGACTACTGAGAGATGAGCATAAGGATGGTTGGAATTTAGCCAAAAACAGAACTAACAAAACTGAGCACAGGTGGTTGGACATATGTAAACTCAACAGACCAACAATTAAAGAAAGCAGAAGTTTGTAGCAGAAGGGATAGTCAAAATCTCCTAATGAAAGGGATTGTTTCAAACTAGGGCATTCCTCTGGAAGGCCAGAGAAGGAAATCCAACAGACTCTGCAGTCCACTTGATCATTCAGCATTCAAGAGATGAGATATTAGGAAAAGATAATTTCTGTCTGAAGAAGACTTAGATTCATGGGAAAATATGAAAGGGAAAGCACTAGTAATCAAGTTGGAATCACAACCCACAAAGGGATGTGATTATCCCTCTGATATGAACTCCTGCAAACAGAAAATTTTTATGCAAATTGTGAGCTCTTCGAGCTAGATATTGTTTTTCTATTCTGAGTTTATACAGTATCTATAGCAGATAGGCTGGGATTCTGTCTAGTCTTAGGTATTACAGTATAACAATAATTCTAAAAACTGAATATGTGTCTTCTCAATCCCAGTGGCACTGTAAATCTAACATGCACAATATTTGACTGTGTTCAAAAACTTTATCACAAAAATTTTCTCTTTGCTGCTCCCCTCCTCTCATTCTGCTATGATAAATGGAGTACTGTTCGGCACTGATTACTAGAAAGTGGAGGAAGAAGTATAAAGCCACTTCTTTTTTTTTTTTTTTTTTAAACAAAACGCAGTGATATTTTCAACACAGCCTAAGCAAAGACACTGAAATAAAAAGGTAGAGTCTAAGTAGTAATTATATATACATGCACATGCACACGTGTTCATGTGCTACATGCTTAGCACAGTAGTGGCTTCATCTGTCATAGCCATGTTGAAGGATAGACAACGATAGAGAGTAATACTCAGGGAAGAAAGGGGAAGTAAGGGCTGCAGTCAGGACTTCATACATCCAAAGCAGTAATGCAGAGAATGTTCTGATTCAGAAATGTCTGCTCTGTATTCGAATGACCCTCTAATGTGAGCTTTGTGTAGGAAATCTATTTTTATCTTCCACTCAGGAAAGTAAAGAATGTGGAGCTGTGGATTATATGCTTTTACTGCACATAGCTGGAAAAGGTTTTGACTTCTTTGGGATCTACTTTTTTAATCCATTGCACCCAGTGAAATTGTAAGGATGTTTTGCAATATGCCTTAAAAGCCATTTCTCCATAAATTGTAATACGGTGTTCTCAGACCATGGGATTTTTAAAAAATACTTAATGGACCTTTCTCTTCTGCCACAGATGTGAGAGTTGCCTTCCGGGCCAAAAGTTGGATCATAATCAAACACTTAGCTGAAAATCTTAACACCACTTTGGTCTGAAAGAGTTCAGACCTATTTTATTGTTCTTTTTTTTTTTTTTAATTATTAAACACTTAAAAATTACTCCTGGACCCCAAGTTCAGAAACAAAAATAAAACCTAATATGGTTCTGGTTTTACTGACCTCATGTCTATGTTGTTTGTTCCTTAAAATATGAGGATTGAAAGATTTATTTGAGTGAACCAAAACTTTATCTTATCTAAATTCAAAAAGTTAGTTATAAGTAGCATAAAATACATGGCTGCAAGCAGCAACAAAAAATATTTTCCTGTCCTTTATTGTTTGGTGGTGTTTGCTTAGCAGCTGGTAAATAGGCTATTAAAAAAGACTTGGGGACAATTTTCCAAGAGGCATGAATGACACTGGAGTCCTGAACTTTGGTTAAGGACAGATAGATAAAGCTAATATTTGAGTTTAAAGAAAACAAATCTCCCTCCCAGAGAGGCACATTTTGAAAATGATGGTAAAAGGTTCTGTGCCAATTCTAAGAAACATTTTCTCTGAGCAATAGAGCTTTGCACAAGAAGTTTTGGTCCTATTATTCCATTGTCAAGGGGGAGTCATTCACATTCAACTATCAAAAGAATAAATATTTTGAAAGAAGATTATCTGAAAGGGAAATTTTGAGGATGCATGTAAAATTTTGTGACCACTGGAAGCAATAAAAAGTCCTAGGATTTCATTCCTTCAAACAGATTTAAGTGGTTCCAGTTAGGCATGACTGCTGCTATCTGTGGGAATAAAATGATTCCAAAAAACCAGTTCATAACAGTTATCTGGCAAACAGATCAGACAGTGCTATTATAGTCAGCATGCAAGCCATTTTCCCTGTTAATTATATGTGTCTAATGTCAGAGATCTAATTATCTAAGAAAAAATTAAAATTCCGAAAAGAGCACAGAACTGAAAAAACCTGGAATAGAGCCAAACTTCCCTGAAGTTTTCACTCATTGAGATGTTAGCCTGAGACATAAGCATTGGTTCTGACTATATTTTAGCTATCTTAGTTTGTTTTTTTTCCAAGTGGAATGGAAACATAGAAAAAAAAATGAATCCCTGGATTTATCACTTTCAAGTGCTTGCCTTTTTCCAGTGTTTTTTATTCCATCTGACTGTACCAAATTACCCTGATTATTTTTTCTTTCAGTCACTATGAGAGAAGCATCCCTGGAAACATATAAAATTATTTTGTGAAATAGTTTTACACCAATATGAATTTTAACTCTGAGAAGACGACTCACAAATTCCTAAAGGCATGGAAGAATATAAATAACTGCTCTGTTATACAGTCAAGCTTATCAATTGTCATTAAAATTTAAAACAGAAATTAAATTTTAGGTGAAATCTCTTCCTGAAAGGATGTTTTCTCTGCATAGGTGTTCGTCTTCTTTCATCTAATTCAAGAAATTCTGATGACCAGTATTGCGAAGCTTCTTCCCATCTTCCACCTGCAGGTTTCCTGGATTGAGGACCAGGTCTCTTGGGAAGCACTGTGCAAGTCAACAGCACATTTGCATTTGGCAACTTTGTCTTTCTGTTTCCAGCTGAAATACCTTGTCATCCTTCTGAGTTGAGATTGGTGGACTGTGCTCTCCACAGAGAAAGTGGAAACAAATATGAATGGAAGAAGGAAAATCCTGTGAAATGTCCAGGTATTGTGTTGGTTCCCAATGGGAAGCAGCCAAGCCATAACCCAAGCGGCATCTGAAGACACATGTAGAAATTGCATTTTTATTGATCTTATAATTTATTTTTTTTTAAGATGAAGCCTAAAGTCTCTTCCCGATTTTCAACTTCTCTACTACCAAGAGGGTATAACATGAGCTGAGGGCAAATTTATAGAAGAATTCACCAAAATGAGAAAAAAGTATTAACTTGACATTACAGAAGCTATATTAACTACATCACCTGGGACCACAGAAGACACACAAATTAATGGAATCATCGTTCTCATTTTGTAAGAATCTACCCATGAGGGAACAACCTGACAAAATATAAGTCACAATTTTAAATGACAAAGCTGAACCATTTCATCTTAGGTGTCAGACATTCCGATGCAGAAAGGACAGTCCCTGGTTTTGGCACACACATTCCTCTTTTCTCTATTTTTCTATATAGTCTGTCTCACAAAGAAATGTAAGTATACCAATGCATTTCAGCACAGTTTAAAAGCCACGTCCTTATTTCAGCTTCAGGGATTCCTATTAATTTCCTTCAAATGTTATATGTTAATTCAGGAAACAAGGATTTTCTGCTTTAATTTATCACCTTAGTTGTCAGGTTATATTCCACTCTCAGTCCTGGACATGTAAGTAATTTATATATTCCCCATAAGAGTAGCTTTTATATTGGGGGTCTTATCTAACAAATAGTTTGTCAGGAGTCTCCAAGAAAATTAACCTATTACTTTTTCACTCAGATTATACCACACCACTATAATGTCTATTTGGATTCATTGGCAGATGTAAAGATGCATGGTTGCCAGCGTGCTGTAACCAACTGGATATGTTTTCCCAGTGTGGAGGAGGTGAATTGCTGCTCAGTGAGAGCACTGCTGGTGTCTTGGCCATTTTAAAGACTCATTGCAGACTTGGAATACAGCCATCAACAGTAAGGCTTTTGGGGAACATGTTCTGAATGTGCTCCTTTGAGCTGTGGCCAGAGGATCTCACCTTATTCCAGAGGTGGGGAGGGAAAGAGCGTGGAGTTACAGGGTTATTCGTCTAAAAAAATCCTGTGTGCCTGTGTTCACACCACGGGGACTCAGGAATGGACTTCAGGAAGATTTCAGAACATGTTTACGAAAAAGCTGTGGTTTGATCAGTGATTAGCTTATGGAGGCAAGAGGTAAAACATTAGAAATGAACACCTATCTGCCGCAGACTCACTGGCTGTTTTGGCTTGAAGAGAAATAAGTGGTTTTTTACTCCTCAAAATTCTAATTCAACAATGTAAAATATCCTACCAGAAATTGCTGAGCCTTTTCTAAGCCCAGCTTTGCAGTTGTAATGTCCTCAGTCATGTAGGCATGAAGACTTTTGGTAATACACTGAAGGCTAACACCTATATTAATTACTGAAACACCAAACATATCCCCTAACCCACTCTTAGACCAGTGCAAACTAGCTCTTCCCACCCACACTCTGTCTTGGCCTTTTACTGCAAGAATTGTGCACAACCTATCTTATCTCTTCAGACAAATCTCTCCAGTGTTTGTCACTGCTCATGTGGACAAACCTTTCAAACTTGTGAGTCACTACAGCTTGATCAAGCCATGTGTACACATGAAAGGAGGAAGGAGTGTGCTTGTGGAAATGCAGTGCTTTCAAAGCTAATGGCAGCAACTCGAAATTCGCACAGCAGAAATCATATTATGAAACACTCTTATAGGCAATCAAATGACACTGCAAAAAGTGTCTGTGATTTTGATGTAAATCTGTCAGGTGGTTAATCTGTTTTAGAGGAACCCGATTTCTGCGAATTTTGATGCACTTGACGTTAACTGTTCCTTAACTGTAACAGAGATTGAACCCAGAAGAGTTTTGAGTTTGAGGTTTCCAGACACTTGGAGACATTTTCCTTACAAGAGTCCACAAAAAAGGGAACATTTGCCCATATTACATTCACAGCCCATATTAAATATCACAACATTCCTATGACTGCTGCCACTGTCAAAGTCAATGAATAATTTGAAGGCTATAATATAAGAACTACGGTTTCTTGGAGAGCGGAGTAATTGCACATTTAGGAGAAAGTTCAAAATCCAATTTTACATATAGACATATATGCAAGTGCACACACACATATATATAAATGTTGCAAATACTCTTCTAGGCATGGTGTACTGAAATAATTGTTATGATTACAAAAATTACAGCCAGCAGAGAATTAGCTGCTGGGCCATCACTGCAGAGCGAATAAATCTCACAAATCTAAACATCTCTAAGCTGCAGACATAAAAGACCAACCAACATCTGAATTTTGTTTCACATCCTGCAACCTCCTTCTCTCCCCTGTTCTTCTCTTGATCTTGTAGTTCAGAAACCACACAGCTTGTTCCAGGCACAACTCTGACATCCTTCTCGCTGCTCCAGTGTAACTCTTCATCACCCTCCTCATGTGTTTTCATGGTGCTTCTACTACAAAAACCAATTTTTATTTAACACTGGAAGCTGCATTTCTGAATTTGTTGGTCCTAAGCAAATGTCTCAGTCCATGGAAGAGAACTGAATGGGATCACTGAGCTACAAAAGAGCTGCAAGAACTGGGGCCTAAACCTACATCTTTTGTATGATCTCAGACTCTGAAACAAGGCCAATCCTTTAATGCCTTTTTTGTTTTTTTTTTTTTAATACCTTCCACAATACAGATTTAAAGCAACCTGGGATGGCCAAACTACCTTTAAATGGAAAATTAGTTAGTTCAACCTGCACTAATCTCCATGTTTAGATCACTGCAATGTGAAGGTCTGTCCAAATCCTTAATCTGTGAACTCCATGGCTATCTCTTTCTCTCAACGCAGCCACAATGTAAAACTAAGACCCCAGTGTATTTGTGGCACAGCTTGCCCATGACTTGTCAGCAGGACAGCTTTTACTTCTCCAGCACTGCATTGGTCATGCATCTTTGCTTCTTGCTGGAAGAGTGGCTCACAAAGGGCCCCAGCAAAGGTTTATTTAACACAAAGCAAGAGCAGTTAGAAATAAGGACACTGAGCCAAGCACACCTCTCAATCCAGCTGACTCGTCACTGTGAGCCCATCAGCCTAATCAGAAAGATGTGATGAGGGGCCACTGTCCTCCCTAGAAACACCCAGCTGTGCATAGAGCTGGCAACAGTAATCAGCCTTTTGTCTGAGGCAGGAAGAGGTTAGTGCCACAATTACCACGGACTGACACTCAGTGGCAGAGCCTTGGCTATCTGTGTGTGTATGGCACAGGGGGATTTTTAGGTTGTGTGAAACTTTGCTCCAGTAACTAGACTCATTGAGAAAAAATAACAAAAAATAACAAA
>VXAU01002917.1:722900-773823 GCA_013399695.1 Formicarius rufipectus
AGATGGATATTAAGATCTAGAGGACTTAATTGAAAACTGTCAAAACTGTGAGATGTTGCAAAAAAACCTCCAAAAGAAGCAATTATATACCTGCAGTTTTATGAAGTTATTTCTGTTTTAATACAAAAAGAATTGTACAAAGCTTATTTTAAAATGTTGAAATGAGACAGAATTTCTTTTCATGCTGTTGTATCGCCATGCTTTTTTGAAAAATTATAGTTTCTAGTCCTTATGATTATGACTATAATTTAGAAAACATTAATTGCAACACTATGCAGAGTAGAAGTATCTGCAGTTACTGCCTGAAACAATAGCTTGGATGCATATGAATTAGTTCATCCACCTCAGCACATATTAACTCTGAAGACATATAAAAACAATACTATTACCATTTTACTACTATTCATTTAATTTGAAATACCTAGCTAAAGCACACATCTCAAAAACTCTAAGCATAACACCAAACATTCTCTCTAAGCATAAAACCCTTTTAACTATATTGTATGTAAAATGTTGTTCTTCCAGCCTGTTGATTTGTTGGAGTTCCTCTGACTGAGATGTTTTCTTCTGGCAGGGGAAAAAAAAAAAAAAAAATCACCTTTACATAAAACCAAAATATTTTTTCTGAAGCTAAAGTTGACAAAATCTGAACTGGGAGATGTAGTTTCTTTCATATTTGGGTTACATTCTTTGTACAAAATTCCAAGGACCCCTGAAACTGCAAAATAGGTGTTTAAGCCCAGACTTATATAGTCTTTAAGTTCATAGGATCTGGTTAACCTAGTTACAAGGTGTACTGCATTAAATAAGAGCCAGACAACAGAAATGTTGGAAGGTTTTTTCATGAATTTGTTTTTTCTTTTTCTTCCAGTAAAACAGTGAGCCAAACTGAAAGACTTTGTTTTATTCCAATCTAATTCCTCTTTTAGCTCAGCAATATTGTTGGGGTTTTATCCTTCACTTACATTTTCTTTCAGATGCAGATCTGGAAAGTAGTTCCCTGTTTCTCAATTTGTGTCATGGGCACAATGAGCCAGTGGGAGATGAAGGCAGCGGAATTCCACAGGCCCCCCACGGACTGCAATTAAAATGAGGACCAGAAAGCAATTACTCTGTGAAAGTATATATATCTGCAGCCACCTGGGAGGGGTGGCATTAATAAAGAGTTTTAATGCTGTTGCCTAATTAGGAGGAGGGGAGCTAAGGTTAGCAGTTTTACGTGTTGCAGTGATTCAAAAAATGACAAAGGGGAGTGAGAAATAATAATTTTAAGGTAAAAGGAGCTTCACTTTCAAGCTAACAGCAACTATGCTTTCATCTGATGCCTGCATGACAGATGGACAGAAACAGTCCTAAAACTTCTCAGCCTAAGAGTCTTAGAATTGTATACGTTGGAAAAGACCTCCAAGATCATCCAGTCCAACCATTAAGAGCGTGTCACAGATTCTGGAAATTTACATCTTCAAGAAAAAGAAAATTGGTCCTATTAGGAAAGGACTCAATTTATGTATTTCTTTTGAACCTCACTGCTGTCCTGTTACATACTCCCTTCCTCTTCGTGTCTCATTTGGGCACATGCCAACATAACAAGCATGACTGGTTGGATCTGAGGGCTCTTCAAATTTGCTGGTGCTTTTGATCCTTTCACCATTAAGTAGCCAGAAGTTCCAGGGCAGAAACATTTCTGCTAATAATATCCAGACTACTGTGAATTAATTTAAAAGGGCTTATCATACTACTTCCAATAGCCAAGGTTCCCTCTCTGCACCCACAGAATGAACTTGACTGGTGGTCTGCCAGGCAGATGGGCTCCAGTGTCTGTCACCTCCTCTCAGTGATACCTATAGGAAAAGCCAGACCCTCACTTCTTCTCAGGGGGTCAGAGGGAGGTTAGAGACCAGCTGATAAGCCAAATGCAGCTGTACTACAGGGTTTGATGGGAAACATTTTCTAAGGATGCTGCATTGCATCCTCTGCTAAACTAAACTACCTTTTCCTGTGCGACAAGTTGGTCTGCATGATTTACACAGAGAGATTCACTGTATTATATTCAGTTTGAATGGAAGAAGAACTTGAGACAGGATGGATAGGAAACTACACTCTTATGGTAAAGCATGTGAGACTATAGTATGCTCACTGTTTATCAGAACCTTAGTTTTAAATATTATTTATCTGGCAGCACATCTAGAGGCAGAGAAATCCATATTTGATCATTGGTAAATCTGAGGTAAAAGCACAGCTGTAGAAGCATCTCTTCCTGCTTTTTCCCAGGTTTCCAGCCACTTGAAACAACCCTTTCCCGAGCTGTATTGTTAGAATTATGAGGCCATGACCCCATGCAGTATACGTGTTGCCTAGACACAGAGATCCAATAGTTCTATATTGGATGGACTGGCACTGTATGCTGTTTATTAACAAAATAATTACTTCCCATGTGCTAGTTATTTACTTTGCTACTGGAAAATATGCCACAGTAATATCAACATGGGGCAGCCAGCACATAACATTTATACTGAACTTTAAGTCATTTCAAGTACTGCTGGAGCATTTAAGAATGGGAATCTTAGAAACAATCACAACTCTCATATATTTTGAGTATGACCAGAACATGTTCAGTTGCTCTAAAACACTAACATCTACTTATATGTAGTTAGGAGGGTTAAAGGTGGCAAAAGCAGGTATTAATATATACTTTTCCCCTTTTGATGTACAAATAAAACCTTGTATATATACATATCAATATCCATAAAACTTCACAAGTCTTTCTCTCCAGGACTAACTGGTGATGACATTTTTAAAGATCATTCAGAAAGCTATATGCTCAAATGCTATTATGCCTCTATACTGTCAACTGAAAAAAAACACCTCATGTACCCTTTTAAGATCTCAGTTACACACTTTCCCTCCCTGCAAAGCAGCCAGTTGAGGTGAGACAACAAGAGCAATCCCTGTTTTAGGTTATTCAGAAACTATTCTTTCACTCTTAATCTCATGAAGGGGAAGCAGGATGCTTAAGGAAGTCTGGAGAAGCCACAAGACTTTCTTCCCCTTTCACCACCCACACAACAGGTCTACACACAGGATATTGTTGTTGGCTGGACTTCACGAATGAAGATCTCGGGATAAGCCTGTGCTATGGATTTTTTAGGTGAGGCACAGTGTGCACGGAACTGGCCCCACCCCCTTTACTCCTGAGGTTCATCTTGCCACGGCCGAGCACGCTCGGACGGCGACAGCGAGTTCCTCCAGGATTCGAACCAGCGTCCTCAGAGGAGGAGCCAGCTGCACAGGCGGGGGCCTACACCACTCGGCCAACGCCCGCCGCCTCTCAAGTGTAACATCTCAAATTAATATTAAGGAAAAAAAACTAACAAACAGAAAAGCAATAATGTCAGGCTGTTGAGCAATCCTGGGAGCCCACATAGGTCAGAGCACCAGGGGAAGACCTCACCTTATCCTCTCTGCCACCGAATGACACAAACGTGGCACTGCAGCCACGCCTGCAACACAAGCTGGGGCATAACACAGGATATGGAGAGCACTTCTAATGGAGATAAAAATATTGCCCTCCCACTCCTGTGAGGAATGAGACCCCAAGGCTCTGGCTTAACAGCCACCATTCAGTGCATGGACTCCTAAGTGGAGTCACACAAGCTTGCAAGGATTTCTGTTGCTGTGAAAAGCCCTCTTAATAATTGCAGCTGAAGCTCAGCATGTTTCACCTGTGCTACCTTGCTGGGCACTATGGGCAAAATTCTTAGAGAAATAGTTTTGTTTAAAAACAAACAGGAGAGAGTAGAAGTCAGTGGAACTTAAAAATAAAATGCAATTAAAACAATTAAAAATATCTATGAAATCAGAATGATAGTGAATATAATGTGTATATATTAAAGGTCAACATGTTTCTCCCAGTAGAGTTACCACAAGTCTGCATTTTCCTGGCATGGCCTCTTGTACCTCAGACATTCAGGTCAGGAAGAGACAAGGTATTTAGCTACTCCCCCAGGATTTTCGAGACACACAGACTTCCTCTTGGAGCACTAAGTCTGAGTGGACTCCCCAAACTCCAGAGATTTGGACAACTCTTCTACAGGTGTCAGCCACATGCGCATCACACATACACAGATCCTGGATGCTCTGGATGAGAGAGACTAGGCCTGGGACAACTATATATAACCTAAACATCCATCTAATAGACTAAACTGTGATAGAAACAAAGATGCATTGACTGTGGCATCAGCTTCGTATGAACAGTATGTCTCATAAATCCAGCATGCATTGGGTTCACTCTGAGTGGCTTTCTGTGTATGTGTACCTGGATGACACCAGGGGAGCCCTGGGCCAGAACATGGTGTTAATCTGCCATGAGAGAGGAGGGAATGGTAGTGCTGAGTAACTCATGCTTTTTTAAAAACACACTGTGAAGTGTAGAAGATTTCATGATAAAATAGTGATGCTACATCTACTCAGCATGTGTCTGAACTGTGTGATTGCTGTAGTTCTATTCTACCTGACTTATTTTAGCTTGAGGCAAATGTTTCACTACAGATTTGACTCCATTTTGAAATGCTTTCCTTCTGTGCTGTTCTCACTACTTGACAATTCTCTCCTGAGTAGCAGACTTCTCAGAGTGTTTCTGTGAAGATGTCTCTACAGAAAGATTCCTGAAAAATGGCTGGTAATGTCAGCTATGAGAGTGAAAGGTAGGGGTCCTGAATGTGTCAGAGACAACAAAGAGACAGAACAAAGTCTCTAAAAGGGCATGTGAGAAGAACTCATTCTCCTTAAGGGGAGAGAGGGAAAGATAGAAAGGAATTTGAGATGTCAAAATTGACTTCAAATTACCAAAAAAAGGCTCTCATTTCTGGTCTTACAGTCTTCTGATTCAATTGTCTACATTTCCTTTCCATTTCCCCAGTCCTCATTCCTTCCCAGATGCATACAGGATGCTTGATGGAGACCTTTTCTTAATGCTACTTCTTTGTGGATACATTTCTGCAATATGAAACGGAAACCTTCCTCTCTGTAAGTGGAATTGAAGAACCATTCTCTCAATTTTAATTTTAAGGTTGGCATAATACCCATGAGTCTATAAAGCAAATCTAAGATCAAGGCATCTCTCAGGAAATGCTGCAACAACAAGAGACAGTGATGCATCGTGCTTGGAAAGAAGTGAGTCATCCTTTCCAGCCAGCATCAGTACTTGCACTGCTTTTCCTTAACCATGGAGCCCACTACCAGGACCATTTTGGCCTATAATCACAAGTGCAAATCTAATCCTGTACCTGGGGCATGGCTTATGCTAAAGCCTTGCCCTCCCAGGGATGGACCCATCCAACCTTGCAGGCTAACCTCACTATTTCTGTTTTCCCTGAGCAACAGTAACTGCTCAGCCCAAGCAGAACATTTGGAGATAGAAGGGGACTTTGAAGACAAAATAAAAAGATAGGAAATAGAAGAGGGTGATTTTAACTACACAACAGTAGCGGTTGTTGCTCATCACCAGCAGGCACTGACTCCTTTATGAGCATGGTAGCTTTATAACAGAATAACAAGGCCTGGAAGAAAGTTGATTTACTGAATTTTACAAGTAAATACATCACAAACTACTGTAACCTCAAGGAATTGAAAAACCCATCAAACAAAGCCAACCAGACACACTGCCCTCCTATTAAACTAGATGTGGCCTGAACATTTTTTTGGATTGCAAAACAAGTTTCACTCCACTTCTGAAAAATAAAACCTATAAAATTTGGCAACAAAGACCTATAAACTTTCTCTGCTAGCAGCATACACAAGACTTGCAATTCTCCGTTAGTTATAGGAAGAGCTGGGTTTTCACCAAATACAGTGGACAATCAATCCAAGATAATTTGCAGTATCATTCCCAGGAATTAGTGTCTGCAACCATAGGATGATTTTTTTATATTATCCCTTCCCTTACCACGAGAAATCACTTATTTTTTGTTCGTGTGTTGTTTTGAAAACTAAAGAACTCTCAATGTCTTGTTGCTGTAGCATTTGTGGTGGAATTTTAAGCATCTACCCAATCCAACTTCTTGAGCTCTTTGAAAATCCAACCTCTTATTCTACTGCTTAAATACTTACTGTGAGTTAAACCAATTTGCAGAATTTGGCCTGGAAAATGAAGACCACCTAACTTGTGCTCAGATTAGATTCAGAAAGACAAACAGCTTAAGAACCACTGGCAAAAACAGGCAAGAGACACAAGCACTTTAAAAACTAAATAATATGTCATTAAACCCTAAAAGGAAAAACAAAAACAGTGTGCTGGTTTGGACAAAGAGAGGGACATGCTCACATTTCAGAGAAGACCATAATGGTTAAACTCTTCTGTAGCTCTTTACCAAGAGCAAAACTATTTAAAACTATTAAGACTGTCTGCTTTGGGGTCTGCTGATGAGGATGAGAAAGGTGAGGTGCAAGGCTGAGGTGGCAGCTGCCATGGCCATGCAAAGAGACTGAATAGGCCCAAGGTAATATAAAGTGCATGGGTACAACTGCAAAAAGGTGTGGTGGGCTGGCTGATGTAACCCTGGGATCATACACTGAGACCGATTCCTGAACAAACCTCACCTCTGTGCCATGTCGGTCTGCATGGAAAACACAGGTTTCCAGAGGTGTGCTGGTCACCTTTGCAAGCAGGGAGCTTTTTAGGGTAGTTTGCTGCCTGTGGGCAATAGCTGCATAACAAGTTCAGGAATTATCTGTGGATGTGAGAAGTTCTGTGGTGAGGGCAGTAGGAAAGGTGTCTGCAAAAAGCACAGCTCTAGCAGAAACTCTGGTGTCCCCACAGCCCTAGGGCTGCCCAGTACGACAAAGGATAGTACATCCCAAGTTTTCTTAAGGGACACAGTCCGAGGTTTGCGGGTGTGCAGCCCTAGGATGGAGGACTAGGGGCAGTTCTCAGCCAACTTCAGCCACGCTGTTCACCCCAGCTCCTACTGCAGGCACGACAGGGGCAAGGTCATGCCAAAAACATCCTTTGTAGACTCTCAGCATGGCAGGTGATGGGCTTCCTTAACAGTCCTCAGAATTTCACAGCACACAGACAGCCGAGGTGTTCAGCCTTGAACTTGCTGCTGGGGATGTCTTTACAGGGCTACATAGACACAGTCACTACCATGGAATGTCAAAATGCTTTTCCCTTCTACAGACTCACAACCACAAGGATGTAAACAGAAAAGTCCCAGATAAACTGTATGATAAACTCCTGTTACTGATTTTTTCATCTCCATCTTCTTTAAGGCCAAAATGATGTATTTACTAGGACTAAAGCACAAAAAGAAGATTAAAAAACCAGACTTCTTTTTATAGCAATTTAAAAAATCATTTCAGAATGAAGAATGCTATTCTTAAATGGCATTTCTTTTCCTGAGGAATGTGGCAAAACATAGAATAACGAATCTGAACTCCCTGCCAAAAAAACCTCAAACCAACCAAATAATTTATATTCTTCCCTACAGCTGATTCCTTTAGGGAGAGGTGAAGGGGGGGAGATTCTGTTTGCTTAACCGTTCTTCAAAGGTTGCCAGAACCCTAATAGGTCAGAAGGTCAGGAATCAGTTATGGCAAGATGAAGTCTTTCAAATACTTCTCTGAAGGTCTTGCTGCTTTTATTTATTTATTTATTTATTTATTTATTTATTTATTTATTTATTTATTATCAACTTCAACAAGTTCTCTGTGCCTAATAAAAATAGGTCACCTCCTGAGTTTCCCATCCTTCTAGTTATATACATAAAAACAGATCAGTCAGCTTTCCTTCTGCTATTTCACAAGTTCTATATGAGCACAGAAGTGCACAGCTGTAGAAATAATTAATGAAAGTCTCAAAAATGTTAAGCTATTTTTCATCATAACACTTGGAAATAATTGATTATTTGAGGCAAGTGACTGAAACAATAAACCAGGCAGCAACAAACAAGACATGGTATGGATAAGGTGCTCTGAACCTTATCCATATTTCCGCCTCCAGCTCATCACTAGAATAAAGAAAAAGCAAAAACTTTTTTTTTTTTTTAATTTAAATCTGCACTTTTCTGTTGGCATTGGATATTTGTCCCTTAAATTTTAATTTTGTTTATGATGATCAAAAATGTGGATTTGAAAAGAAAAATATGTTTTCACTTTGAAAATGCTGTATGAAATATGAAAAAGAATATTATAAGGACATAAATTTTCCTGAAGCAATTTTTTTCCTGAATTCAATTCCCCACTGGGGGATTGTTTAGGTCATGCAAAAATTGATTTTCCAGCTAGTAAACAATGTGACTGAAAACTTTTGCTTTAATCTAATGTTCCATCCAATCTTGTCTAAAATAGTTCAATAATTATGACCTCATTTCAAAAGTTACTCTCCAGATTTCTTATTATTTACTTAAAGACAGATAAAATCAGATATGCCATTTAGTCAAGCAGTAATTGCACAGTCAACTAAATCACATGTATTTCAGTAACCACACATTTATATGAAGTGTATTAAAAGTTTTGGTCTTTTCTGATTGCACATTCCCTAGAATTCACTAGCACCCACTATCAGTCATTAACACCATGGGCCCTCAGTTCCCTCTAAATTTAATATCATATCAGATATGAAAAATATGAAATCATGGAAGAAAAAAGCATTTTTCCATGCACAGCTATGTATTTATAAAATATGCTTACAGACAAATGCCCACACATAGCATTCTGTACACTGAAAAAATGTGATGGTGTCATTTAGGGACATTTTAAGCAGGTCTATGAAATACTAGAACACGAAAAAAATCTGCTTCTACAGAACTGCACTGCAGGAAAGGACTGTAAAACAACCTATGTGTAACAATGTACAAAAGTGTAGCTAGTTAACAAAAGAGTTAGGAACAGGGTAGATAGTCCCACTGTGGCTGTGAGGAAATGAAAAACATCAGGAAGACAAAATGGGCAAATAATGTGTAATAAATTGCTTTTTTGTGATCTAAAGAGAGAATAAAGAGAATTATAAAACTATATCCTGGTATATAATATATATATGTATATATGCTCTATTGCAAGTAGATCATAGTGTGTTTCTCCTGAGAAAAACACATACAACTATAAACTCATAATTAAATATGTTGGCATTTTCCCTGCCTTTATCTGCAATTCACTGGTGAAGCTGAGGGACAGTAGTGTGTAGCCTGCCATGGCTGTGGCAGGAGAGCCTACCCCAACGAGACCTAACATCTGCCTGGAGAATGCAAACAGTGCAAGCTCTCATGCAAGCTGTCCGTGATGAGTTACTGATGGTGCCATGCTGCTGTTTTGGTGTTGAATTGCACTAAAACCAGCCTGGTTCACCAAACTTCAAGCACGTATCCTGCTTTTTGAAGTTGGATATGACAGATAAGCTGGTAGCTGGCCTGGAAATTTGTGACTAGCAGTCAATTGCTTTATACCGTAAAAGTCCAGTCCCCTTTCATATAGTCAGATTCTTCTGACATAACCCTTCTATGTGTGGAGATCCCTACTTTGAGTGGGAATGCCCTTCAAGGATACTTCTTGAGGTTGTGCAAAAGAGATGACTCCATGGTATGAGTGAGTTACATAAAATTTGTACTTTATTTCTTTTTGCTAGCTTCAATATAAGTGCTTTAATAATTGCTCCAATATAGTGCACTATCCTATCTTACACTACACTACTAGTAATTGTAGCTTTTATATTGTACAGCAAATAATTCTGATTAAGATCTTTTGTCTGATCTCTTGTAATAATACATGATTTTTTAATATCAATTATATTAATTATAATATAATTATTAATAAATATAATTATACTAGAATAAATAGAGTAATATTATAATTATGATAAATAAGTAATGCATATAATTAGTAATTTATATTAATTTAAATCTCCTTTTGCCAATCATTAAAAACTGCAGGACAAAAGTGGTTCAGTCATACTTTCAGTTGATCCTGTTGACATAAGCTGTGGCTGATTGAATTCAGCCACACCTGGACTCCTGTGGTGGTTTTCACCCAGTGTCCACCCCAACCCCTTTCCCAGAGGGAAAGGGAAAAGGACAAAAGGCAAAAAACAGCTGAGAGATAATGGCAAAACAAACTCAGAGTAGCTAAATACTTAAATTTATTACTAACAAGATAAGAACTAAAACTAAAATTAATAAAACTAAATAGTAAGAAATAAATCAGTCTTAAGAACACCCTCTCCTTCCACTCCTCCTTCTCTCCAGCAGTTGGAGGGAGCAGGGAATAGCAGTTTTGCAGGCAGTTGTTGTTGCTGCCATTGCTCTTGTCCTGTGGGTCACTCCATGGGGTGCAGGGGGGTCTCTGCACCCTGATGGGCTCCGTGGGCTGCAGGGGCACAGCTGCTCCCCCACGGTCCTCCCCACGGGCTGCAGGGGGGCCACAGCTCTGAGTCCTTCCCCTGCTCCCGTGGGGTCTCTCCCACGGGAGACAGTCCTCAATAGACCTCTCCAACATGAGTCCACCCCCCGGGCAACATTTCTACTGGGGGGAAAAACCTGCTCCAGGTGGGGCTCCATCTCCAAGAGTCATGACTGCAAGTCTCTTCCAGGATCTTGCTCCATCCTGGGCCTTCCACAGGGCAACAGCTCCTTCTGCATCCACCTGCTCCTCCAGGGGCTGCAGGGGGGTCTGTGCACCCCGAAGATCTCCACGGGCTTCAGGGAGTGGGGGGGCGGAGAACAGATTTCAGTCCTTCCCCCCCTGCTCCAGCGTGGGGTCCCTCCTTCACCTCCTTCTGCTCTGACCTTGGTCTGTGCGTTGTTATCTCATGGTCGCAATTTCAACTGTGCAACACTCCTGAATTCTTAAATATGTTATCCCAGAGCTGTGACTGTGATCCTTAATTGGCTCAACTCTGTCCACCAGCAGGAAGTCCCTCCTGGCCCTGGCTGTCATTGGCTCCACAGGGCAGGAGAAGCTTCTAGCAGTTTCTAACAGAAATCATCCTGGATAGCCCCCCTTTCTACTAAAATTCAGCTACAGAAATCCATGACAACTCCTCTCTGAGAAGGAGTTTGAAAAGCAAGGAAGTCCTTTCTTCACCTTGTGACTCAACAGCAGGGCTTTTAATAAACTTTGTCTAAACCTTCCACTCTCGCCTGCGACAATGGCCTTGAAGCTTATAGAGCTTCTTTGACATAATTCATAGCAATTTCTGGAGCCAAGAGAGCTATTTTATTTTATTTGTCTGGTTCAAGATGCCAACAATCTCATTAAGAGCGACAATACTTGGTTGTGGCTGATGTTACCAACTCATGGAGGCAAAATCTTATTTTGGAGAGGCAACTTCCCATTGGTCTTACTCATGGCAAATTATGTGCTGCAGATATAGAGGGAAATGAGAACAAAGGATACCACATCAGACTGTGCCTGAAATACTCATCCAAGTCACGGTCATCAGTGTTGGTACTGGTTGCATCTGCTGAGAAATAAGCACAATCTGAATGCTTCCCAGGAGAGGGAGTGTCCCATCTTTGCTAAACACCAGGAGGGAGAGGAGGCTGAAGGCTTGCATTTGCTAAGAGCAGCACCGGATAGCTTTGCAGCTCAACACCCCAAACTACAGGCAACAGCCTGACGAGAAGCTGCTCAGTGGCAGCTGTTGCCCTCACTCTCCATTTTGGATTTGGAATATATCACCAAATTAGAATTCTGTTTCTGTAAGCCTTGGGTTTATAGCTTTTTATTCATAAATTTAACCATGACCGGGGCTATTGTTTTCCCCTGGTAGCACATCTCAGTGATTCATAGTTTGAAATGATTCATTTAAAAACTCAGGGACATTCTCAAGGGGTTATTTTTGGAAATAGCCAAGCATTGCAATAGCATCCTAAGGATTTACTTATCGAAAGGCAGAGGAGATCAGCAGCTGGGGGATCACAAACAGCTGAACCTTGAGCTCTGCTGGAAGCCATAGTGAGGAAATGTTCCTGTGTGTATGCTCGTTTTCTATTAATAAGAAACTGGGAAAGATGGTGAGCAAAGCAATGATAGAACTCATTAGGGCCATCAACTTATTTTCTTCACCATCTCAGTATTTCCCCTTTAGCTTTTCATCATTATTTTTTTTATTTTATGACTAAATGTTAAAAAAAATAATTAGAGTGCTAGAGGACACACACAGCTTTTTTATATAAAAGGATTTAAAATCGAATTTCCCTCAAGGTAAGTAAGTCTCTCTAACTGTTCCTTAACTAGCAACTCAGCAAACCAACTAGTGATCCATGCTGTTGGAGCTGGGAAAAACCCCTGTCAGTAGAGAGGGAACAAAGTTTCCATTTCAAAAGAATACAACTCAACAGGCCTCCCTGAGTGCGCTGGATTGGTACAGTGGGGGATGCTCTGTGCAACATCGCTCCACTCAGCCCCAGGCAAATTCTGCTCTTAATGGGAGGGACAAGAGCTTCTCTCCTGATTCCCCACAGCATGAAAAAACGAACGAGGACAGCAACAGGAGTCCAGGGGCAATCCTGGTTCCACTCTCTTGTCAGTAGAGGAGATATAGCTGTTGGCAGCACAAAAAGGGAAGACCACCAGCTTGTGAAGTAGCTGCCCTCCTTCCAGACTGAAAGGGAGTTTCTCACAGTCATCACTTCTGATTTCATGGCCCTCTCTGTAGTAATTTTCCCTGGGTAAGAAGCTATGCAGAGTTACAGTACAATCTTTAGAGGCCGCTTTGCAATCAAAGGGCTAATGCCTCCCTACAAAACTCTCTCAAAGTAACCCACCTGAGTTTTACCATAACACTCAGTGTGAAACCAGTAACAACCAAGAAGATGCAGGAGTCAGCATGAAAGAACATGAAGACTAATTCCTGCTCTGAAGAGGAGGAAGAGAAGAATGAGATGAATCTGCCCTATGATTCCTGGTATCATCAGATGCATGTCAAGGAGAAAAGTGAGAAAAAAAGTCTGAAAGGCTATGGAATACCATCTGGCTCTCTGTATAAAGACAGTTTTTGAGTAGAATGGTTTTTATTTACATTAATTTTCTACTACTAATATTTTTAATCCTGGCTTCTCAAAAAAAGTTGAATATTTTCATAATCATGTTTTCTATACATGTATACCTTCTATGTAGGAAATCCATTCTCATACAACAGCACATATCCTTCTGCCGATATTACTGTCAGTGAATAATGAGACCTGAAGAAAATGGAATTTTCTTTCTTTCTGAAACAGGTCAGGACTCTTTTGACATTACACAAACAGCAATTTTATAGTCCTGGTGATTATAATTCTGTCACTCTGAGTTTAGGAGTGTGTGACTCTGATGCAGTCTGTCCCCCCAGACTCATAAAACTAACATCCTTCACTCAGGATATATCGCATGCTTTCACATTCAAATCTGTCCTTTAATCCCCTGAGAATTTCACCACTCCACAATAGTACAAAGGAGACAGATAGGCTTATTTTTTCCCTATATTTAGTTGTAGGACAATACCATAGTCTGAGCTATCTTTCTTTTTCCTAAAAATTATGGTTTTCAGTAAGTGACTCAGCTGCTTTGCTCATGATCCCATTGGAAGCTCAGCTACTGATTTCAGCACAGGAAGAACATTTTAATTTGTTACATCTAAATTTGATCAAACATGTATTATCTTTAGGATACCACAGTGATATTTACTCTATGCCATTATTTTTTTCCACTGCTGGTCAGCAGGTTGATATAAAGAAAGACAAAAAATGATATATTATGGACTAGCCTGCCCTCTGAGAAATGCTTTTCTAAGGTACTGACCTTTAGAACCTTACTGACATTGAATTTTGTCTAATGTTACTGAGCACTTTTTTATTTTTTTGTCATCTGAGGTGGAATACCAATATTAAATAATATTATTTGCAGTGATGAGATTGCATTTTCTTTGTGGAGAAGAATGCAGTATTACTCTCCACTAATTGTTTCCTGGGATGCATCCACACTTGCTGGAAGCTTCAATGAAAACCTAATAGAATATCAGATGGGGTTAAGTGAGAGTATAAGTGAGAGTACAGATAATTAAGTGCAACATTGATTTTCCTGATTTTAAGTACTGACTTGTTTTGTGAATGCATGTTTTTCATCAGGCTAGCTGCTTAGCATGTGACAAAGCACAGAAAACACCTGTCCAAAGAGAGGTAAAAAAGGTATATCACAAGAAGGGGAAGCAAGAGACTGTTGGGTACAATCTACCTTGAGATAGCTATGCATTGTGCTTGGAAGAGAAAACTTATCTTACAAAAAAAGGCAAATCATGGACAAATATAATGAAGCGAAAAATGTATATAACTTGAAAGATACTCAGTAAAATCAGATATAGGATATTATCCAAGGCATGCATTACAAAAGCTATATGCAAAAGAGAGAGATGTGTGTGTGGGGGGGATCTTAAGCAAATGAGAAGGTTATTTGTGGATGACTTCTATGCATAATGTAAGTAGAAGACCTATTTTTACACATGCACACAGCTGGAAAAGTACCTGAAGTAAAATGAGCATGAGCTTTCTACTTGTCATGTACTTTATGTGACTCAGGTGGTTCTTCCAAATCTAACTATAAATGGGAACAGTGCCTGCTAGCAACTCAAGTCTGCACTCAAATAAAGAGCCTTCTCTGACTTGGGAGACTTGCTAGAGCTCAGTGAATATTCACACATTGCAAAGCTCAATGCACAGAAGGGACAATACTCTGATTTCTTGTTTATGTCTCTGAAGACTAAAATTATTAATTTAAATGGATGAAAGTCTACAAAGAAGAAAGGCACATTGTAACACACATTAGAAGTGAGATACTGAAAAGGAAAAGGTTTCTGGTAAAACTGAAAGTGGCACATAAGAAGATAAAATATTATAACCTTCTCTCTTCAAGAACCAATTGAAGCATAATTTTCAATGCATTCCTGATATGTCTTGTGCCCAGTTGTGATCTTTTAAATCCCTCTGCACATATATTCAGATGATTTGTACTTGAAGGTAAGAAGGGCTGTATTTTTATTTTTTCATTTGCCAAGAACATCTGTATTTACTGTTCTTATACTAAGAAAAAAATGTAAAATTTCCAGCACCTGTAGTAAATGTGAATCACAAAACATCTTTCTAGGAATTTCTAAGTGGGCCTTAGCAGTTGCCAGCAAGGAAAAATCACAAGAAGTACAATTAAATTGAGAACCCTGAACATAGAAGTAGGGAAACAATACTTGAGAAATAAGAAACAAATACTTGAGAAAACAGTTTTCTGTTTTCAAAGAATATCCTTTGAAAACAATGAGCTGCATTTATTTTGTATTTTAGTCGGTGTTTAATCTGAAATATGGATACTCAAAGAGTTACAATAAAAGGAGAAAAACATGGATTGGTAATTACTTTGTCAATAGCTCACCTATCAAGACCTGATTTTTAGCTGATCTGCACCTGAAGTGATGACCTGCATAGATGTGGCTAATAGAAAGCAAAGTCACCACTTCTTCCGGAGAGACACAAACTTGAGACACCCTCTCTCACTCAGCTTGTTGTCATTTAAAGTTCGATGTTTAGCACGTTTGTTTAAGATTGGCTAATGGTACCAAAGTTACCATGGACAAGTGAAGGAAAGGAGATTGGTAGCCAGACTTTATGATTGTCAACACTTTGTTGGCCTAGGAAATGCAGCAAAATAAGCTCTGGAAAATTGTTCTCTGGTGCCATTTAATGAAGTTAAACATTAACTTTAGCATTTCTGAAGGTATGTTTGTTCTCTGGACCAAAGCGACAGCAGAGAGGTGTTTGTTACAGCTCCAAATAAGGCTTAAATAGCAGAATCACAGGACATTAGGCATCTTGGTTGAATTCCTGATTCCTTAGCCAACATGGCAAGTGTCACACTATCATAAATTACCCCAGAAGAAGTACTGGCAGTATGTTCTACTAACTCATTCTTAACTCTATTTGGTGAGTAACAATATCTGTAACTGTATGTGTCAAGTAAGAATTAGTTGGGAAAATAGGGAAGAAACTGGAGAACTAGGGAAATGCCAAACAAAGAAAGTGTGGCTTTATTTTCAGCAAAATAGAATTAGGGAAAGGTCATCTCAGAGAGTAACAGCAGTAGAGCCAAGTGTTTTGCAAGTACATGTTAGACCTCATGATCAAATTTAAAGCGTTTCTTCAAAACACTGTGTAATGCTCTCTGATTGTTCAGAACTGGACTGACATAAGAAAATAGACATGTTTCTCTAGAATACTGCAAATAGAAGTGAGGGGAAAAAATCCTAACATTTAGAAATATTTTAATGATCCTGTCTCCATGCCCTTATAGGTCTTAATATAAGAAAGTAGGAGAATTTAAACCTCAAGTGCCTAAACATAAATCAGCATTATTAGAGCATTCCTGTCTTCCTACAAAATAATTTGGTAAAAATATCAATTAAAATGCAGATCATTAAAATGTAATTATATAATTTTATTTCTGTATTTTCCCTGTGCTGTCATGCAGGAAGCTGTGAACAAATATTTATAAAACATACTGTAGCTGTAATTAAAGAGATCATAGTGTTGGTAGAGAGAGGGCTGAATTGGTTTACACCCAGTGGTCCTCTCAGAGCCTTTATTAATTTAAGAGGCCAAACTGTTCACAATTTTTGCAAGATTTTTAGCAAATCTGAAAGTTCCAGGAAATAAAAGGAAAGGTTCTTTCTTCCCCGTAAGCCTAAAATGGTGTAAATGCCAAAGATTTTATTAGTTCAGTCAGCAATCAATACTAGTTATGTTAATAATCAATATTTCCAGCCAAAGATTTAAGTGAAACTATTCCTCATCCTTTTGTGAGCTTCAACTGTGGTATGAAACTCAATTTTGATTCTTTTAGCACTGCACAAAATCTGCTGACTTATTTGTTGCTTAAGGATTGAAAAGCTACCTTTTTGTGCCCAGGTAGAGAACTTTGATATTGAAGTTCTGTCTTGGTTAAAGACAGGAGATTCTTGAAATGCAAAATGGTCACTCAATCTTTGACAGTATAAATGGCACAAAGGATCAGCTAGAGCTGTGCCAAACCCATACTCTTTCCTACAGAATGATGGTGACAAATATAGCAGTGGGTTTTTTTGCATACTGTGTAAGAAGCTTTAAATGTGTAAAATTGTCCCCAATAACTGTTTTGGCTACTTGGACACAGTAAGTTAGACTAAACATCTCAGCAGCTTCACGGACTACGTCTCCCATTCCCAGGCTTCCTTGCCTTCGAACTCTGCAAGAGAAAATGTCCCTAAACAGGACAGTCAATGAATAAAAAATATGTGGAAGAACACTACCCATGATGAAAATGCTGACTTTAAAATACCCACGTGGACAATATTCACTGCCTTGGGAAACTCGGGTACTACGAAGGTGAGAAAGACTTCCTTAAAATCCTCAATGTACATCCACATCCAGCATGGAGAGGGTGCCAAGGGAAGTGTTTGCCCTGTTTTTGTGGAGAAAAGGCAAGAAATTTGCAGGTGAACCATGTAAGCAACCTCCCAGATATGAGAGCTCAGCCTGGTGGCATTTTAACTCTAGGTTAGAAGAGGAAGTTGTTTTGTCTGCTGTCCCTTTGGTATGCCTTCCATGGAAAGGGGAGCTGGGCTTGTGGCTCACAGCCATACTGCAGAGCACCAGCCCCTCACCAGTCAAACAGTTACACCACAGTCTCTCTGCTGATACTTCTTTTACTGTGTCACATTCACCCCAAATGCCTGTTTTGATATAATGGAGCTACAACTGCAGAAGTATGCTGTAGGGGGTGGTGACAATGAAGTGCAAGAGGATTATGAAAGATGGAAGAAAATATACTGCCCAACTGAATGAGAAAGCAAGAGGAAGACAAATCATCGTACGGGAAGAAATTAAAAAATATAAGACTGTTCATATAGGACTGTTTATTTGTTGTATTAATAGGTTTTTAAAGCAGTTTTCTAGTAATTTTCCATACTGTAATAGAGCACCGCAGAAGTTCTGTCATTGGTTAATCTTTGGTGCAGTGCACCGGTTCCATATTTGTTCATGTTCCACCCCTGTGTTACATATATGGTTATGTATCCACCCACTCCTACCCAAGTTGGAAAGTTCCCTCCTACCTTTTCCCTTGTTTGTCCAGTCTCACCCCTTTTTCTAGAGTGTTCCACAGCCCCTCTATAAAAGAGGGTGCTGTGCTTTGAATAAAGGCTCACTTTTTACCACCTCAGGCACTTGTTGGACCCTTCCTTTATCGCCTCCACCTTCATGATAAAGGACCCTTCCCTTTTCGTGTCGTTTTAATGTGCGATAGTGTGCTGTGCAAATGAAATGAGAAATTGCTTTAATATTCCCTTTTCATGGGGTCTTTTAAGTACTGAACTCTCATTTTCCCACTTTCAGGAAATGTACTGCTTGACTTGTTTTGCTTTTGAGACATGATGTTATATGTTGTCCACAAGTGAAAAAAATGATTGATCTTTTTGTTCTCCTTCTCCTTAACAGGACACAAAACTCCCCAGCAAAGCATACTCTCCACCCCCCCAAAAAATCCAAAACTCACAAAATCCTAAGAGCAACAAAAAACCCTCAGCAAAACAAAAACAAACAAACAAACAAAAAAATCACAACTCACCAAACAGATCAACAAAAAAAATCCTAAACACTTTGACTGACTTACATGTGGTTCGTTCATATCTGCCTGCCATAAGCAATGCTGTAATGAGTTCATTTTAGTTCATTACCATTTTAGGGGTATTACAGTTCTAGCACTATCTCTGCACTTCAAATGGAGCACACTTTGTGGATCTGGCAAAGGTGCCACAAACACTGAAAACTTTGTTTAAGGTGTTCATTAAATTTTATATTTAGATTACTTAATTAGAACCAGTGGGGATTTTTGACTTGAATAACCTCTTGATAGAAATTGTAGCTGGGGGTAAGGGATAGCAAATTTAGTTTTCCAATAAGAAAAAAAGCTTGGTTTACATCAAGAAAAGAAACTACTGTGTTTTGTGGCTGTTCAACCCAGAGAATATCTCAGTTTATCCAGTTCATAAAAAAACATTAAGTGTATATCGGTTTGATAAAACATTGTCTTCATATCACAGCATATACTTGAGAAAAATGATACAAGATCTGGTTTTTTTCCCTGTGGTGGTGCAAACCTTAGAAGTGTAATTCATTCAGGGTAAGGTTATATAGTACTCTTCCTTTTATAGCAAAAGATTATACAAGATGTTCCAGCATCTCCATGTTTCTGTCCATCTTCATCTCCTCCAACCCAGAGGTCATACTCTAACCTGGATCACTGAGCTGGTTAAGACTTTATACTGGAAGCCCATTTTTAATCTGTCTTAAATTGTGGCCCTCAAAATCTGCACCAGCACAGAGGAGTGGAAAGAACAGGTGATGGCCCGAGCATTTCTGTGTAGCTTTAGTCCCAAGGGCAGCATACCCTCAGACTGTTCCTGTGCAGTGGCCCCTGCAGCCCTCCATCTAAATACTGATTCATTATGGGAATATTCCAGGAGGTGCATCCCATAGGATGTATTCTCTGTCTGGGTGCAGATCCAGAAGGACCAGAATTCCTATTTTTTTTTTAATTTATTTTGCTTTTTGTTTTAATTTGTGCAGTTGAGAAAATATACCATAGTAAGTTGCCTCCAGATGACTTTTGAGAATTTTTACCTCACAGTTATTCTGATTTTACCACTTTCACCAACTGAGAAAATATCCTTTCTTTTCTATAAGATAGAAAACCTTTGGGTTTTTATTACAACGTCATCAGAAGTCATGTAGAGAAATATCTTATTAATGTTTGTGTAGTTCTTTAAAGTTAGATAAATACTCAAAGAGTAGAATAAAATAAACTGCAACTGAAATAATTTAACAAAGCAATGTAGTATATTCAGGGGATGGACTCAGCACTTCAGTTCTGTTTTGATTAATTAGACTTTTCCAGCCTTTTAGGGGGTATGGGAAGATCCCTGGTGAGCAAAACCAAAAGTTAAAAAACAAAACCAAATCCCAAGTTTCATCAAAGAAACTTGATTGCTTTCAGCATGTTAGTCACAGGAAAATATATATATGAGGCAATAACAGTTTGGAAAATGTCACTGCAAAAACCATCAAACAAAATATTTGAATCTCACTTTGCTTTTCTAAGCAGCTCAGCAAAATGAACAAATTTCAAAAATTAATTTGGTCAAGTCAAATGTACAATTTTTGGATGTAAAATAATTTTACAAATTGTTTCCTTTTTCCACTCCAGCTACTTTTAGGTGATCAGTGCACATGGCTGATACATCCAGTCCTGAGCACAGATGCTGAAGATTCACCAGAACAAATGAAAGATGGAAACGGAAAACACTGGCTATACTCAGCGGCTGTGGCCCACGGTTCATAGTATTGAAAGACATTAACCTTATAATTGCAGAAGAGTAAGTTTAGTTTCCTGCAGGGGATGTCCAAAAGATTATAGTTCTAGTCCTTCCTTTCTTCACTGTGTTGGTGTAGAGGAGGAGTAAACTTGGCTATAAATCATCTTTTGCATACATAAACTTAGAGCACTCATCAGATTTTGACGTAATGTGTCCCTAGGCATCAAAAGAAAATTTCAGAGAGAACTGGATATATTGCATTAGGAAAACTAATTACCAAAAGTACAATCTAATTAAAGTAGGGCATTTAGGGGACAGGAGCCCAAAGCTAGAATTGCTATGGGATTGTAGGTAAACCACTGAACGGAGAGTTTCTAGTGCATGGTATCATATCTCCTCTATACCCTACATTAAGTCAATGCTGTTCGGCAACAACACTCCTGAGAAATCACTTCCCTGCTTGAGGTCTTATACACTATGCAATTTCTTTATACACCATAATGACTCTTAAATATGTGCATTAAGCATAATATATGGGTTTCCATTTCTACATCCTGAGGACCTCTGTCTTTTTATTAAAGGTAATATAAGCCAGACATGAGCATGGATATAATACAAATAGTCTGTACAAAGCCAGCCTGGGTTTGTAAATAATACTTTGCAATTACTCTTCAAGAGCCTCCACAGAATCAGCTCAATGTATCTGAGGAAAAAAATTAAGAATTGAGCCATTTTACATATTCAATCTGCAACACTTTATAAAAGCTTGAACATTCAGATTTTTCAAAACCAACTCCTTCAATGGGCTCCAGTGAGGTACCCAAGTCTATGCACCAAAATTTAACTTCAGGCAAATGAAGTGAACAATTACCTCCCTCATTATTCTTTTTTTTTTTCTTTTTTTTTTTTCTTCTAACTTGCACGAGGTGATAAAAAGATGAATAGATTTGTTCAAAATCTGAAAGAATAATTCTGGAAAGTGGAGTTTTTGTCTAATTTCTAGAGTATGCCTCCAGCAATGGGACTGCCCCTTCTGATGGTCTCCCTCCAGGAAAAGCAGCACACAATGCTTGTCATCAGGCTGTGATCTCTCAGTGACTAAGTGGCTCAGAAAGCTACCAGAAACTGATATATTTAATGAAAACAGGTGGAGGGTAAGGATTCCAACACTTGAAGAAAAATATAATTTATTAATGCTATTGAATAAATTATTAAGACATAAAATTTCTTTTAATGATTAAATGAAGACACTACCCAAAGATAGCAATTTTTTTCTAGTCATTTAAGATATACCTTAGAGTTTAAGCTGGGAAGAAAAGAAAAAAAAATAAGAAAAAAGAAATGTAGCCAGAAATTTAAAAAATCAGGAAAAAAGTAAAGTTTTCATAAAGCACTGACAGAAAATGACATTAATAGAACATTTCTACTGGTTTTCCCAAGGTCCTTTGGGATTGATTTACTGTTTGTCTGCACTTCATGTTGTGCACAAACAGATGGGTGTAGTAGGAAGACTGGACCCATTCCCATTAAAATTTTTATGCAAATTTTGGACAAACAGTTTTAGAGAAGTCTTGAAGCTGATCTGTTCTGTGGCAAGATCACTCTCCAGCTAAGTAGAGTCACAGAGCTCTCATCATTTCCTCTGTTCCTTCTGTATTTGTTGACAGAGGTGATTTGGGCCAGAGAAACTAGCTCAAATAATTAAAGAACAAAAAATCCCCCAAAAACCCAAACAACTGGGGGCGAGGGAAAGGGGTGAATTGTGGTGAGAAACTAAAGAAAGGAGGAAAAAAATGTACCTGGAGACTGATTTTACTATTTAAACTAGTTTATAGATTGAAAAATCTATTATGCATCAAATACTTAAACTGTAGAACTGAAATACAAGTCAGACTGCAGAGGTTACTTTAATAATGATGTAAAATAATAGAAATAAAAAATATTTCAGGCTCATTCCATCAATCTAAAATAAACCCAAGCAGTCAATGAGAACACTAAATAGTGACTTCTTTAAAGTCATTGTCCTAATGTAGCTGATATATCCCCCAAACCTTATCCTGAGATATTCTTCCCCAGGGCCACAAATAGTAATTTGTGTAACTCCTTTAATTGTCTTTCACACTCTCTCTGCTCACAATAAGTGCCACTTTTCAAAACTGCAGTTTGTTCTTGCATATTAATATATGCACTGGAAAAACTACAGCAAATGAGCTCTGAATGGGCATCTGTACACTGGGAATTGTTATGCTTTCTGTAGAAATATGGAATATAAATGACATTTTGCATGCTAATGAGATTTTGCTGAATTTCTAGGTCTATTGAAATATGAGACTTATTATCAAGATGACCTAGCAGTTACTTAGTTTCCATGTAATTTTTGTAGGTGGGCTGAACTGAAAATTTTGTGTATAAGCAAGACAGTTTATTTTTAGAAATTAATAAGCTAAATTGAAAGGAAACTTTTATTATGGGGTACAACCACACCTTTATTGTACCTAAATTAAGCCTATTTGGAGTAATAGACTTTAGGAAATGAAACTCCTGCTGACAGAAAAAAGGCACCAAAATCATGATTTATTAAGTAGGCACCTCAAATAACTATATCCCTTGCCAAGGGAAGCAGAGTCTTAATGTGTTCCTAGGGAGAATATCTAAAGAATGCCTTCTTTTTTCTAGCTTATTTATTTTAGTGTGTCATCTGTCTTTGTGATACTCCATTATGGTTTGGTCTTGTGACAACTGGAGAACTAATTTCTCTTGTTTACAGTCAGCTCCTTCCCAACTTCTGCCTTCGTCTCCAATTTCTTACAAAGCAAAGAGGATGTACTTTCTCAGCCTACACTGCTGACTTTCATTGTTCCCCTGGTAAATATGAAAATGATCTTACTGTGTGCTTTCTGCTATTCTGCATCTGAAGGTTGGAAAGAGCAACCTATTAATAACTACAGTATTAAAAACTTATCCACATCCACCGACTTCCCTAAAACTCTTATTTCAAAGGTTACAGAAAAGCACATATGAGTGCCCATTCCTCTCCTGTCTTCTACTAATCACAAATATTAGATCACAGATGTGCTAAGTACACTCATCATCTAAGCATTTCTTTGTATCAGACTTGTCATCATCTATCTTGCATTTCAATTCTAAATTCTGGGGGGAAAACATTTCTATCTATTTATATAGCATATAATATCAGGTGAGCCTAAATCATACCTTGATCAGTACTTATAAGTAATATTCTTCCATAAGAAAATATCTTCCTACACTGAAAGTAATAACTGCAACAACCTCTTTTACACAATGCTTAAAACACTTGAAATCTGAGTATCCCATGTATCTCATAGATATTTCACAGCATCCTGTAAAATGAAAAAATGGTAAAAGACAAAATCAAACAAGTATGCCTTTCATAGTAGTAGTGATAGAGAAGTGTGAGATTATACTCATAGGTAGCTGTCGGTGACAACTTCCTGTTAACTCTTTTGCCTAGCTCCCACAATAATTCATGGACACCTCCTGGGGATGCTGTTTGTGAACAAAAGTCAGCCATGCATCTTCTCTAAGTTAAAGATTTCCTATTTTCATGTCAATAATGCAGTGAAACACATGTACATGTGATTAACTGTTTATTATACTTTGCTAAACTGATCATCTAAATTGGAAGGATTTTAGCAGACATTATTGGGGATTAATTTCTTCAAGGATTTAGCATTCATTTAGGTGCCAAAAAAAGATGGAAAGCTTTCAAAAGACCTCAACATGGTAGATACTAAACAAATCTAGAAACATGGCCCTTATTTATAGATTGAAACAAAAACTGCTTTTTGAAAATCTTGCTGTTAACACCTTTAAACAGTTTTCATTTAAGATGTGTCCTTTGGCAAGTTCTCAAAAACGGAGGCTTTGGTACAGTGTTGCTTGAGCTAACCCAGACTGATGCTTCTCTGGAAATAGAATGGGGATAATACTAGCAGAATAGTGAAAAAGCATCAAATACACATGGAAGACAAAGTTTTTCTTTCTATATAATTGTTGCTATCCACAATCATGATACAACATTATCACAACATCATTAAGGGATCAAACACTAGACATGAGTTTTCTTTAAAATGAATATTTGCAGAAATGAACAGAAGTGGCTAACATAAAAACCAAAAAGAAGAAGAAAGTGCAAAGTAACTCTAAAATCATGAAACTCTATTTCTATGAGCTAAAAGTCTCCTAGAAACTGCTGCAAGAATGCACTGAAATGATGAACCCATGAATAGAAACTTCTAAAAATTTCTGCTTTATGGAGAGGCAATGGGGATGTAAAACTGTAAAAGTCATTTACTCATTAACTTTACATTAACTTTAATCAACTCAAGAGGAGTACTGGAGCAGTTAAAGGGCCAGCTATTTGCTGACATCCATCTCCACAGACAAGTGTAACAACAGTGAAAGACTTCATGCTTTCACAACAGCTACAATAAGAAGGCTTCCTGTGGGAAGGATCCAAACTTACAGAAAGGCTAGAGAAGATGACCTATAAGAGAAAGAACCACCTCTCTTACACCTGAAATAAAACTGAGAGAAAGAGATTTCAGAGTAGCTCTGCCCAGAGAAACATCCAAAGTTATACATGCCTTTGAAGGGTTTCAGAAAGCTGACCTCTCCAGGCACTATTCAAAGACCTTGTTGATTGTCAGCTATTGGCTGTTCTACTGAACTGGTACTTGAGAATAAACATTGCTACAACCTCAAAATCAAAGGTTAAAGAATGTTTTAAGAATACATATGTTAAAAAAATATTGAACTATTTTCCTTGGAGAGTCCCATTTCTGTCTTAAAAATAACCATATTTCTTCATCTAAAGATAGCAGCATAGTGGCCATCAAAGCAAGCCAGCAATTAACTCAACATGTAACCAAAGGTCTGAAAGTCATTGCAAAGTGCTAATTGTATATACTGAATACCAGCAGGAAAGGAAAGGATCTAAGGAAAGGATGAAATCTGAAATGACAAACAATGACTTAAGCATTTTGTGTTTCAAGTATTTCTCACATCATTCATTCTAATGTCATTTTTCTAATTAATGTCTTCTGCAGTGGACATTTCAGCCTTTCTCTGCAAAATTCCTTGGATTTATGAAGATAAGTCAATGAAGACTAAAAACCATGACAAACTACCAGTTTAGCAGGGAATTTGCTTTTTGCAATTATTATAAAAAAAAGCAACTCCAATTTCTTCATGGAAGATGGATGATTACTCTTTCTCCTCCCTAGCTCACACACACACAAGATGTCATCCAACATTTCACATGTCCTCTCCAGAGATAGACTGCATATCTACCCAGACAACATTGCCCTGTTTTGCATCATTCATTTGCCTTTTGAAAACTTCAAGAAATAATCCCTGTGGTCTAATCCTTGTTTTAGGAACAAACTAAGAAAACAACAGCATGATGGACTAAGTCAAACAAGGAGGAAACTGTACATACTTTCTTTAAATAGTATAAAAATAGAGAAATTATATCCCTCTATTTGCTCCTAATCCCTTTACCTAGTTGACAAATATTCATATACTTGACTGTGTTATGCATATGCATATGCACATATACTGTGCAATGTGTAGGGTCGAAGAATCAAATGATCATCATTAATAAGAATTTTAGTACAATATTGTATTCTGAGTTATGCATGTGTTCTTTACTTAATTTTTTAGAATATTGGAATAGTAGTATAAGAAGCTCATAAACAAATCCTATATTACGAGACATAGATACATTAATATTAATTTAAAGGCTACTTTTTAAAGTAATTTGAAAGCCTCACTGCGTACAGTTGAATTCTCATCTACATGTCATATGTCACTGGAAACACATCAATTGTCATTAACAAGTTCTAGATCAGGTCTGTGTAAACTACATGGATTTTCCAAATCTAGACCTGATTTTCCAATTCTAGACCTAATTTTCCTCCTGACTTCCCAGTGGTTACTGCCCATGCACCACAGCATGTTATGAGCAAAGGCATCTTTACACATCCAGCACAAACAAACTTTGCAACAGGTGTTATCAAATCGAAAGTGGTTCTTCACCACTCTGAGCCATATTCCTTTCATAAGCAAATGAGCTGAAGACAAGACTTAGTGACTTTCTCCAACTGTTTGTAGGAGAGATCTGTCCTAGGGGAGATGAAGTTCAGTGCTTTACTGCAACACAGTACCCAATGCAGTGTAAAAATGTGGTGAAACCACGATGAGATCAGCTCTCCTTTGGGTTACAGCATCCAAGGAGGGACATGGGCAGGTATTAGCAGTTCGCTGAATGAAGAGACACAGTCTCAAAGTCAACACTCACTCTTTTATGCTACTAGAGTGTCGCGGTCCGGAAGGGAAAGAAGGACACGGTCCACACGGGGAAGGGAGTGAACAGGCGTGAACACTTTATTAAGGAGAGCATGGGATACTTATAGGGTTCGGTCGGAGGGTTCTAGAACTTGGGTGGAGTTAGGGGTGGACCACGACACAAAAGAAAAAGAGACGGAAGGTTTGTAACTTATAAGGAAGAACTGGGGGTGGCTTAGCCTTATAGGGTGGAGCTGCATTGCTCCATTGGCCAGCCAATGGGGTTTTAGGGGTACATGAACCAATCAGGGGGCTGTAACCGGGGTTCCCAGAACCAAGCAGAACAGTTGGACATACAGAAGTAATAGAATGGCATTAATTACCTATCTAATACATCTTTTATCGTAACTATAACACTTGAACAGTATGAAAACTTGCAGAAACAGCAGCTCTATGGCAAAGGGTGTACAACAGGTATTTGTGGTAGCAGCAGACAGTTTAAAAATCATTCTCAGTAGTCCCTGACAGCTGTCTCTCCCGACACTAGAGCACTTGAGTTTGCATGTTGTATTTTCTTTTTTAATGCCTTTAATTCACAAAGTGAGTTAAAATGTTGTGAAAAGGAGACAGGGAGTACTTTAGATAAAATGGTCACAAAATAAATTTCTGAATTAAAACTCTTGATAGGAAAGAACAAAATATTTTTTATTATAGCTGCTATAATTTCAATCCTGCAAAAATATTAAAAATTCTCTGATGGAAGCCACAGTCTCATAATTCCTTGCACCTAGCACAGGTGCTGGCAGCTCAGTGCACCCAACATCACTATGAATGCAGGTGAGCCTTTGTCTGGTATGTTCCAGACAACTCCCTAAGTTCCTCTCAAGTTACTTTCCATCAGCAAGAGTTGAAGTTCCTGCCTTTTAACAATTTTAAAGTGATAAAAGTCTTTGATGAGATAAATTCAGTGTTTTTCAGAGGGAAGAACAGTTTAATCTTCACGAGATTACTCTTAATTGTAATGGAAGTAATTTATTAGGATTGGGTTCTGTCGTTGTGAGTCAGGAAATGGACTGTTGGAAAGCCTAACACTAAACAGTGGGTGCTGTGATTTTCTCATTTGAATACTTAAAAATCCTCCAGAGGTTTGTTGTGTTTTTACTCTCAGTTTTTTCCCCATGAATGGATCAACAGGCTACAGAGTAGACTGGAAATTGGAAAGACTTTTATCATTAAAGCAATTGTAAATGGCTCAGCTTCTGTAAACAAGTCCCTGAAAAAAAAACCAGGGCCATTTGGACGCTAATTCTCAAATTCTGATTCCTCAATCAAACTGCAGAATATTTCCCAGTCTTCATTCCAGATTCAAAGCCCTGCACTGGGGTCGGGTTCTGTAAGCATTCAAGAAAGCTTGAGAGGAAAAGTACAGGGAAGCCATGTCAGAGACTCTCTCTGCTCCTCTCACTGGGACCTCCTGTCAAGCTTAATGGGGCAGGGGATTTCATCACATCTGTGGCCACACCAAGATGAATTGGGACTGTGTCTCTACAGTGTGGAGTAATACACACTAGGAGCAGCTTTGAGTCATCTGGGAGCCATGGCTGACCTTGAGATAACTTTCTAAATGCTCCCTCTCTCACTCCTCTCCCCTGAGCCAGGGGTGGAGCAGTGATGACATCTATGCAACCTCTTCCTGGGCTCCTGGTTTAATTCAGCAGTACCAAAGTTGAAGTGGTGAGGAGTAGGGGATGCAAGACCTTCTGAATGGAAAATCTGCACACTAAACAGTAACCATCAAACTGCACATGAGCCAGAACTCAGAGCTTTCTACATCTAACTAAGCGCTTGAAAATAAAGTGACTGAGGTCTAAAGTTGACCTGAGGTCTACCTTGACCTGCAAAAGTGTGCTCTTTTCTACCTTTTTTTTTTTTTTTTTCTTTGTCCTCCATTTAAAACTGGCACAAGAAGCCAGCAGTAAAATTATTAAGGGATTGTTTCCAAGTCTCAGACTTCAGAGGATTTTTTTTCTTAATAAATACTACTGGTGCTTGGAGAGAATAATGGGAAGATACTTTAACAATTAATGGAAGCATTAGTGAGCACACAGTGTTTTCAGATCCCTGCTGGTATCACTGGTATCACTTGTGCTCTAGCGTGATGTTTTGTTAAATAAGGTGCTATGCACTGCAGACTCAAGTTATCAAATAAAAATAGCAGAGATAATCTAAGTTCTATCCACAGCACTGGGAGTTGGGGAGGGTAGGAAAGTGGAGGTGGAAAGGAATATTTGTGGAGTGGAAAAATTCAGAATTTTTGGGAAGTGAGAAAAGAGAAAGAAAGATTTATATAAAAGCTCTGCAAAAAACTGCTGAAAGAACAGAACACAGTGAATCCAAGCCTGGTCCATACACAGCTTTGAGAGAGTCTGCCAGTCTATACATACAGTGCTGTGTACCACATATCACCAATGTTCCACTGTGAACAGGATTACTTGGAAACATTTGTACCACAGGCCTTAACATGTATACCCACTTCTAGTCAGAATAAACAAGGGAATTAGTAGGTCTGCAAAAACCTGACTTAGGCTTCAAAGAGACTGGAAAACAATTACAGCATTACTATGAGGTACACAACTGACAGCTATGGGTTCAGCTAACAGAAGTGATGCAAGCAATTAACACAAATTCATAGATGGGGAAAAAAACCTTAGACATCAGAGTTAATGTATGTTAGGACAGTCAGGAAAGTTTATCTGTAGTATTTCTAAATGTTGATTCACCACACAGTCTTAAAACCTGTAAGTTAACAATTGCACAGTATAAGAACAGCCAGCATTCATCTTCCCTCAAAAAAGGAATAAAAACCAAACTAATGAAATTCAACCTCAGCCATTTGGTTCACTGATAAAAAGTCCACAAAGAAGGTATAATACAGTTCAGCTGTAATAGAATTATATCCTGTCTGAATTCTCTGTAATAGAAATAAAATCCCCAAAGAGATAAGCCTAGACGTTGCCAGAAAAAAAATCATATAAGAAAATATCTTTCTGAAACAGATATCCATACATATATATATATATATATATATAGGCCTTCCATGCTAACAGTTTAAGAGCAATTTCCTCTTTTCAAATGAAAGTCTGTGACAAAATAACATATGCTGATTTATTACAAATTCTGAGCAAAGCAGATTTTCCTATACTTGATATTCATAAATTCGATGAGGCAAATCTTTGTATCACACAATCTGTGTTTTCGGCAGAGTCATTCTCAAGGCAGCCAAATATGTCAATTTGTAGGGTTTAAAAAGTCTTGGTTATAAATAACACCTACACATCCAAGGAATTTTAGCCATTATCCACATGGAAGGACAAATGGGGTATCTACTGGCTGGTGATATTCTCTGCTCTCTCTCTTCTCCACCTTTATTTCTCTCCCCTTTGCTTTGCATGGCTATCATATTTTACTCCGTACTCCATGCCAAAGTTTGTTGTGGCAGTGGGGAACTTGTGGAAGAGTGTTGTGGCTTCTTAGCCAGCACCATTGAGAAATTTCTTGTCAGGAGCAGAGAGCTTATTGAAATGTACTGTACAAAAATAAGGGCTTGTTAACAACCACTTGTGGAAGTCTACTGTACAGATTGAAGATTAGCTGATGTTACCTGATGCCTTTTGAGTCTAAATAGTGGTCTAGTTGCCAGAGTTAAGGCAATAAAACAGGGAAGTTCAGTGACCCATGGTCTGGTGCCTTTGTTCAGCCTGCTGATGTTAGCCTGTCTTCCACTTCCTAAACAAAGCCCTCCAGGACAGCTGATCGGTCACTCTACAAAGGCTTTCTGTCATGGTTCTCACAATGCTCTTTGTTAAAGGACTGCATAGCATTACTCTGCCTGCTTTAAGGTTGCATGAACACAGCTGTCACTGTCTGAATTAGATGAAACAGTGACTCATACTACATCTTTGATATTGAAAAAGGCGTGGGTAGCTTTTCGTAGCTCTTAAAAAGCTATGATTTCACATTATGTTTAAATACAGAAGAGCAATGACTTTAGAACATGCAGACTCTAGATAATAGATGATGTACTGTGTATTCAAAAGTTTGGGTAGTATTTTAGATGGTTCTCTCATCATCCATCACCACGAAGATCACAAGCAGAAGAACTGTTCAGACAAACTTTCAGAAGAAAAAGTGTATGTTACAGAAAAAAAAACACCTGTAAGGAATTTGAGACACAAAGCTCTATTCAATCTCAGATCAGATTTCCTTTGGTAGGGTAGGAAATGAAAACTGTACATGCAGATGCTCAGGCTATTTTGGGCTTCATCTCAAATAGTCAGTCACCTATGTGCAAAGTGGATATCAAGTACTACTGTTTTTGTATAGTGACATTTTCACATTTACCTTCTAAAACGAGATCCCTAGGTCCTAGCAGTGCAGAACTGTAGGAGGTAATTTATGATGTTAGAAACATGCTTAAATTCTGCTTCTTCCCATTCCTCACTTTTCTTCTACTACTTACCCCAGAAGTGCACTTTTGAAAGTATTTTCAAAAACTGATCTAAAAGCAAATACAGTAGACTTTAGAAGTGCACTGTGGTGCTTATACAGTGCAGCCCAGAAAATAAAAGTAAAGAAAGCATACCAGGAATTTCTAGGATTATTGTAAAATGTGTGTACTTAGGGTACCTACTGATCATTTTCTCTACTGAGAAGCAAGGTAGAAGACACAAGTGGTCAAGTTCATAGCAAAGGCAGCCATTGGAAAGCTTGGCAAACACTCCTTTACAGATGTTTCAAATACCAATCTGCTTAGGAATAATCTTAATTATTAATGCTATTCCTTTGTTGTTGTTCTGTATTCCAACTCAGCATCACTCATTTCAGGTAAGATGCCAATGTAGAAGCAGGCTGAGGTAATCTGGGAACTGTTAGCCAGCTGATACCCTGGAGGTATTTGGAGGACTAATTCAAATGCTTCTCAGCATAATTTTGAACACCCATAAAGTCCCACTTCTTCTTAGTAGCCAATAAGAGTGAGCCAACCAAGACATTTCTAATTTATTATGTATACTTTGCACCCACCGTTCTAACTTGCATATTATGTCAGTGATTTGCTGTCACTCTGCTTCGCTCCCCACCTCTCTGCCTTGCTGTTTCTTCAAGTACCACTGTAAGCTTTAAGTTCCCTAGGATGCTATAATGTACTGAATAAAGAATAAGCTTTCCCCAGTACTTTCTCCATAATTCCTTTGTCTTCTTCATGGACCATTAAATCTAATTACATCCACTGGAACATCCCCAGAGCTGTCCGTCTAACATCTCTCCATCTGTCAGATCAACTAATAGTACCTTCTAGAGAAATGTGCCCAAGAGTCTGCTTGTAATTCCAGTCCCACATGCTGAAAGAGACAGCTACAGATTTACCTCTTCCTCTGTCACTTATTTCAGCTCACAAAAAGCGTTGTGGAGAGGACATAGCAGACTTGCAAACCGAGCTTCCTGTTTGCTTGCCTGACCCTTTGCACAATGTGGGAATTACATGAGGAAGTAGAATCATTAGCTTTCATAAATTGCAAATAATAATCTGCTTCCCCTAGAATCTAGTCCTTAACAAGACAAAATCAGATGTCAAGAGACCCTAAGATTTGCACTTAGGTTTCTTTGTTGATCCACACCTTGTGCCTCTTGATTCTTGGAAACACCCTAAATGTCCAAAATTTTAGTCTAAGCATTAATTTTTTTCACAATAAGATAAGGCAAAAAGAGGAATAATTATCCACTTTCTACTACTAGATGGGATAAGACTAGGGCTTTTGTGTCAGGTTTTGTTTGTTTTAGAATGATAGAATAATTTTATTTGTTTTTAGAATACTAGAATAGATTGAAAGGAACTTTTGGAGGCAATCTAATTCAAACTCACTGCACATCTGGGTCTGTTTGAAAGTGACATTGGGTTTCACAGAGACTTAATAATTAAAAATGGGAAAGTTGAAGTGAAGAAAGGAAGATACGGCATTCTGGTGCTGAGAGTATTTCTTCATATTTTAAAAACTTTTTATTAAGGTGTCAGAAAAAGAGCTTCTCTTGCCTTTCATCTTACTCTTTATCTCAGGAAGAAAAGTACTGCTGACTGCACAGTGGAGATCCAGCCAATTAAAGAATGTGAGACCATATGAAATACACATGTCTTGCAGCTTATACATTCCATGCTGAAGGGAGTTTGGAGACAGAACACAGCATTGCAAAGCACCTCTGGCAAAAAAAAAAAAAAAAAATGGAAGTGGTTTACAAAGAAGCTGCTTCATAGTCTAAAGGCTTTCTCTATTCCCCTTTCCCTCCCACATACCCATGAAGTTTTTATACAGTTCTAGTAAGATCCTCTTCTTATCTTCTGTCTTACCTATCACCAGTGTAACAGCTCTTTTTTCCTAGCAGCATACTCCCAGTCCTTGGAGATCTCTATCATAGGCTACACTGTAATATAGATGAAAATGATCTAGCAGAATAATGTCACAAATAAAACTTCACTGTAAAAAATATCTACAGCTGCCAAGTTATTCAGCCTATGTTTGGCCATATGATAGTGTGACTCTCTTTCTTCCTTCTCACCCTCTTCCTCCCTCCTCTTTCCCACCAAGTTATTTCCCTTAAAAGTAAGATTTGTAATGGAACAGGAGCTCTCTAGAAAGACAACAATTGGCTAGTAACACAGACTTCATTACCCGTGGAGTTTCTCTATACACTCAAACTCTAGGAGACAGCAGCACCATAAACTGAAGGGGACAGATTCTTTCCTAAAGCAATGATAGTGATTGTGCCTGTCCCTTTGATAAAGGAGTTATCCTACAGTTCCTGCATAGAAGACAGAACTCAAATGTAAAGGGACAGGGGACTGACATCCCACTGACCCTCAGCCTGATGTCTGTCTTATGGATTCTCTTTTTATTTGGTGTATTTCACTCCTCCCAGTCATAACCCATAAGACACCAGTCCCTCTGATCAAATACCATGACACAGCTTCATTACCAAAGCAGTCCAAAGAGTGAGACTGTGCAAAAAAACCATGGGACACATATGAATCAGTTTGTGAAATACAAACTGTGAAAGACAGAGGTTTTTTTTTTTTTGTTAGTTTTGTACAGTGATGATCACTCAAAGTGACACTATATCACACATTATGGAACATTAGATGACAAACACAGAGATGACGATGTGAAGATTTAAGAATCTAGCCACCTTTCCTAATTAATTTTCCTAAACATCTACCCCATTTATGATGAACATACTGCCCGATCAAAAAAAAAAAAAAATAAAAAATTGACAGAGTGAGAAGTGGTTATTATTTTTCTGAAGCTCAAATTCTCAGCCTGGGAGGTCACTTCACGGACACAGGCAGAGGGCAGCGCAGGAGGAGACTGCCACAAAGCTCTTCTGGATAAATTAGATGGACAGGAACAGAAAACGTGAATGATCATCAAGTGTTCCCAGGAGCAGAGGCACTGACCCAAAGTAACAGGTGTCAGGCTGAAGACAAAGAGAAAAAAGTAATTCTTCAGACCACATGAATGAACCGAAAATCTCTTGCTGCCTTATATTGTGGGTGCTGAAATCTGGCACAGGCTCAAGGCCTAATTGAACAGGTCCATGGAACTGGAACCAATTTGAAGCAATTAGAAAGATATCATCTCACTGAAAAAACAAACAGCTTTGTGGCAGAGCCCCAGGTTATTTGGAAGCTTAGACAGTCTTTGAGAGAGGCAACATGATACATTTCCACTCTTCATTCATACCTCCCTAAGCATCAGTTTCTTAGCATTGTCAAAGGTCTAGGTGGATCTTTGCTCCAGGGACTGTTTCCAAAGACAAATTCTATGAAAATGCACTCTGATAGGAGGGAAACGACTGATTAGCAGTGTGACTGAAAAGGTATATTTGGCACCTCTTTTCAAACAAATATGCTTTTCTTACACTTTACAATGATGGAGAACCTGAATGGTACTTAGTAATTGCTAACGACATTTTAGAGTACTGGAGCATTACAGGACCACTACCATGCTAATGCAAACTATGTACTACACTACAGAGTGATGGTATATATTTATGCAAATCCCTAAAGCTTCCTAAAGTTTTCAGTCTTATGCTGACCCACACCTATGAGCAATTAGCCATGCTGTGTTCAGCCTGTGGAATGGTGTAAAGGAAGGGAGTTACAAATCCTCCAAGTCAGCATTTACTGTGGACATCACAGATGCTCTGGAAGAAAAGGCCAGATTGTACTTACCTGACGCAATCATTCAGTAAATCCTGTAGAGGAGAAAGAGGGCAAAATAAATCCATGCTGAAATTTCAATTCTCTGGTTTAAATAGAAATGAAGTTTGCTAGTCTTAGGTGAAAGTGTCTACAACTACTGACACTCAATTGCACAAAATGGCATGCTGCTGCTGGAATGTCCTTCAGGACTCCATGGCAATAAACAGAAGGATGCCAGACAGGTAAAAACAGTGGTTTGCATGGCACAAGCTGTCTCACTGATAACTGTCCTGCTAAATTGTAAGAGAGAAAGACAGAGACACTGGAGACACACTGACAAAGTGCAGTGCTCCACAGGTTTGGGTTCTGGTCACTATAGTACATAGTGGAAACTGGTGCTATGGTGCTCCACGCTTTTTATTTCAGCACTGAAGAAAGACATCTTACTGTAGAGAAATCCAAACAATTTAAGAAACAGAGAAGCTTAAAAGGTATTTAGCTACTTAAATATGCAAATAATTACTTTTGAAATTCCTAATTGGTGTGGTACTGCAACTTCAGCTACCCATCTCCAGCATGTCTACAGATACCTAACCTGTATTGGAGAAGGAAAAGACTCATCCCTGCCCTCTCTCTTCTCTGCTCTTCAGCAAAAACAGTAGAGAAGATCCTTTATTTACACATCATCTCCAGTGCTCCAACTGATAGATATATGCAATTTCCAAAAGGCTGACTCTTACAACAAAAGGGATTTCCACATAGCACATAGGTAGAACCTTGACTACATATCCTATCTTCTCTCTCAAAAGTCAAAGACCAATATAAAAGCAGTACTCTGCCATTTATTTATTTTTTTTAATTAAATGTTTAGGATATTTGTACTACATTTAATCTGAATTCACAAGAATGATGAATGACAAAACAGAAAATATGTATTAATTTCCTTCTGCTTTGATCAGAATAGGTCTGTTTTCATCTACACTGTTTAACTCTACCTCTAAGAGAAAGAAAAAGAGCACTTCCTCCTCTCTTTTAAGACTAAAGAGGCACACTTGTCTGAACTAGTAAAAATTGCTCTCTGTATTATAAACTACATTACAGTTTATTGTCACAATAGCAAAATCCTACTTTTTACTTCAAAGTCCTCTGATATAAGTTCACAGGGTGAAAAGCTCGATAAATATGCATGGGGCAGCTAAGTGCTTTTTGTTTCTAAATTCAATATTCATGTCATTCAGAGCTCCAAACTTCAGCTTATACAGAGCTGGAAATCATGATATGTAGCCCTACAATATAAGCTATTACCAGAGAAAGCCATTTAACTCCACTACTTTGAAAAGCTACTAGAAAAAAAAAAAAGAATTCTATCTTGAATTAGACCCGTGGAAGATTCAGAGATAACTCTTTTAAAAATTTCAAAGTGAGTTTCCCCAAGAGGGTGTAATCTTGTCTTTCCCAAGACCCTTGTTTTCAGTCCCAGGACGACACAAGAAATAACATATTCCCATTGTCATTCTTTTGGGTTCCTACATCAGTTTATCTATGCCTGATACCTTCTGATAGAATTGTGAAATAAACACCATAAAAATCAATATATCTAAAGGTAAGAAGGCGAAGACACTGTCACCGACATATTCATCTATAATGAGAAACAGGAAAGGTACTGACCTTGGGATGTATGAATTGATAGAGTCAAGAAAACATAGAAAACTTGAGGAAAATACTTTGGTGTGCCAAAATGATTGATACTTTTTTCTATAGCTACAGATGGACTTGATGGGCATTGCACTAGACTGGAGCTCTTGAAAGTTCAGTGCCATTAAAAAGCATTATCAGCTAAAATAAACATAAGCCATGTGGCCACCTGATACTTAGTTTCACATTGGTGTCATAGCACATCAGTTCAGAACCAATGATAGTCAAGTCCATTGGCAAATTTTATAACTTAGAAAACTTTAGGGGAGTCCAATTCCCTGGGGAGTTCAATGAAAGCTAAGGAGGAAATCACACTCTATGCAAAGACCCCAAATTTACTGAGCATACCTTTTCTGTAAACCATCATCGATGTTTCTGCATCAGAACACAGCAACTGAGCAGGATCTATTTGTAACTTCTATAGCCTGCAAGCAGAAAAGGTGTCTTATTCCTCCTGAGGTAACACAAGGAGTGACTTCCTGCTGCTACTGACTACAGTCAAGCAGTGTGCCATGATGAATGGTGTGATGTGGATTCCCACACCTGCATCCTACATGTTCAGTTCTAATGCACCTAAAAACTGGGAGGAATATATTTTTCTGCCTTGCATAGACAACTGATCAGTTGTGCAACTCTTTAGGCATCAAGGCTTCACCCAACACCTACTGATGATCAGCCTATTTAAAGCCAAGGAGAAGCAAAATGTCTGCAAGGAAGCCACACCTTTCCCATATACTCTCAGACACAAAATATGCACTCCCACCAGGAAAGAATCACCTTACCTTTTAGGTGAGTTGTTCATAAAAGCATTTTTGTCCACTGTACTGCTCTTCTTTTTTTCATTCTGGATCCATTACTGTGGATCAACAGAAGAGGCTGATGTGATTTAGCCTGCAGATGAAATCAGAAAATAAAATATGGATGTTTTAATTCTTTTCTGGGCTCAGAAAGAAAACTGAGACAGAGGAACGGCCAACCATAGGTATGCACAGTTCATTTCTCAGTATCTTTATTTTTTTAACCAGGAATAAATAGCCCTGCTTATACTCTGAATGTTTGAGTAAAAAGGAGAGATAGCAAGTGTCGAAAAACCTGAATTGTGTTCTAAAGAAATAGGAATTTCCTCCTACCAATGCAGGAGTAAACGTTACAAAATGTTAGATGTTACTGTAAAGAAAAAAAATTACAAACATTAAACGTGACCAGGAACTGTGGCAGATTAAAAATCAGAACTGCACTGTGAGATACAAACCTTTCTTCTTACTACCAATCATGATGTAATTTTTATTACATTGATGTAATTTGTAGTTTTTATTATATTCTTAAACACTTTCAAAATTTGTATAATTTCAGAAAGGATGCAGTTTTAGTTGTTTTTTTTTTTTTTTTTTTTTTTTTTTTGTTTTTTTTTTTCCTTCCATTAACTGAACTTTGAATATATTCAGTGATGAGAACAGGAAGGAGGAAAGAACAAGAGCAACAGCAAATTTTAGAAGATTTTTGCATAATTTTGGAAGATGAAAGTGTTTTTCTTGATGCTTGCAAAATAACCAAGGAAAAATGCATTTTAAATGTCATTAGAAAACAGACACACTTTTCTTAATCATCTCTATAGTAGGAACTCTGAAAGGATTCAGATTAGAGCTCTCATTCGTAATGTTCCACATCAAGATTATAGCTAATGAAATCATCTAGACTAATTCTAAGATTCTGGATTTTCTAATTGTGAACAAATGAAATAGTGAGAAGTTGTTATAGCTATTTTTCTTCAATAGGTCTCAAAGAACCATATATTCATTAATTACAGACTAACACAATCTCATCTGCTTGAGAACATGCTTCGACCACAACCAGAATAGCTTGCATAAACTTTAACTCCAAGTGAATAACTTAATGTTTTATTTCAAACACATTATCCTGTCTTACAGACGGAGTCTTTATGTGGTGTTACTAATTGTAGCAACTGCTTGAAGGAAAGAAGTCTTTAAACTGTTAATCAAATGAAATATGTGATTTACGCAGCAACATTTACAAAACATGACTCAGAGCGCTTTCTGAAAAATACAAAGCAAATGCTTAAGTGCTTGAATATCAAAAGCCAAGAGAAAATTCTGGAAATAAATGCAAGTATAACAAACATAGACAATAGGATTTCATTACATTGCTTCCTAGGTGTCTGCACATTGCCAAGCTTTTTAGCTTCTCCAAAGCTCCCTACAGACATCTGAACCCATCTGGTAGGTGTAACAGAAAGTGTGCTGCAAAATACAAAGCAGGATGTTAAGCTTTTTTGTTTGTTGAAAAACAAAAGAAGGCACCCAACAATTTATTTTTTATATTCTAATTAGAAGAGAGTTATCTAAACAGAAGATAGTTTCATGTTTTAGCATGGGCACACAAGCCCTGAATGAAGGAAAAACATAGATCACCCAGTAGGTAATCTTGGGTGCTTTAGCTAGTTGTATGGGGTGATAAAAATGAGTGCAGCATAATAAGGTTCTGAAGAAACACTTGAAAACTTACTTCTCTTTACTTACATTTAGAAGTAAAATACAACCCTTTCCACCATATGGATCTAAATACATTTACCACTATAGTATCACTAGCTTAGGATATAAGGTTACAAATATATGTACAGTTACAATACAGGAGAGCTTGGGACTGCACTACTGATCAGTAAAAAAAAAAAAAAAAATCTAAAAGAAAGCAGCAAAACAAATCACTTTTTTTTTATATAGTACGTTGGAGTGTGTACTTATGTTGTTAAGAATTTACTGAAACTGCTGAAATCTAACAACCAACCATATGAGTAAGCCCAGACCACTGGAATGCAGAGGAAGAAGTGCTTTCTTAACCAGCTCCTGAAGACAGCCTTTTGCAAATCCTACTGCGAAGAAGAAAGTGAAGGTTTATGGGATCACATTCTAAAGGCCTGGAACTTCCAAAAGCCTCATGGGAAAACCCTGTATGAGATCTACAGCACAGACTGGAGCAGAAAAATTGAAAGTAGAAGCACTGAGGAGAGTTAAAATGAAAAACTATATCATCAACATGAATATAGTTTTATAAGTTTCTTATAGCTAATTCTGAATTGCAAGATTATATTTCTTCCAGCCTTGGCAGAATAAAAATTAACTTCTAACTTGTACCTCAGGTTTCTAAGCAAAAAAATGATAGGAAGGAAGGAAAGCAAAACCACAGCAAGTCATGCACCTTATATATAAACTGAAACATAAAAAGTAAAAAAAATGTAGAGGTCAATCCATGAGGCAGAAAATTTGTGCCGAACCCTTCCCAAGTTATTACTGAACTACATTATGTGTATTTGTATTGTTACAGACACGGTACATTTTATTATTTCAGGTTTCATTGGGTCTTTCTGAGGTGCAACCCAAACATTTTTAAGCACGTTGCTTTAGACAGAGGTCAGTAGAGCAAGAAATGAGAAGGCAGGAATCCATGCTTAGGGTTAGAGTAGCTTAACTCTCTTGGTCCCATCAGTCATGCAGTATCATTTAGCAAGACATCCAAGCACCACCTTTGTCGTGGGAAGTTCTTGGCCTATATTAAGAGGAAGATGAAATGCAGGGTTTGAGGTGATGGCAAAGGGACAACCCAATGCACTGGTTTAATGCAGACAAAGAAGGAAGGCATATTGTAAAACACATGGTTTGCAAAAATTCTGCACTTTTCTGTCAAGGAAGGAGTCAAATACTTCAGCTTGTGAGAAAACCAAATGAGAAGCTAAGGAAACATTAGCACAATGCTCACTTAGGAGAACCCAGAAGACTTCAATGGAGACGACAAGCTATGTATGCAAACTAAGTATATTGTACATACAGCACCTCAACCACAATTTTATTTACATTTTAAGAGTAGAAATGACCTGTGGCAGTTAGTGCTTTCTCCTGGCAAATAAGGCCCACTTCAATTTGGGTCTAACACATATCAGACAGTTCTGAGCATCTTATTCCTAAGTATTATTGGACTGCGACAAGGCCTTACAAGGCCTTTCCCATTTGTCTCACTGCGTCAGCCTACTGGGCAGTATACAATTAATTCCCCTCCAGACATGCCTGAGTTTAATCAGTGTTGTCAAAGCTATCTCCTTCAATCATCTGTCCTGAGGTCATGATACATGATCAGCATCATGGAATACTTTCTTGTCTGGGCAACTGCTCAAATTACCTCCTTCATCAAACTGGACAACCAATACTTATTATTGTGGTTCATTTTTTCTGGCAAAGATGTTCTGTAAACTCAGAGATGTCAAACTGACTGCCCATCTCATTTTTCTTTCAGCACCACCAAGTCTACTAAATACTGTGAACTATGTTTCATCTTTTGGCAAATGTTTTTCTAGGGTGGGGACAAAAAGTATGTCTACAATGGCATTCAGACTCCTAGATGCAACAATATTTTAAACTATGTTTTGGTAACACCTATTCAGAAATGAGGCATTTAACACAGCAGTTCACTGTTTCTTAACTGCATCATTTTTACTGACAGTGAAATTCTACCATCTGCAACAGTAATTATGAAAATTTTTCTCAGGGGCAAGGATAGGGAGGGTGTGGAATTCATCATGCGCACAACACATGAAGTTAAATTCTGCTGTTATGGATTCAGAGGTTTCAAGGCATAAAATGATTTTAGTGGACAATAAAACTTAGAAGTGGTAAATCCTTCTCTCCAAGGTTTCTTTATAGCAACAGTACTTCCATGAGTCAAAGGTATTAAGGATTGTTAATGCATAATTTCCTAGCAGCATAAGAAATCTTGAATGCTTCCCATGGCCCTACATCATGACAAGATAAAGTCCTTATATAAGTGGTTTGTAACATCCCTAATGAAAAAAATTCTGCTTTCATCCAGTGTTTAAGGTTATTAGGCAACTGCAATTATCTACCTGCTGAAGTTCTTACCATTTTAAGAAAGCTTTTAGCGCATGCTGTCTGTAGGTAACCCTAGCTCTCTTGTTCTGCAGCTCCATAGGAAGTGGTATCTGTGCCTTTCTACTTTACTTTATCTGTTCACAGGTATTTAGCCACATCAAGAATCTTTTCAGTAGCAACAATTACAGTATAATAACTACTTTATGATGATTCACTTTGAAGGTCACATTCAGATCAGGGAAATTTTCTCATGGAGAGTTTAAACTGGCCATCTAAAATCGATTTAAAATAGGAATAGTAGATTGGAAACTGGTGATTTTTTTTTTTTTAGGGTGGATTTCTAAAGTACAGACAGGAAAAAAATGTCTCAATTGATACTCTAATTACCTTGTAAAATCCCGATTAAAAAAAATCTACTGCTGGACTTATTTGATGTTAAAGTATCTACAGCTAAAGGAAATCAAAGTATGTTGATAATATTTTAGAGAGTTTCTAAGGCACAAATAATTCAAATACACATAGGCTTGATGCTGTCAAAAATGATGGGCTAACATGAAGATTTCAGTCAGTAGAGTGTAAAAAGATAATGCAAAAGTTTCTCTGCCTTGAACCTGAGCAGTGTACTAGGAAAAAAAAATTCCAGTCTGCAGTAAAAGAATAAAACTTGGACAAATTAACAGGATTACCTTTATTTTTGTATGCATATATGTATATAATGCATAAATATATATTATAGCACTTCCTCAGTGTACTCATATGCAGATATTTCACTGCCAGAAATAGTGTTTATAGATATTTGAACCTGATTGTCAAATAAAGTTAAAGCTGGACACTAGAACTTCGGAGTTCAGTGCTATAATGCTGTGTATTCTGAGAAGGTCTTTGTGAGGGATAGCATGGTGAGAAAATGCTGGAGGAGGGCACTATCTTGTGCCTATGATCTCAGCTTGATTAGGCTGGCTGTCTGCCCATCCACCCACCTCATATCTGTGACTAGCTTTTCTATCTTCTTGACACTACCTGTAAACATGTCTCCTAAAAAAAATTAAATGGTGGTGAGGGTCGCATCTTCTGAACAGTCTAAAAGATAAATGAGAAGGGTGAAACTGTTACACATTTATTGATTAGAGTAAACAAACAACAACAAACAACATTTAGATCGAAATTCTTGCAAAATGTGCTTCTGGGGTTGTGACTTAAGCATCAATACAATGTATTTCCCAGACTGAATGTTTTTGGAACAGACTATGGCACGGAAGTTGCTCAAATAAAGCAGGTCACAGTGAGGGTCATTCATATCTTCCTACACCGTTGCAGTTTAATTTGTTAGTCTCTCAATGGAATAGTGTGTGTGTCTCAGTGCAACTGGGGAAAAATAGCTATTTGCACAGATAGATCAAATTTCAGAACCCAGATTAAACTTCAGTCTAAATGTGTGGAAGTTAAATTAGATTAATTAATGAATTAGGTTGCCAAGAGAAAATATCAAAATAATAATCCTTTGCAACAGATAAGCAAGAGCAATGAGAGAACCTGTTGGAAACAAATCATTCTGCTGAAAGGTGATTAGTATGTAAGTCTGTGTAACTTGGCATTTCCCTTCCTAGAGGTGCAAGTTTTGGAGTTAGAATGACAGCTCTTGGCTAATGAGGTTTTCTAGTCAGGAAGTAGATTAACCATTCAGAGAGAAGTTTCTTGGTGATGTCACCATCTGTCTTGATCATATTTGCTTGAAAGAGATCATGAAGGTTATTCTTGCTATGACAACAGAGTAAATAATTTGCAACAAATAAAACATTTGGTGCTGCTAAGCCTAAGCAGTCAAAGAAGCTCCTTCAATCTTATCTCCAGTTTTGAAAGTTTGGTTCCAAACACTGAAGCTTTGTTTTTCAGAGGTGTGTGACATTTCAGCAAAACCCAAAAGAAATAAGAAACCCTCAACTCACAATAAAGCAAGTGGTCACAAGCTGAATAAGTATTAGCAGACGTCATCTCAAAGTCAAGACTCTGAAGCAACTATAACTCAAAACAAATTAATAAATAAAAATTTGCTCTGTGTTTCTGCTCAAATACCAGCCAGAACTTGTAGAAGGGCAAATCTAAAGACATAAATTAATTACCAGACTATCCTTTTCAAAGTTTCTATTCTTCCTGATTTACAAAATTTTTCCACAGTTGATATTTTTTGCCTGGTTCCTGTTTTTCAGAGAAGATGTATTATTTATTAGTGGGTTAACTTTTCATACCCTTACACAAATAAAATTCCTTTAGAAGTTCTAAGTCCGATCTTGTGAGTATTCATTTCTGAAATTTAAGCTAGAAATTTCAAGGCACAGCTACACACTCTCCTGTGTGCCTGGAGAGGAATTGGGTGTCCAAGCCTGGCCTAAGGAAGTGTTATTTACTGAAAGGTCCAGTGCTCTTCACAGACAGTCGCAGGGCCCATCTAGACAGGCTGATCCTCCCCTGCATAGTGCAGAACCTTCATGGCACAGGGGAGCCTGAAGTGGTTTGTTGTAGCCTAAGAAAAGTGATCAGAATATAAATCCATATTTAAGGAGAAGGAACACAGGACTCCATTCACAATAAATCCAGTCATCTTTGTAAACAGCAGTTGAGGGTGATGAGACATATTATCATTGCATGCACAGCACAACCTCATCTATTTTCCAAGTAGCTTCTGGATCTTTGGACACAGGAACAGCAACAACAAGGATTTCTCAACAGCTTGCCTTTAGAAATCTTCAGAACACCTTAACACTTGGAAAGATAATCAACACCATGGTCTGTGTTTTAAAACATTACTATTATGCCTTGATGATTATATCTTGGCTCCTTCACTTTTTCACCTTCCCCCAGTGCCAAGCTTATGTTTAGCCAATTTTCAATCTTACTCATTTTCTGTTTCACAGCTTTCACACATGCAACATTTGTACTTATAGAGAGCTCTATTTCTACATTTTCCAGGTTAATTCAGATACTTTTCCATGACTGAACAATTAGAGGTTATTGTACATGTTTCTTGTTGTACAATAGGCAGGAGAGCCTTAAATGAAAATATATTAATTAGGAAAAGAAATGCTAATTTTAGAGTTGCAAATGCACTTAGACCAGCCACTTTATTACAACAAATTATATGAGTTCTCAGAGATCAGGTATACTGGCACATAACTTTTGCCATGATTCCTGGACCAGATTCCAGTGCTGCTCAGGGGTCATCTGCCTTTTATCCCATGCAACTGGAAAAGCTGTGTTATGGAACTGCAGGATAGTTGAGGTTGAACAGAATCTCTGGAGGTTTACAGTCTGCCATCCCTGCTCAAACCAACATCAGCTAGAGCAGGTTTCCCAGGGCCTTGTCCACTTGGGTTTTGCAAACCTCCATAGATGGAGCCTCCATAGCCTCACTAGGCATCACAGACATCACCTTCTAACCACTTCTGCCTCTTTTTTTTTGTTTGTTTTTGTTTGGGTTTTTTTGTTTGTTTTGGTTTTGTTTTGGTTTTTGTTTGTTTGTTTGGGTTTTGTTTGGTTTTTGTTTTGTTTGTTTGTGTTTTTGTTTTGCTTTTGTTTTTAAATAAACCAAGTTGACAGCCTTTATAGGAAAACAACATCCAATATTTTAGCAAAAGTTCCTAGTTTCTCTTAAAGTAGGATCTTTGATAAGAAGAGGTTGTTCAGGGTTTACAGTAGGAGGATGTTCTAGTTCTGCAATAGTTCCATAATAGCTATATTAAGAGCTAGTGAGGTGGATCAATTTATGTATTTGAAGAAACATTTATCTCTCCTGCTTTGCAGTGTCATACTTTGAATCCTTCTTCTCTATGTTCTTAACTTGTTACCTGTTCTTCAATAAAAATGATCCCACTTTAAGATCCCAGTGTGCAATGGAAAAAAAGAATTTCCTTTTGACAAAGAAATACCTGAAAATTAACAAAAGTACATTCCTAGAACAAAAAAATACTACTTATGTGTCCACCAGAGACCTTGTTTCCACATTTTTCTAAAGTCAGGAATTTCCAAAATCTCCATATATCTGTTACATAGCAGTGGTGGAGCCCACAGCACAGGGTTGCTTGAGATGAAGGTGGTAGGAACAAAGCTCTTCCTCTCTGGGCAATTAGGAAATGAGAAAGGAGGAATCTGTTGTGCTGTTTTTCCTTCTTTCCAGTACAAGAAACTTTCTCCCTTTCAGTAAGGAAATATGAGTTGCCCACTAAAACCATTATTTCAAATCACTGCTCATCAACAGTGAAACACTCATCTTTATAATTTAGAAGAAAGCAAGCGACTAACTCATCCTTTTCCACCAAGGGTAAATACTACAGGTGCCTGCTAAAGGAAGCCCTGGGCATCCTCCGCATTGCAGTTCTCTTTTGCTCTTTATTGGGACTGCACGATCCCTTCCAGCTAAATCCTGGTGGATATCTCCTCATAGGCAAGGGCAATTGGCTAAGAGAAAGAGGAAATTTAAACAATTTATCGGTGGATTTTTCACACCTCCTGTGTTTCTTAAATACAATAAAGTCTGTAGACAAGCCAAGGCTTTTGTTTGTTTGTTTGTTTGTTTGTTTTTGTTTTGTGTGTTTTTGTTTGTTTGTTTTGATGTTGTTGTTCATTTTTTTCATTTGTTTATTTGTTGTTTTTTTTTTTTTTTCCTCAGAACCATCATTTTCCTCTGCCTTGTTATCCAGAAAGGGTCCTTAGCATCCTTAGAAGGCTTGGAGAGAAAGAATCTCTTTAAAATTCTGATTGCACCTAAAAATGTCATCCTAAACTAAAATATAAAACCATTGCAATTGTGTACATATGTTCAACTAGTCAGTTCCTCACCTACATTTTCAACAGTTTCTCTGATGACTGCCTCCAGCTTTCATTTTCCCCCTCAACACAGCTTCTGGCTACGTTATCTCTGTGCTTTTAAGTATTTATGGTTGCCCTTTTTTTTCAGTCCTTCTGCTCATAAGCTGTGGAGACTCAATCCAGCAGTGAGAATTTGGGCTGGTTTAGTCTTCCTTCCTATACTATGTTACTGTGAGTTCACTACAGGATTAAACACTATGTCACACATAGCAAACAAGAAGTGTTTTTATGTCCATTCAAATACAAAAAATTGTAAATGTGGCTTAATGTTTTTCATGGTACTGTAACAAAGTGACCATTTTTCTTTTTCATGACAACAAATCCTGAAAAGATGAAATGTTAAATTAATTAACCTGCTAGTTCTACCCACAGATTTATCACTTGATTTAGCCTAATGAATGCCAAAAGAAAAAGAACATCAAGACATTTTCAAAAATTCTTGACTGGTGTGACTAATAGAAGTAGTAATGTCATTTTAAGGTTGTCCACTGGAAAAAACAGGGATCAAAACATGCACTTTAGTTTACTTTTTCTGCAAAGAAATTGATTGAAAATTCTATGACCTGATAACAAAATGTACTCACAACAAATTGTTTCATGTCAAAGTAGAAAACTGGAATAGAGTAAGAGAAATGTTGGTATTAAAAACAAAACCAGAAAAGTGAATGCTTTCAGAGAAAGACGATCTGAAGAAAGAAAAAAAAATCACTATAGAAAAAGCAAATTTCAAGATATTCTGCCGAAGAAAAACTTATATTTATTACTGACTTGCAGTGAGTCCAATGTTGATCCTGATGCTGAGGTTGCCCAGCAGTTTAAGCATTAGAGAGGAAAGGAAATCATGGTATTCCTTGGTAATCCTTCAGTGACAGGGCTGTTCTTGTGGCTCCTGCTCTGTTGCAGTGATTTCTCACAGCATAATGCAGAACAAGTTCTGACTCCAATATTTGATTCAAATTTCATACAGCCTATGTTGGCTTAATTTTCCTTTGGTTTAAGACCAAGGAAGCTCCCTCCAGTTATTTGACTCCGCCCACCCTCAATGAAGAAGCTTCAGACTTACACCTGGTGGTCAACAGAGTTCTGCCATGAATCGTAACACTGATGTTTCTTCCTAATTAAAATCCTAAATTCTCATCAGCTCATATTAAAGAGTTAATTTTTTTTCTATTAATTCCCTCACTGCTCATTATTTCCATTGAAGGTTGAGAGAAACAGCAAGTTTTTTAAGCAATAGGGCCTGCCTGGTTTTCCTGTTGGTTAAAGCAGGGTGTATACAAACCATGATGTGAAAAAAGGGTTTCAGCCATTGCACGGAAGCACCAGACATGGAAAATATTAATTTGGCTATAGGAAGCTTCTAGGTGAAGAGCAGTGGAACAAAAAAAATATTTCTTTTTTAAATTGCACTAGCTATTTGCTCCCTACTATACTTTCCTCTCCCCTTCCTATTGTTTGTAGATTTGTGCTGGTATTAACTCAAAATGTCTGATGAGAGGTATGACTTTTTAATGATAGGTGAGATTTCAGTAGAAGAAGGCTGATGTGGAAACTTGATTCATTAAACCTGTACTTTAACTAACAGGGAAGAGGGGAAGAAGGAAAGATGCAGAGCATTCCTGGAACTAATAGGAGATTACCATTATGAATGAGAAACTCAAGAGGCAACAAGACACACCATTACTATCCAATGGATGCATTTCACTGATCCCCATTCTAATTTACTGTGAGCAAAAGGCAGCTGGGCCATTAAGAGTAGAGAAAAAACCAATGAGATGCAAATATGCAAGAGACTAATTACCAGGCAGGCAAAAGAGCTTCTATTCTGGGACTGTTGAACAGGGGATTAATTTCTTGTAATGGAAGTGAAATCTGCCAGATCAGGCTCCTTCATAACCCATTGCCTTCAGATTCTCACTGAACCATCAGCCTGCATATCTGTACTGGGAACTCTGTGTCAGTGGCTTTTATCCACAAACGGTGCAGTCCCCAGCTCAACCTCCTGAGATTTTAAAAAGAGCACATTTCTAAAGGGTTAGTCCCTCAATAGGCTGTTTGAACCAGAGTCTTTTATGTATGTCAGAAATGATTCTGCATGTTAATGGTAGGGGTTTGAGGCACAGAACATTCACCATGGCATTGCAAACATACCCCAGGAAAAAAAAAAAAGAAGTCACAATGCCACGTGGTCACTCAGTGGTGTGAATTGCTGGATTTTCTAGGCAAGACTATGGAAAACCGCAGTGGCCAAGACTCACCCTGAAGCACCATCCTCTAGTCTTAACAGGATTTCCCTGCCTTCTGACTGCTACTTTGCAGAGTGTTGTTCACTGTGTAGAGGCACCTCTGACCCAAGGATTGCAGCAATCCAGAATACAAATTCTTACATCTGCCAGGAAAAGTGCATTTCAGGCCTACTGCACAGCACTTTCTGCATATGTGGTTCAGGAGAGCCCAAGAAGGTTCATGTAATGGGATAGTGTCATGCCCTCTTAGGGCAATACCAGACCAGCTGTATAAATGACAGATGAAGTCTTTAATTCAGAAGCACACTGAAACATATATTTATCTCACAAGACCTGATGAAGCTTAACCAACCCATTTCTGTCCTATGTCAAATTACTTTCTCCATGTGGAGTATTATAGCTCAAAAATTTTAATGGGACACTTATTAAGAATTTCTCAGACTATTAACCTTAAAGATGAAAACCCAAGGTCAGTGGTAAGAGGCACTAGTTAAAACATACCCATAGTTTATGAAACCATCCAGGTGTCATAATATTTTGGAATGGGTTAGTTTCTTGAATATTTTAAAGTATCTCTATCTACAGTATCATTTTAAACAAAATACATGGTGTGGAGCATTTAAAAGTAATATTCTCATTTAAGCTATTAGAAATAGCATCAGATGCTTGCAACATGATGGATCTTTCACCCTTTGAGTACATGCATTCCCTCGAGAAGCAGGATAGCATAGTATGTGATCTCTGTAATTTGTCATCCTTTTCCATAATGGTTTTTTTCTGATCTATACCTGTTTTTCTCTGATATTTAATTTTGTTTTTCATTACCTCCTCTTCTTTCCCATAAATGTTATCTGCAGATAGATCAGTCTCCCTTATGACCTCAATGTCTGAGAATTTTTTTTCCTTTCGCTGCTTAAATTGAAAGCTTGATTTGTAAAACTAACCTGCAATTTGGAGAGCAGAGATTAAACTAAGTTTAGTCCAGAAGTTTTCTTTGTTTATTGATTTTATTTCAGGTTTTAGCCCAATTCTTTGCCAAGGGGACTGATGGGCCAAGGTAGTAATACAGAATAACTACAGTATATGGCAGTACTACAGGCTGGACTCTATATCAGGGTTTAAAACTACCTGAAGACTAAAAAGCTAGTAAAGCATGTAATCTGCACAGAGACATTAAACTTCATACATGGATGATGAGGATGACTCTCGTACAGAACAACATGGAGCAAGATAGAAGACAAATTTCTGCCTGAAGAACTCAGATTGAAAACACAGGGAAGCAGCAGTTCTTGTTGCTCACATGTGACTCATCTGTCACCCCTAACTAGTCAAGGAGAAGACCCTAGTAGCACGGTGGGCAGTGAAGCAAGACCGTGTTGTCAACAAAAAGTGGTGGCAAGAACCAAGCAAGATGTTTGCATATAAGAATGGAACTTTCACTAACAGTGGATATTGGCACTGGCACTAGTCTCTTTTGCTAGTAAGAAGCCAGCACTGTGCTTCTGCTCTGATTACTGCATATAATTTACCAAATCTATTTCAAAAAGGGGATCTGCAAAATATGTAGAAATAAAGGAAAGAAAGATGAGAAAATTTCCAGCAAAGGTAAAAATCAAATTAAGGCTTATTTAGACTGAAAGAAGGGGGCAGGTTGAGGAGACTTTCAGAGTTATTTGTTGCTTTAAATGCAAAGTCAACCAGACATCATTGCTAAGTGCTGTAAGAATACAGAAAGAGAACCCTGTATAAAATTAAAAAAATAATAATAACTAAAATTTCCACAAAGTATTTCATAAGACAAGGCATTCATGAGAGCAAAAAAAAATGTAGGCAGGTCTATAAATATCAAGATCAAAATATTCTGAATTATATCAAACTCCACTCTTGCCTGTCAAGAAAATTACTTCACTATTTTACGTAGAAATACCTTCCTCCAACGCACAGTTTACTGCTTACTGTCCTGAGATACCACTAGGACCATATATTTCCATTAGTTTCCCTGAGATGCCTATTTTTATAGTCTTCCATGCCAGATGACAGTTTTTACCTCCTGTGAACACTGATTTGGTGGCAGTGCTGACCACTGTTAAAGGTGCATTTCTTCATAAAACTCTCAAAACTAATGACCAGTGACTCTGGCTTTTTCAAGAGCTTAATGATGGACTTTCCACATTACAACAGTCATGATGACTGTCCCCAGTGGGTTTTGTATTTTGTTTGACTGGTGTTTTTTGTTTGTTTGTTTTTTGTTTGTTTGTTTGTTTGGTTTTTTGTTTGTTGTTTTTTT
>VXAU01002917.1:773873-846451 GCA_013399695.1 Formicarius rufipectus
TTTTTTTGTTTTAACTACTCCCTTTTTCATTTTCTTGTGATAGTTAACATTTTCACTCACTGAAAGAAATTAGATCCCCAAAGAAGTCAAGCATACAAGTAAATATTGCAAATATCTGGAAGGATGACAACAACGACAATGATAAGTAATCCTTAAATCACTTGAGAGGAAAAAAAGTTTGAATTTTCTTAATCCATTAAAGAGAGAGAACATTTTATTTCATGACAACTAAAGCTATAGCTGCACAAAAGAGAGAATGAATATTCTTATTGGACATGTATAATCAGGCAGCAATGCCTACATAGAAATGAACTGTTTGCAGGGAATCTAAGTGGCCTACTCCTATGAAAGTTCCAATTATTTTATCTCACAACTATCCACTTGTTATCTTTTTATTATCATCCATAGTCAAATTGTCCAAGGACTTCCTTGTAAAACAGTGAATGCCAGAGCATCTAGTTTATGGGATGCTCTGTTTAGAGATAGATGGGGGTTTGCAAACATTTGGCATATAAACCACAGCTTGTTTTGGAGAACTGTGCTAGGAAGGACAAATGGATCACTGAATACAGTCTCTCTTGTAGCCAAACCACAGAAGCAGTGCAGCCCTCATGTCACTGACCCCCAAATGTCCCTGTAGTCTACTTTTCAGTTTCAGTAGAAAGCCAAGGTTTAAAAACTTAATTAATAAAATGCCATGTACAGAAAGTAAAAGAGATCAAAAGCCAGCATCTCAAGGCCTTGCCATAACAGCAGACATGTTAGTCAACATCTCCGCTTTCTCCAGAAAGTAAACCATGCTCCCTTTTTTCTTGCCCTCCATTACAAAGTAAGACAAAACCAATCATTTACTTGGCCCAAGAGAGCCTGACACTAAATCTTGGGTTTATCATTGTGTTATATTGCATTTTACTGTGTCGAGGACGTGGAAAGTGAACACTCCAGAGATCCTTCAGATATTTACCAAATTGTTCTACAATTACTGCTTATTAGTGTGTTTTATGTCCTTGGAGACAGCAATCTTTTGCATTGCTTACTGTAAGCAAGTGGGTTTTTTTGTTTGTTTTTTTTTTGTTTTTGTTTGTTTTGTTTTGTTTTTTTAATTATTATTGCTGTAGTAAATAATGCACAGTTTTCAGTTTGATATTTGTCCTAGATCTGAGCTGACATAACTGACTTTAGCAAAAGCTAAATATATCCCAGGTACGCACTGAAATGCATTCAATTGTTCAAGACTTTAACAAAACCATAGCAAGTTTCTATGTCTGCATAAGAAAGAAGACACCAAGTCTTGGCAATATAAGCATAAGAAAGTTACAACACAGGCGTTTAACTAACAATGTATTTAGTTAAGGACACCAAACAGAATAATATACCAGAAAGAGGAGAAAATGAGAAAGAAAAATTTCTGTGCAGAGACATATTATTCTCCCGAGATGTATTCTTATGTCTCTATTGACACTTGTCTTATCAGCCTTGCTTTGCCTGAATTGAGGAATATGAATAGATTTGCTACCAGCAAGGCTGACTGACCTTGTTTCCAGAAAGGAACAGAAAATATCTGGCTCTCTGTGTTTTGACAGCATAAATATTAAGCTAAAATATATAATCTTCAGAAAAGGAGCCATAGATATGGGCAACTATGAGTCTCCAGGATGAAAGCTGTTTGTAATTGGACACTGTGCTATGCAGTGGTTTACACTGTGTGGTACTGGACAGTCAGGCATTCAATGAACCCAAACTCTTCCAGGCAGCTTGGCTCCAAGTGATTATTGAAGAATGCTGGAGACCTGGATTTAAACAAACTGGAATATCCTTAGAGGATGGACAGAGCAGTTAAGTGCCCCATCAGATACATGAAAGCATTCAGAGACACAGGGGCACTGCAAACACTCCCACCCCTGAGAACAAAGGGTTTGCACTTTCAGCTACAAATCTATAACAGGAAAACCCAAACCAAGACAATTTCTGTGACTGCACACACATCAATAAATGTGATCAATACACCTCCTGTTGCATTAAAGGAAACCAACAACCAAATGTCTGGTCTCAAAGAATATGTGAATTATAATTGCCAGAGCCCCTACTGAAGAGCAGAGGCTGAATAATCTAATTCCTTCTGTAAGCATGGGGTGGTCAGGGAGGCAAATGCCTCAGCAGCATTATCAATTTAAAAAGCAGTTCTAGGGACTAGAGAGGATTTCGTTTAATGCCAAAGGAATTTTAACTCCTTAGAAGCTTTAAAGGAACATGTTATAAAGTACACAGAGGTTATTTATAGACCTAGAAAAAGGGCTAAATATATTCCATACGAGTCCTTAGATGAACAGAAATATTGAGAAATCTATTAAGGCTGTCATGTATGACAAAAATACAAGCCAAGTCAAGCAAAAGAGTCCATTACAATACCATATGAAAAACCGGCCCCAGAGGGGAAAAACAATGCACAAGACCTTTTTGAGGAGCGTGTGCATGCAAGCAAATCTATTCACCGTGTTCATCTATCTTTAACAACAAATAGTATGACTTAAGAAATCACTGGATTTATTACATGCTCCTCACTAGACATCATATACCTAATGGGTCTCGGTTTGTCCGGTACATGTTTCAGCAGTTATCAGCCATGTAAAGGATTATTTACAGGAATTTAGTATGAATTTTCACAATCAGAAGCAAGCAATTATTACGGGAGACTGTCCCAGTCCAATGGATACTTTTCAGGGCAAAAACAATACCCTGCAGAACTCCTCAAGAAGGGATGTAAAAGGAGAGGCTTGGCTGCTGGGCTCTGGGACTACATCAACTCTCCAAGACAAGGTACAACCTAAATATATTTTTTAACAGCCTGGATGCAGAAAACTGTGCAGAATACTATACAGAAAGCCTCTGAAAACTACTAAGTAGCAGGCTGTTAATATACATTTAAAATGTTTTATCACATGGATGTTGCTTTAGCAATGATTATTTAATATATCAAAATTATGCATTATTATTATTTTTATTATTAAAACTTCTGACAGATGATGAAAGGGGAAACAATACCTTTTGGGCAATCTCACCAAACCGGTTAGAAATGGCTGTTGTGCTGTGCAGATGGGGCAGCTGCACACTCCAAAGAGTCTAATGTAGCCACTGAACAAAGGTGACCTCTGCCAGATGGTTTGGCTTGGAATGGGTACCAAACAACACCAAATAGATATAAGTTGTTCACCTGTCAAACTATGCTTTTTGTTTTTTCTTTAATTACCTAGATTGTATACAGCTGCACTGGAAAGGACCTGAACTTTCAAAATACTTGCAACAATGTTGGTTTAACATGGGGCTGAGAGTATCATGAGAAGAGGCAGTCACACAATTTGACTGCTTCTCTTGCTGGATCCAAATTTTATAGTCTGAACTTTCAGGAATAAAAAGGAAACACTTGCTGACAGCATGAGAGAAGTTAAAAATACCTACCAGAAGGAAGAACAGGGGATGCAATAACGAATATGCAGTTAAAAAAGTTACTTTGAACCAGGAGCTTTCTGTCTTGTCTAAATTTAAAGAGCCACCCACAAGAAGGGCAAGTGAGAAAGAGGAGTTGCAAAAAGAGAATAAAATAAACACACCACACCCCACTTCACCCCTCTAAATGTGGGAACTTTAACAGCAATCAATCATAATACGTTTCTCTCCTGGGACTCCTTCTGTGTCCTGGATAGGAGAGCTTTGCATCAGCACACTTATGTTTAAGTAGCTGAAACACACCCTAAGGCCACAGTAAACTTCAGACCAATCTTGCAAACAAATAAATAAAGGTCAAGGCTGAAATTTCAGCCACTGCCTCTGGCCACACATGGCTCATGATCCCATGAGACAAGAGATGAAGCAGGCACAGTGCTGTGACACAACCTCATATATTGGCACAAGTAGGCAGTGTTTCCAAAATAAAACTGTGGGCAGGAGTCCCATAACCAGAAAAAATATGAGGGCACAGTTTCAAAAGTGACTTCAGAAGGTAATTCTATGTCATATGGACTCCAAAATCTCTTGGAAAATATTACTTCACATCTGCTTGTTCCTGCAGTGGGGTCTGACAGCCTCTCCTTCCAGTGCCAACACTGTATCTGCTTCCAGAGACAAGAAAAAACATTCAATGTGCCAGCTTTCTGGAAACTACTTCCCTACATAAAGGGGCACAAGACTTGCTCACTTGCTTAGCTGGTCTCTGCATATGTTAGGACTGTGTTGAGCCTGCTATAAATCCCTTCTAACTGATGTATCAATCCATCCGCGTCAGAAAAGGAACATATATAAGTAGAGAAATGGAACAGTGTGCACCCACAGCTCAGCCCACTGTGGATACAGGCATGGATGAAGTCAGACACTTGAACCAGGAACCCCATAAAAAACAACCAGACATGATGTGCAGGCAGAGAGAGATGGGCACACCATCCTCCTGCTCTGTACTGCAGCACCTGTCAGAAGCAAGGCTGTATTATCCCCCTTGCCATGGACATTGGAAACCCCTTGGGCTTGTCCATCGAAGAAGGGATGGGTGAAAGTCTCCTGTCTGTGTATATCCATTTCCACAGGCTGACTCCCTCATTGGGGACTCTCTCTTGGTCACCTTGGTAAGTAACACAGCCACAAAGCACACTCAGCCATACACATCACAGGGTGTTTGCACACCACCACCTGTGGTGTTGCACAAAGTAGCAGCAGTTATCCCACAACAGCAAAAGCTTCACTTGCATGAGTTTCAGCATCCTTTGGCCAATGTAGCCAGGGGTCAATCCAAGGTAAAAACAAAAATTGCCACAGTTTTGCCTAAGGAACTCATCTTCATTTCTGTACTAAACAAAATGGGAATAGTCTGGGCTACACTGTCACAGCACAAGAAGAAATGTTTTGAGATGAAGTAACTTCGGGGTCTCTGGAGACCCTTTTCTTCTCAGGATTTTGAAAAGCTTGTTGCTCAGGCACAAGCAATCAAAGTTTCATTAGCACTCTTCCAGACTTGCAATGGCCCTATGGTCTTGTTCTCCTCACACCTTAGAAAACAAAAATACAGCCTAAAATTATCTTCTAAAAAATCAAGAAAAGGATTAGAGCTTTTAAACATACTAGAACATTCCCATTTCTACAACTGTATAATTGTCATGATTTTAGTTACTATAAATCCATTACTGTAGTTTCTAAATTATTGTAATTATTTGGAATTGATATAACCAAGACCATGAAAGAAAAGAGAAGTGGCAAAGTATTTGTTTAACATGGGATTCATGTAAAAGAGTGCCAACTAATAAGCAGAAGGAAGGATGGAAATAAGTGAATGCCCAGGCACTCCATTTGCATGTGTAATAACCCATTGTATATGCTGTAACCCCACAAATAACATGAAGACACTTTACATGGTAAATAGTGGGCTCAATTTATTTTCTTGGCTTCCATATTTGTAAAGGAGATTTTTTTTAAAAAAATTACCTAATACTGTTTTATAGTTACTCATACATAAGGGTTTATTATACCACAACAGAGTAGCTGTAGAAAAAGCTACTGTTCATCCTTCAGAAATACAGCTTATATTATTTCCACACTGTGTATATTGGTGAGGTAATACTACTGGCCAGTAGCAGGAGAGCTGAGGCAGCCTGTGATTTGCATTCCACAAAGAAATAAAGAAGAAAACTATGGGTTTCCTCTCCTTTCTGCTTCAGGACTCACAGATTGAGGGATTGCATCATTCAGACACAGCTAATACATGGCCAGGTTTCACAGCTGGAACAATGCACTGAGCAGCAGCAAGCTACTAGGTCTGCAACTCATCATGTCAAGAGTGAAATCTGAAAGCAAAGTTCTGAGACTTTTTTAAAAGCTATGATGCATTTCACACAGCTTTCCCAGGTTTTACAGTAGGTACTGGAATGTCACTTCAATGACTATGCATTTTACTACTGACACTGTCCTGAAAAATCTCCCAGAATTAGTGGTCTTCAGCAAGTGAAAAACACTGAGTATCAGAAGCTTGTGTCATACAAATCCAAAGGTTTTTCAAGCCACCACTGTTCTCAGAAAATAAACTGAATATTCAACACATACCTCTAAAACTATTAAGGGCATCTGCACAGAGGAAGACAAAAATGATGCTTTAAACCTTCTGCATTACACATTAAAATCAGGGGGGTTTTAGCAGGAGAAAGGCAGCAACAGGCACCTTGTTTAACATTTAGTCATCCCCAAAGCATGTGCCAGTCATGCTAATAACCAAAAGACAAGAACCTTGGACACTGACATCACAGGTATTAAAAAGTTAATGAGACAGTCTATAACTACAAGATAAATACTGAGAAGTTGTTTCCCCGGTCACTGCCAGTACAGTCAGATTCCCATTATATCAATACAGCCATTGAACTAATTTTGTGATTTAACATTAACTAATAGAATTGCACAGTTTTGCTTTTACTCATAGCAGGTTCTTGTCTACATAATTCTAAATGGCACAGGAGGAGCCAGTAGGTCTGTGTGCAGAGGAAAAACTGAGCAATTTAATGATTAAGAGATTAATGACTAAATAGCAAAAACCCACCTAATATCTGATAAAATGCTTTCAGGTAATTTTGGTAACAAGTGTCCTGTGATCATTCCAGCCACTATAAGCCTTAGTTGTTCTTTATATTGAAGATAGTAAGGTCCAGGTGCAGCGCCTAAGAAAATAGTTTTACACAGTATGGAGTATTTGTACATAATTTGTGCTCCCACCTTACTCTCAATGTTCAGGTCTGGGAAAAACAGATAAGCAAACAAGATAATGTCAAACAGCAGCTTTAGCAAGGAAATCAGTCTCTATTAAACAGCATAACATTTATATCCCCATTAGTTCATAGGAGCACCTGTGGCCTGATGCATCTTATCAAGACCCCCCAAAGTCAAGGCTGGCTTTGACAAAGAATGTCAGGGTTCTTCTGAATTTCTCAGTTAAACTACACAGCAGAAAACTCAAAAAAAAAAAAAAGAAAAAAGAGAGGGAGAGAGGAAAAAAAATAAAAAGAAGACTGATTTTAATGCCACACAGCTTAAAATCACCAACCCCTTTAACTGACAAATACGAATTTTCATCTCTTTCAGCACAATGCAAATTACAAAATAGAATGTAGTTTTTATGTGCACAAACCAGGGGATTTAGCAGAGGCTGTTCATATCTTTCAGAGATGAAATTTCCAAACATATGTTTTCACCTCTCTTCCTCCTGTGATCTGGATATATCTTTCAAGGAATAGGTGTTCGGGTCAAATTCTAAAAATGCTTAAACTGGAACACCACCACAGCTATTTTTAGGGATGTTTTCCCTAACTCAGAAAGCCAGTGCCTAGACCGTATAATCACAATGACGGTATCACTGTAGTAAAAAGAATCTGGATTGAGGACAGACCATACATATCTCCCTTCCCTTCCCTTCCCTTCCCTACAATCTTACTAATATTTCAACTTGTCATGCTCCAGATTTTTACTACTTAAAAAAAAAAAAATCAACACCTTAATTTGCTTGAAAATTACAACAGAGCTGACAAGCTATTAGTGAAGTTTTTTTTTCACTCAAGTGAGCCAATTTTGACACCTTTTTTTAAAAACTGTAAAAAGCAACACACTGCCTGTTGGTTACGCAGTGCATGATGGTTACAGTGGGAGTGCTATTTCCAGAAACCTGCCACTCATTCTGTTCACATGTGTGAACCATACCTGTGGCTCATGTGGAGACTCTTACAATTAACACATATTGACCAGTTTCTATTATGTTTGCTCACAGTGAGTTAACACATTAAAAAAGAAATGCTGCCAGTATTAAACACTTTGAATCAAAGACACAACAGAGCAAGAAAGACGAAAGAGAACATGTAAAATAAAAAGGTAATAAGTACTGACACAAATGTTAATTAAACCTAAAGTCTTGCTTTGGCCCTAACCTAAACCAAAGCTCTGTCAGCAGGAACACACTTCCCTGTTAATTCTTAAGCCATAAGGTCTTCCAGTTTTGCTTTCAATTCTCCATTCACAAAATCCTTCTTTGCAGCTTTCCCTGGCTTTCTTGCCCTGACAGCTTTTCACCCTCAGATAGTTAGGGTCAATCAGCCCCTCAAGGGAAATCCATTTTCAATCTAACAATTTAGCTTTCCTCTTTAGATTTCCAAAGTTGCTCCCACATGGAGTGGTGCTTCAGGTGGTTGTTACCTGTCTAAGGCAGCATCAGGCAAATCTTTCTTGGCTAACACTCCTCAGTGCTGACTCCTCGGCAAGCCACGTTTGGTCATCCTCTTGGTGAACAAATCCTGGCTTCTCCAGACTCTTGCTGCCCTAGGAGACAGCAGGAATGGCTCCTTCCTTAGTAAGGGAGACCTCTCATGTGGGCTCTCATATTATTGCTAATCTAAAACTTCAAAGCCTCAGCTTCAGACATTCAAGACTCTGTTGAATAACTCATGGTGCACATGGTGCACAGCACCTGTGCAATGCCATGGACTGTACTACGGGACTCAAAGGTAAAGCAAACTCCAATGACTCGTGCTCAATGCATCTGATGTCAGACACCACTTGCTTTGCTCAAACAGTGCCCACCATCAGGACAGCCTCTTCCCACAGCACCAGACACTCCAAGCACTTGCAGGAGGAGTCTCATCTGCTGCCTGCGTGGTCAATAAGGTCTTCATGCAGACAGCAAAGGCCACACATCACACTGTGCATGTAGCAAATCTACTCTCAGTGTGTGTTCCGGGCTCAGCTGGTCTGCCCAGAAATGGCAGGTCCAACTTGCTACACATGATGCTGAAGTTAATTTGTCCCGTAGCTTCACTCATCTCCACAGCTGAGTAAATTAACAAAGCTCTGTATACACCAAAATGTTTGTGTTGCTAATCCCATTGACACTGTAGACAGCAGCGATTGAGTAAAGAAGTTCCTGATGTCTTGTTCTTACTGAGTTTCTTGGTGGCTTCAGATCAACATACCCCATTTCTTACTTTTGTGATGTGTGCTTAAAAATTTCTGGGTTATTTTAGTTCAATTGTTTCATCAGAATAATTCCCTTGTACCTAAATTCTTCTCTGCAGGCTGTTACTCTCTCCAAGACAGAAGAGATCTCTAGAAGGAACATGGAAACACAGAACCTCACAACTTCTTCAAATCCTGTCTGTTCCTTGGACATGAACCAGTGTCAGTGCCCAAGTCTGTACCTTGCACCTGCGTCTTCTTCTGAAAGGAAGGAGCTTCACAATTATGTCCCACACTTCCTAAATCTTCCCTGTTTGACACACTCTCCAGAACCAAAAGAAAGAAAAAGAGAAAGAAACAAAGGTATTGTGCACATAAGGATTTTCAAGTGTCTACCAAATACAAAGTATCCATCTCAGGTCCCATGTGAAGCAGCAGAGGTGGGTCAAATGCAATTTGTGGAGGAGGGAAAAAGTTAATCTTGGACGTCTCAGCTTTTCTAACCAAATCCTAACAATTCTCTTGTTTATTGTCACTGGGCACAAACATTTCCTCCATTGCCAAACAAGGCTCCAAAAAAATCAGTTACAGCTTATTTCGGCAAGTATCACTTCCAGGCATCAGAGTACTTAGAAGAAAGTACAGAATTTAAAGCACTATTTTGCTGTTTTCATAAGCAACATCCAAGGGCACTTAAACACCTTCAAAACCAGGCACATCATCCTAGTAAGGATCACTCATGCTCTAGAAGTGGAATGGTGTAGCAGCTTTTTGCTAGATATACCCATGCCTGACTCCTGGATCAGCCAGATGAGAGACGCAAATCCATCTGACAGGGAGAAACTGGCTCCAAACAAGTGCCAAGGCAGAGGACAGCAGCAACATTGCCTGGAGCTCAGCTTTGCACAGGCCATCTCCATGGGTGCAGTCAGAAGGCACCCAGACCCTGCAGCTGTGCAGGGGGTGTAAGAGGAAAATGCAGGTTGGAGTTTGCCAGGGATGTACCTTCCCAGCACACTTCACACGAGGCACAACTTCCTCTACTGTTCTTTAGAAAAGCATGAGTTTTGGTGCTTCCAGATTGAGTTTGAAACTAAAACAGGATCCTCAGAATTTACCTTGAAGATTTGTGTAGGATTTGTGGAAGCACATATCAAAATACTTGGTGGTAGTTGCAAGAGCTTCAGTCCCTCTGCATCCCAGGGGGAACTAGAAATGGTCTTTCAGGGAATTCTGTGCACAGGTGCAGTTAGGATTTAATAAGTTTGATGTAAGGCAGTTAGCTTTTGAATATTTTCACAGCTTTTGGCAGAGGCAGTCTTCAAAAAGAAAGTCAACAATATTTCCATCTCTGAAGAAAATTATTAGATGAAAGATTTAACACAATAAAGTAGTTTCTCTTTTCTGTCCCTTTGGATTGAGGGAAGAGTCATGACTTCAGGTGATCTTGAGTTTACGGAGAGAGACTTTGTCAGAATGGTAAGGCTTTTTAAATTGCCACTATTGAGAAATGGCTTAGAGAATATATATCAGTCTCATTTTCTAGAGACAGATTAGGAGATTTACATTCAGCCAAAAGACTTTTTCCACTGCCAGGTCACACAGTGCATTTATCAAGGCTAATTCCACTTTGCAGTATTGTTTTGCCTATTTATGTTTGCTATAAAATGAGAATTAGTGCCTGAAAGAACTGTGCTAGACATTTCCTTTCTGAATAACAGAGCCTAGGTCACTTATTAATCATTGCTGTAATGGAACTTTCACATACTTCTTGCCCTCATTTCTTTCTTAAACTCTAGGGAGCTGTGCACCTGCTCTAAGCACAAGCATTTGTAACCTTACTGGAAGCTTCATGTACAGACTAAAGTCAGATCTGAATTCCTCATTAATTATTTTAAGGCAATTCCTCTTATATCCCTGTCTTGCCTTCGTAAAAGGTACAACTCTGTCTTCTGAAACAGTGTCCAAACATGCCCTTTAATATTTTTATTGAGCTTCAGCTTTTTAAAAACAGGTTTGTCAATATGTTAGCTCCCAGAAGAGAGTAGGAGGTTAGTCTTGCCTCCCTCACAAATGCAGACAAGGAATATCCTAGCATCTGTGGAGGAATCTCTCTACCAGGCACCCTTCCATAATCAATCAGCATAACCCACTGAACAAGCAAGCAAACCCCAAAATATTTCTTTTCAAACCTCACACCTTTCTGCCCTGAATACATTTTGAAATTAATCTGAAGGAGATATCTCTATCTCTCCCTGGTCTCACCCTCCGAGACTCAAGATTTCCCTTCAAGAACTTTCAGTCCTGTCCCACTCCTTCTGGAATATGCTTCAGTGTAAGTTTTCTGGCTGTATATCACAGCCAGAAATGACTTTCAACAACACTGTACCTTTATATTCAACAAAGAAGGGCCAGCTCGTTCTCCAGGGTCTTACAGGTTGCAGGAGTTCTCCTGCAGAGGTCAGCTCAACCTTTCATGTTTGCAGAGATAATTTAGTTTCTATGCTGTTTATTCCTTCCACTGAGGATCCAGAGAATAGTGGGGAGTTTTCAGAAAAAGCAAGTATTAACTTTTGCTGTTATTCTTCAAAATGCTTTGCCTTCTTGCCGAAGGTTGCAGCAGGTCCTGGCTACACAGACTGTGTGATGGCTCAGTTCCCAGAGCGCTGCTTTTTGACATTTGACAGAGAGTTGCAAGACTGGAGGGTGACAGGAACAATCCACACATAACTGAGCAAGTCCTCTATAAAAGAAATTACTTGGGAATGGGTGAGAATCTCGTTTTTTATCCTTTTGAGAGCACCAATTTATCAATATTTTAAAGAGAAGCAAATGGAGCAAAGTGAAGGGATAATTAAAGGAAGACAAATAGAAGGGAGAAAACCAAACAAACCCTGAAATATCTGATCAGTACAAGATAAAATTGGACAGTATTTACATAGAAATTTAAGGAAAAGACTTCTATGTATTTTCCAAAATATTTTGAGATGAATGGTGTTTTCTTCACAACAAAACTTAGGCTTAAAATGTTATTATTAAAATGAAATAACTGGCTTTCTACATAAAAAACTTCTCACACTTATTCTGAAAAACCAGAAACTGAGCAGTGGGGTATTCTAAACTTCTCAGGACACTACATTTCAGAATGATTTTGCACAATCATTCAGGACTCATTTTAGGGTTTAATCCAAAAACGGGTTCAAATCTAGAATCCAGCAAAAGAAAGGTCTCCTTTTTTTTTTTTTTTTTTTTTAATGGCCAGTGTGGCAAGATCTTACAGAGGGTGGCAGACTCCTACTCCTGCTCTGATCCTGGGTCACAGCAGGACAAGGGCAAGCTCCTGAACCCAGAAACTCAGTAGTGCTTTCAGCCACAGCATGTAATCTCAGAGGTAACTGGCTTAGTTATTTATTAGATAAATAGTGTAAAGGTTTAAGGTAGTAACGATACATGTGCCTAATTACAGACTTTAATGTCTTTTACTATAACCTTGTGGAGTGAGAAATTTATCATCTGCTATTTCTATACTATCAGGCATATTAGATCTGATTATATTTTTTTCAGCCCCTTACATTAATAATATTTAAATGTGAGAGGAAATCAAGAGCAAATATTTTATGTTTTGTGCACAATCACAGCTGTAGATTGTACATATATGGGATCTTATACCAGTCAGAAAAATAGGTTATGTCTTAAGGTTCTATTTTTATGACTTTGGAAAGAATATATCTTTCCCATTAGAAATGGAAAACTAATAGAATTTCTTGCTACAGGACATACTGTCATAATTTTTCTTTGCTTGATTAATTCAGTCTGCAGCTTTTACATTTAACAGTGGTTTGGCAAAGAGCTTTTGAACTCATATTATTGAGAAACAATTTCTCTTCAGCACATGACTAACAAGAGCAGCTGACCATTTCGACTTCGATATCTGCTTAGACATCATAGCTGCCCTGAAAATTTGTAATCATTGCAAATTTCAAACTGTGACTCTGAAAAATATTTGTCTGTTAAGTAGCAGCTTTTCTTAATACTTTCTTAGTCCCCTTTCTATTCCTTTTTAATAAGCAAAGGTACAAGATGCCTTTCCTGCTCTCTGTAGCACAGGAAATACACATCACACAACACATCTGACTGTTTGTGGAAAAACAAAGTGTATTTTCTCCATCAATATATTTCTGCAGAAACAGCACCAGACGTCACAAGTACATTAACAGTAGCCAGAACAGACAAAACAAACTACATCTTTCATATGTGGGACAACAAAAAGAATACGCAATACATCTATGTCAAGATAAAGTCTAAACTCCAACTAAGTACTGATCCTGTTAATTTTGCTTTAGTTTTTCATATGATTAGTTTTTGGGGTTATACTTTTGTTGAATGGATGCTTCTGGCAAGGTCTGCATGCCCTAGAAAAGGAAAACATGAAAAAGTTCTAAGGTTTCATAACCCCTTTTTACCACTGGCTCTCCCTGAGTGATTACATGCTCCAGAATTTTCTTTCCAACTACTAATTTCAAAAGAAACTCATTTGAAAACTGAATAGGAGCACATCATGAGTTCTTTGGCCTACTACTCAAAGTCTATATGATGAAGGCTTTCAGACTGTTTTTGCAGTTGACACTGAGAATTAGTTTAAGTGACGGATAATTAGACTCTAAAAGAAAAAAGAAAAGGAAAGTGAAATAAATAGGAGCAGATAATACAACCATGGAAACCTCACTACCTACAGCCCTTCTTCATCCAAACAGGAGAATTTCCATTACAAGATTTGGCTTCTTCACATTAATTATTCTGATACCTCTAAAAGAGGCAAGATTGGTAGAATGTCAGCAATTGGTAATAAAGTTTTCTCTGTGTTCAGATACTGCATCACTCCCATATGCTACAATTACTTCCTTAAATTTTACCTCACAAAATTATAAAGTCTACCAATAGTCTGGGCAACCAAACCCTGATTTTTAACAGGGTTTTCTTAACTGTTTTTTATTCCTGGTGTCTCTCAACAGAGAAACAACATATTGGCTAAAATGCAATATCTTACATAACCAGTAAAATAGAAGTGACTGGTTGACAAAGAAGATTATTGTGTGTAGAGAATACAGGTTAATATTTGAGACTTCTCCAAATTTCCTGTGTGACCTTTCTTAAATTACTTAATTCACTGCAGTTTTCCATTATTTAAAAAAAAAAAAACAAAACCAAACAAAAACAACACAAAAAACCCCACAAAAAAACAAAACCAAAAAACAATCAAAAACAAAAAAATCAAAAAACAACAACAAAAAAAACAACCAATCAAAAAAAAAAAAAAAACCAAAACCAAACAAACAAAAACAAAAACAAAAACAAAAAACCCCAAACCAAACAAAAAAAAAACCCCAAAAAACCAAAACCATAAACAAACAAACAAAAAAACCCTAGAAACAAAAAAACCCCCAACAAGCCAAAACCCACAAAACCACAACAACAGCAACAAAAGCCCCTCAACAATAAAATCTTTCCCCACCTACTCTCCATATATCTTGCTTGTATGATGTTGCACTTTTAGGTGTATTGACAAATACAGCCTCAGTTATCATTTAGTTTTCTATGAGATACTATATACATACAGCCCTCTCTTCCCAAATGCAAAATAAAATGTACCTTTTAACATCTGGCTGTACACTAGGGCAAGAGGATGTATACACCAATTTCCGCTTTGTCTTCACAGTTCCACAATGCTTGAGAGCCCACCTGCAGCAAAAGAAAACCTTCATTACAAATTTGTTGAAACTTCAGTATTGAAAGACAAAATTATGAAAATAAGATCTTCTCTAAGTGGCAGTATGTTTTGCTAGCACAGCTTTCATCGCATCAAAATTGCTGTGTTGTAACTTCCCACAGTCCAAACCTTCCAACACTGCACAGCACTGGAGGCAGAAGGAGTGAGAAGTCAAAATTTGGGGATCACAAGTGCAGGGAGAGGGAGTCCTGCAGGGCAGGGAAAATCTCAGGGTTGGCTTCCTCTCAGGCTGCCTTCACTGCTGCTGCATGGCTGCTTCTAATGGCTAACCTGGAGTACACTGCAATTATTCTAAGCCTTTGCATTCCTTAAACAAAATCTTCACATCCAAAAGAGAGATCCTTAAGATAACGACTTCATTTGAAATTAGCATGACCTTCAAACTTTCAAGAATTTATGTTGAATATTCTGTACCCACAGGCAATTTAACACAGATAGTTTGGGCACACAGAACAGTTTCTCTTTAGTGACGAGAGTGTTTTTCAGTTCCCTTTTAACTCGCCAGGTACTTAAAATATTTCTTTTAGCAAGGTAAAAAGAAAAACCACACAAACAATTTAGAAACAAAAGCTCAATTAATGTTGGTTTGGATGACACGTTCTTTACAATAAGAGATTCAGACAGCCTTAATGGGTTTTGAAAGAACTAAGCTTCAGGGGGAAAAAAAAGAACAAAACATACTTAGTCTTTATTTTTCCAGTGGAGCAGTCATCTTTTCATTGGGGTGACCCAAAAATTTAGGGGACAGTTTTTAAGGACACATCCAGGGATTTAGCAATGCCATTTTGTCAAGGCTAAATCTCCCAGAACCTGCTGCCTAGCTGAGGGGATCAGCTAATGTATGTCATAATTTTACACAGACAGTCCCAGAGTCTCTTGCTACTGAATTATTTATTAGTAGGACTAGTTGTTTGTCAAGGCAGATAATGGGGAAAATGTTCCCTGGGAAAAGATAGATTATATTCATGCTTTTAGTTTAAAAAAGTACCTCACTTCATATATTCAGTGATATTTTTACACTCTGAAGTTGAAAAATATTTGATAGCCAGCCTTAATAGGTTAAAGAACACTTTAAAGACTGAAATATCTCAAAAGATGTATTTAAACTGAGAAATAATCTGCTTTGGTAGAGAATCCTGTAATTATGTACTTTTAGAAACCTACCTAAGCACACAATTTTACAGAAGGAGTAACGATTTTTGATGAAAAAAACAACTAACATCCTCATGCCAAAAATCTTTCAGCTTTTGTTATTGATAACAATAAAAAAGTAAAAAAAGGGCATAGGATAGATCAGTGAACTAGGTGACTTTAAATATAAGGAAGAGAGAGACTCTATTAAGATGTGCCAGTTCATGGCCAGGCATTTCTGAAGCCACCACCTTTTCCTGCAGTTCCTTTGACAAAGTCTCAACATTTGCCACAAATAAATCCTCACTGGACAGCTGAACCCAGTGTTACTTCAGAGACATCCCTTTTGCTGTGTCACAGAGGGCATCCTGATCTTACTGAGCGAAGGATTCCGAATTGCAAACCCTGCCTAAGCAGAAATTTGTGTCTGTATTGACCAGAGCTGTGGTAACATCCAACTTACGAATGTAATTTATCATTGGTTCTCTAGTGGCCTGATCTGGTTTTGGATGAAGTCAGTGGAAAAACTCCTGCCAACTCCATTGGCAGCTTAATCAGGTCATAGATGGAAAGATACAGAATTTCTAACAAATTTCGAAAGCGTGGGGAAAAAAGTAGACAAAGACAAGATTATTTCTGAATGCTAGTTAAGAGAATCAAAAATACCCTTAAAGGTTATCTTTTTAATCAAAACTAAACTTCAGGCATGTTTCTTATATTAGATCACACATCAGGGATAGGTTTAGCTACAAAAAGTTTGAATTATGACAAATATACACACAGGCTAGAGCTGGATCTGCACTGAACAACAGAGTTGGCAAGCATATTTTTAGTTTACTTGTCTGTCAGTGTCAGTAAAACAACTGTTGCAACAGGATTTAAAGTGGAAACCATCAATAGCTTTCAGCTGGGCTCAGGGAACTGGTGAGTGAGGTCCCACGGGTAAGTGCTTTTGAAGCTGCTGGGGTCGATCGGTGCTCCTCACTTTTTAAGAACTACTTCCTAAGGGCACAGGAGCAGGCAATTCCTAATTGCCAGTAGGCCAGCAGACAAGGCAGAAGGCCAAGTTGACTGACCAGCAATCTTCTTTAGAGGTAAAACAAAAAGAAAGGTGTATGCTCAGTGGAAGCTAGATCAGGTGATGAGGGAGGGATATAGAGATGCTGCTTGCCACTATAGAGAGAAAATTCATAGGGCCAAAGCTCAGCTGGAGTTGAAGATGGTGAGTACTGTGAAGGGCAATAGAAGGAATTTATTTAAATACACTAATGACAAAAGACAATGCAGAAATTATATTGGCTCATTACAGACTGAGGATGGTCACCTCACAAACAGGGACATAGACCAGGCAGAGATGTTTAATGCTTTCTTTGCCTTCATGTTCAATATTTGTGATGGACTGAGTGTCCCACTGCTCTGCGCGTCCCACTGCTCTGAGCTGGAGGACCATGGCTGCAAGAATAATAAACTGCCAGTTGACTCTGAAGTTGTGAGAGATCTGCAGCTTCAGCTGGATCCCTATAAGTCTGGATTTACCCAAAAGTACTTACAGAGCTGGCTGATGCCATTGCAAAGCATCTCTTGATGATTCCAGAATTGTCTTGGGAATCTGGAGAGGTCCAAGTTCAATGTAAGCTGGTTAACTTTATCCCAACTTTCAAAAAGGGCAAGAGGGATGACCCTGGAAACTACAGGCCTGTTAGCCTCACTTCAGTGCCTGGTAAAGCTAGGGAGAAGATTATTCTGGAAGGTGTTAAAAACATCTGAACCACAACACAGTCATTGGTCACAGCCTTCACAGCTTCAGGAGAGGAAAGTCTTGCTTGACAAATTTTATTTCCTTTTATGACAAGGTAACCCACCTAGCTGGTCAAGGGCAACCAGTGGATGCAATTATTCTGGATTTTAGCAAAGCTTTTTATATTGTCTCTCATAGTATCCCCCTGGAAAAAATGTCCAGCACATAGCTGAATAAACACATCATACAGTGGGTGAGCAATTGGCTCAGGGTTGGGCACAGAGGGTAATAGTGAGTGGGGTAGCATCAGACTGGTGACCTGTCACTAGTAGGACCCCACCTTAGGATCTTCAATACCTGCACTGACTACCTAGGCACAGGACCCAAAGGGATGCTGAGCAAGTTTACAGATGGTACAAAATTTGGAGGAGCTGCTGACTCCCTCCAAGGCAGGGAGGGTCTGCAGAGAGACCTGGACAAATTGAATGGTTGGGTAATCTCCAACTCTTTGAAGTTTTAAAAAATAAGTGTTGGGTTTGGCACCTGGGATGGAGCGAACCTGGAAGTGTATACAAACTGGAGAATGAGATGTTGGAAAGCAGTGCCAGGAAAGATACCTGGGAGTCCTGGTGGATGGCAAGTTGAACATGAGTCAGCAGTGCCCCAGCAACCAGGGGGTCATCAGGCACAGCATTACCAACGGGGCAAGGGAGGGGATTGTCCCTCTCTGCTCTGTACTGGGGCAGCCTCACCTGGAATGCTGTGGGCAGTTTTGGGTACTGCAATATAAGAAAGACATTAAGCCATTCAAGAGTGTCGAAAGGTGGGTAATGAAGATGGTAAAGGGCCTTGAGGAGAAGCATGTGAAGAGCAGCTAAGGGCACTTGTTGTGTTCATCTGGAAAAGAGCAGACTGAGGGGAAACCTCACTGCAGGTACAATGTCCTTGTGAGGGGCAGAGGAGGGGCAGGTACTGATCTCTGCTCAGTGGTGACCAATGACAGGACTGCAGGGAATGGCCTGAAGGTGTGTCAGGGGAGGTTTAGGTTGGATATCAGAAAATAATTTTCACCCAGAGGGTGGCTGAGCACTGGAACAGGCTCCCAAGGGAAGCTGTCACAGCACCAAGTCTGACAAAGTTTGAGAAGCATTTGGACAATGCTCTCAGGCAGACGGTGTGATTCTGGGGGCTGTTCTGTGCCAAACCAGGAGCTGGACTTGATCTTTGTGGATCCCTTCCAACTCAGAATATTCTGTGATTCTGTTTTAATTTCTGTGATTCAGGGACATACAAATGGAGCTCTAATGTTGTAATGCTGATTCAGAAGAAACCAGTGTCTCCAGAGAAGAAATGGGGCAGGGGGATTTAGAGGAAGTGGATGTTATCACCCTGCATCTACGCAATAGTTTACTCTCAGGCACAGGGGAATTTATCAGCTTCCTGAGACAGGACACTGCTAGAAGCCAAACAGAAATAATGGGAAATATGAGATGGTGGAGATTGCTAGATTGCCAGAGGAAGAAACGACAGAAAATATTAGGTGGTGATTCCTGCTATGGGAGACAGGAGACCTTGGTAGAGATAAGGATCTAAGGATCTCTATCAGGAGGAGTAACCCTGGCTCCCTCCAGATACCCCTTTATTTCCTCTATTTCTTCCCCACATTACTGAGAGGCTTCAGCAGCTCCGATGTGTCCTTTACCCAGTGACTAAGAAACGCCATTTTCAACTGCAAAAATTTTCAGTGCATACTGATCTTTAAACTGAGCAGCAGCCTTTGAAAGTACACTCGCACAACACCTAGGGTGTAATAACCAGAGACAGAGTATAGCTGTGTCTAAGTTCAGAGAGCTTAGAAAAATTTATAGCTAAAACAGAGGGACAAATCTCCTTCAATTTCAAAACAAATTTTAATTAAGATATGATAAATGGAAGGATAACAGTTCCTAGCTATAATTTATATCTATATCTCTATATATGTATTTAAGATAAACAAAAACAACCAGAACTAAACNGGCCAAAAATTCTCTGCTTATATTCACTTAGGCTCCACCCTGTCCCTCTCCCAGGTCAGAGACTTAAACAATGGGTGATTTACTCTGTCAGATAAACAATGGCCTATTTTTGATCCCCCTGACGGGCCGTTAGCAGACATGACCCCTCAGGTGGGTGTGGAGGCAGAAGAATTTCCTTATCTCACAGAAGTTCCAAAACACCCAGCCTGCAGCCTGAGGGGTGTGCTGTCCCTTAGACAATAGCTGCTAATGTGCCATTGTGAGCAGTTCATGGGAAAAAATGGCATAGAGGCTTTAGAATACACACCCACACAGTGACAAACTGATCTTGGCTACTAAAACCAGGACAAGCTGTTTAAAAAGGCTATAGCAGAACAACCAATTTAGTTATTAATCTATTCTTGGAAACAGAGAAGTACCATCATATCTTATGCTTTCCAGATGTCTGCTCTAATAAGACCCTGCAAGTCAAAAAGAGCTCAGTTTCTCCCTGTGATCCTTGCATTCTTCATTAAGCTGACAATCAACAAGAATTAATCAACCCTAAATCTGTTCTTTCTAGGAGAAAAAAACACTTCATATAAGATTTGCTGTTTTCTCTAGAGCCTCTAATTCATCCATATTAGGCCTTAAGAGGTAGGGGAGCTTCACAGCAAGCTCTGGTCTTCCATTCAGGCAAACTCTCGCCTAACCCAACAACTGTTTGCTGTGCCACACACAGCCAGGCTCAGCAAGGCCCTTGGTATATGCTTCACTTCCAGCATATGATCCATCTTATTAAAATGCTTCATTGTAATCTCAGATACTGAGAGAATCCCCACCTGGCTTTTTTCTTGTTGCCCAAAAGTCAAACTGATTTAGGGAGTCCTTGACCACAACTGGGCAGAAGGATACTCAGGGAGAAGAGAAAGAGATAGAACAGGTGTAGAGTGCTTCTCTCCTTCACATGATTTCCAAGCCACCAGCAATCAGGAATTTAGGGTTTTCCTAAAACAGATTGCATCCAGATCACCATGCTTAATAGCAACTGATAAAAATGTGAAGAGCTCTTCAAGTCTCTCTTGTACATGTCACAATAAACTATACTATAAACTATACACTGTAATTCAGCATGCCATTTTTAGTATTAACTAAGCATTTTTATATTTCCGGCTTGAATTTGCTCCCTTTGGATTGAACTAGCTTAACCTATAACCATGTGAAAGCAGCAGCCATTTGGATTTGAAAGTATCTACTCATTTTCTCTAATATCTGAAACTGAGACATCAAAAATCATGAAAGGCATTATGACCACAGATGTTGCCTCAACTCTTATTTTGCTCAAAACACCACCACCAATGGCATTGCACAAGACTTTCAAATGGAGAAATCTTAAAAACTTTGTGTAGCCTACTAGAGTATACTCAGGGGAGCCGCAAAATTCAGGTTTTGTGGGTTTTTTTAAAGCTTTTAAGAAATTACACTGTAGAATAAACATGTAAATCATTTGCAGAGGAGCACTGTGAATTCCTCCCTTCCCACAGCTTGACACCATTTGCATTTAGATGATGGCATGGTGGAGCTGACACACCTGAAGGATGGGATGCCATCCAGAGGCACCTGGACAAGCTCAAGAAGTGGGCTCGTGGGAATCTCATGAGGTTTAATAAGATCAAAGTGCAAGGTGCTGCATCTGGGTCAGTGCCACTCCCAGTATCAGCACAGGCCAGGGGACGAACGAACTGAGGGAAGCTTTGCCAGGAAGGGCTTGGGGGTGCTGGTGGGTGAGAGGCTGGACATGACTTGTCAGTGTGTGTTCACAGCCCAGAAAGCCAGTTGTGTCCTGGGCTGCATCCAGAGCAACGTGGCCAGCAGGGTGAGGGAGGGGATTCTGCTCCTCTGCTCTGCTCTGGTGACCTATGAGATCCCATCCAGCTCCACGGTCCTCAGCACAAGGACATCAACCTGTTGAACAAGCGCAGAGGAGGGTCACCAAGATGATTACAGGAGCACCTCTCCTGTAAGGAAAGGCTGAGAGAATTGGGATTATTCAACCTGACGAAGGGAAGGCTTAGGGGTGACCAAATTGCAGCCTTCCAGTACTTGAAAGGGACCCTACAAGAAAGATAAGGGACTTTTTACAGGATTAACTAGTTACAGGACAAGGGTTTAAACTGAGAGATATTTCCATCATTTTAGAGTAGATATTAGGAAAAAAATCTTTACTGTGAGGGTGGTGAGGCACTGGAACAGGTTGCCCAGGGAAGCTGTGGATGCCCCATCCCTGGACATGTTCAAGGCCAGGCTGGATGGGCCTCTGAGCAATATATTTTAGTGACAGATGTCTCTGCTCACAGCAGGGAACTGGAACTAGATGTTCTTTAAGGCCCCTTTCAATACAAACCATTCTATAATTAACTCTCACCTCTAAAACAAACTCAAGTAATTTAAGAGAGAAATTGTTTCAGATTGTGTTTTCTGTTTTGCCAATAAATCCAGCTTTTCTTCTCTGGCAAAAGTCCAAGGCATGACAGGCAGATTACAGGTGTTTCTCTCAGACATATAGCCTACCATGCATGTGTTGGGTGAACATTCCTTAGCACTTAACTTGCACAGGCTGATTTCATTAACCCAGTGTTCCACTTTATTATCTGCCTAAAAATAGCAATTTGATGTAATTGTCAGATTTTTCAAAACAGAAGCACAGAGCAATTCTCCTGTTTGAGCCAGCTATGTTTCTTTCACTTACCTTTCAGAGGGGTGTTGGCTGCCTCTGACCCCAGCCTGTATAAACATTTTTATGAACTAATTTTGTATGGAAACTATCTGAGCATTAGAAGGGGCTCTTTTTAGGGAAGTTAGTATTTCAGTCACTAGCAACTGTGCATGCAAAACACCTTTGTATCACTGAATGTTTGATTGCATCTTTCTATAAACCTTCCTCTAATGGGAAAACAGTGTTCCATTTACAGCAGAAAGGCTAAAATAGTTTAAAATTTAAACAGCTATCATGATTTACCCTACAATAACACGAATAAAACACAAAATCTATTTTCCAGCACCTTCCTCATCTAAAGTGCTAACATACCAAAAAATTACCTGTCAGAAAATTTACAAGGCAAAGTGCCTTAGCAAGATCTTCTGAAGATATATGTGAAAAATAAAGGTAATTTTCAGCAAGAACAAGATTGTAACAGGTGTGGGCAAGCAAACCAGCATGCACATGGGTGGGTGGAGGAGGAAAGAAGGAGGTAGGGAATAAGTATTGAAACCCTGTCTTTGTCCTTTATCTTGTGTAGCTGCATAAGGACCTTTTGTAATTCTACTTTCAGCACATGTATGGAGGAAGAAAGAGGAGAAAGAAAGAAGAAGAATATAGGAAAGAAAGAGACATATCTATGCATCACTTTGAAATATTATGATACTTAAGAGATTTTGTATGAAGGAACAAAAACCATCTGTACTCAACTTTGTAGAACTTGAAGTAAAACCTGCGCAGAAAAAACTTTTTTTCAGAACTAAGGCACTTAAACTGCCCTTGAAGGGCAGTTCTCAAGCATTTAAATTTATTTAGCAAAGAGACTTTTGTGAGCAAGCAGGTGACACAGCTACAGAGCTGTCCTTGGGCTGGAATGTTCCATCACAGAAAGCATCTGAAATGCTGTCAACAAGAGGGACAAAAGAGGACCTGCTACAGCTCCTTCCTCCCATTTAATTCTTTCCATCAAACCCAGCACCACCTGTGTGATATTGTTTATTTTGGCAGACCTCAACTTGCTTTTTTTCCTGTGCCCTCATTTACAGTGCCACACACTGCACACACACACAACCCCTGATTCAACTTTCACTTTTTCCTTGGCACAAAACTAAGGTAGTTTTGTTGAAACCAAACCACTTTACACAATATTTGAAAAGTGGGAGTCAGGTGAAGACCTGGGTGACTGGAAAAAGGGAGTCATTGCACACATTTTTTAAAAGGATGGAAAGACAGATCCTGGGAACTACTAATCTGTCAGCCTCACCTCTGTGCCAGGGGAAAGTCATGGAACAGGTCATCCTAGAAGTTGTATTAAGGCATATGGAAGACAGGGGAGTGATTCAAGACAGCTAGCATGGCTTCACTGAGGCAATCTCGTGGCCTTCTAAGATGAGGTGACTTCATCAGTGGAGAAAGGAAGAGCTGCAATGTTGTCTATCTAGACTTTTGTATGGCCTCTGACATTGTCCCCTACAACACCCTTCTCTCTAAATTGGAGAGGGATGGATCTGATGTGTGGGCAGTTCAGTGGATGAGGAATTGCTTGGATAATCACATCCAGAGTGTAACGGTCAATGGCTCAACGAGCAAATGATGGTCAGTAACTGTGGCGGTCAAAAAATAACACCGTCCCCGCTTGATGGGGAATGCAAGCAAGAACAACTTTATTGAAACTATAACACACAATATATATGCTCAGTAAATGAATATTCATCCCAGGGTTTGACATATGCTAAACATAGGTGGAGATATCATAACTATGGGATAACACACCATTCACTATGAAGAGACATATGGTAATGCACACATTAGAAACACAATGGAGACCTCATCTAGGCTCGGTGTATCCCTAAAGTCAAGGCAGTTTCATACATCTGGGAGACAGGGAGGCAACAGAGTTGCATCTGTCAAGAGATGTCTATTCAGGGTACTCCCAAGGCCTCCTCGACATCTCTGTTAACTCCTTTGTTGACAAGAAATTTTGTATTCCAACAAGTAACGAGTGGTATCCTTCAGTGGCTCATACTGGGACAAGTGCTGTTTAATATCTTCATTCACGACATTGACACTGGTATTGAGTGCACCCTCAACAACCTGGCAGATGACATCAACTTGAGTGGCACAGTTAACAAGCCCAAAGGACAGGATGCTATCCAGAGGCATCCTGCACAAGGATGCCATGGGCATCTAATGAGGCTCTGTCAGACCAGGTGCACGGTCTTGCACCTGGGTTGGAGCCACCCCCAGCATCAATACAGGCTGGGGGATGAAGGCATTGGGGGACCCTTAGGAGAAGGACTAGAGGGTGTTGGTGAATGATAAGTTTGATATGACCCAGCAATATGTGCCCAGAAAAACAGTTGTATCCTGGGATGTGTCAAAAGCAGCTTGGGCAGCAGGTTTAGGGAGGGGATTCTGCCCCTCTGCTCCACTCTTGTGAGACACCACCTGGAGTGCTGCATCCAGCTTGGGGGTCCTCAGCAAAGAAAAGACATGAACCTGTTGGATCAGATCCAGAGGAGAGCAACAGAGATCATTACTTGGCTGGAGCACCTCTCCTATGAGCAAAAGCTGAAAGAGCTGGGGTTATTCTCTGGGGATATCTTATTGTGACCTTTCAGTACTTAAAGGGGGCTTACAAGAAAGATGGGAAGACATTTTTTGCTAGGGCCTGTAGCCCTAGACAAAGGATAATGGCATTAAACTGAAGGAGGGTTGATTCAGACTAAATATAAGGAAGAATTTTCTTTTTGCAGTGGGGGTAGTGAAGTACTGGAACAGGTTACCCAGAGAAGTGGTAGGTGCCCCATCTCTTAGAACATTCAAGGTCAGGTTAGACAGCTTACCCAGAGAGATCGTAGATACCCCAGCTCTTAGAACTTTCAAAGTCAGGTTGGCCAGGGCTTTGTGCCACCAGATCTACTTGAATATGTCCCTGTTCATTGCAGGTGGGTTAAACTAGACAACCTTTAAAAGTCCCTTCCAACCCAAACCATTGTATGATTCTATGAAACAGGGGGAAATAAACTCTGACAGCATTACTCTATTTTTCTTTTTTTTGATAACCAAATTAGTTAAGTAGAAATATGAGCTAAAAAATACAAAAAAAAAAGCCAAAAAAGCACAAACAAACACAAACTATGTATACATGTAAATGGACTCTACACCCTCCCTGTATGTTTAGATTTTACTCTCTTTAGCTTTGCCTGAAGTTAGAATTGCACTATTAGCTGTTTACTTCACACTTTCTGACCTCGTTCAGAGCTCCTACCATATTTCCTCTATCCGACTGAGATTCGCTTTCACTAGAAAGCTGTCAGTGTACCTGCTTTTTAAAAAGAGAGGATGCCACAACTTCCTCACACACTCCACACCACCTCTTAGTTTTTGCAGCAGTGGTGTAGGTAGTCGGGGATGATTAGCTACGGATGGTTTTCAACAAGGGGATGATAATGGATGAGAATCCCCAGGATGAGAAGTGCAGAGTTGAAGTATTAGCTGTTTACAGCTGAAGTGCAGGTCCAAAAGACAAAATTCACATTTGCTTGTGCAGAGTAATTCTTATGAATATATGTGAGTGCCTGCAGTGCCTGGTGAAACTCAGCTTTACCTGAAAGCAAACTCTTCATCACCACAAACTACTGTAAAAGGTAACAGCTGTCTTAACGCTTTGTCCTTCCTCAGGAAGGAAACAAATGCCTATTCTCTAGTAAAGGGCAGCTACTTTGATCAGTCTCAGAGATCTATTTCTCATTTAGCAATGGACTGAACTTGAATAAAACCTACTAGGTTTATTCTCCGCTTTCTTACACCAGAGATACATACTACAGCACAGACAGATAACATCCAGCATAGGAATAGGGAATTAGGTTGTCTCCATTAAACTCAGCTGAAACTTTCGGTTTTTACTGTTTTGCAGGCTTGTAATGCTGGTGATCCCATTTAGGTGAAAAATTTTCTCTCCAAAAACAATTCAACCAGCATTGCAGCAACCAGAAATGTACACAGCAGGTGTCACCTACTGCAAATTCGCCTACATTTTTTTATGGCTAAATAGTTTGCACTGTATTTATAAGAACATATTCTTCTCCTAGTTCCCTCAATCCCTCATTTCACCTTTGTTTTTTCAGCTTTATGGGTGGCTTAAAGGCTGTACAGTGATAGAAACCCGAGGAAAGTGCTAAAACATAAGAAATTTCTCAAAACAACTTTGATGGAATTAAATATTAAAGAAACAGTGAACATATGCCTAAGACCCACCTATATTTCTGCGTAGAACAGCACTACAGACACAGGTGTTTTTCAACTGCCTTTCAACATAGGAGTTGCAATTATGTTGCAAATGTAGCATTTACAAACTCAAAAGCAAAAAAAAAAAGGGAAGAAGTCAAGATGTGAAAGAGAAAAAAATTAACATACAGTTCACAAAATCACCAAAATCACTTCAGAAAAATATAGAGAAAATATACAGCAAATGAATCATTAGCATAATTTATTAAAAAATCCTACCTGTGTTCATGTAAGACTAGATTACTTTCAATGAAAATTAACTACAGTTCTCACATAGCATTTTATTGTTGCAGATATCTGTTGTAGCTGAATGAAAAGGAGAAAGATTAGCATAATAATTAGTGTTGCCAACTTCCCCCTTCCCCCATAAGTATTGAAGCAAAGCTCTTACGTCATGAAGATGGTTCACAAAGCACAGAGCAAACCATTAGTGTGATGATCAACATGTGGAAAATATTTGAATAGTGACATAAAAAGTAGTAATCTTGACTTATATTGAGGAACTAAATGTCTTGGAATAGCCTAATTATTACTTTTGGTCTCCACTTTCTGTTACTGGTCACAAAGCTGTGACAAATGTGAGGAACAGCTGTGACATTTGCCAAATCATGCGACTGTTTGGAACAAGCAAACCCAAGAGACATGTAAAATTACACAGAAGATGGAAGCTTTAAACAGAGTGACTTATTTCAGTTGAATCTGTTTCCAGGAAATTCACATAATTAAATTTGTTTCCAGGAAATGGAAATAAAGGAAACGGCCTTTGTTTCAAGCTATGTACATCTCTTCTCCAAGCCTTCAAAGAGTATTGCCTTGGTCTCTGAACTAAACCACAACCCACACACCATAAAGAAATAAAATGCCAAGTTGATTATGTAGCCCAGAGACATCTCTTGTTCACAGACCCTTGGCTCCTCAATAAACTATCAGCCTTTTTCTCCAGATGGTGTTGCCTCCATTCAGTTGCTCCATTGTTTCCTTTGTTATGCAAGTGGTTTCTTGATTAAGATTTGTCAACTGCCCTTCCCTTAAGCATTCTCCAAATTCAAACAATATCTGCATTTGTTCAATGTAAAAGAAACCCAAACCCAAACCCAAAATATACCCCAGAAAACAATCCCAAACAAAGTCACTCAATAAAAATATTAAATGGAGAATGGAAATATTTTCTCTCTATGTTCTCCCAGAAGACAGATGTAGAAGAGCTTATCTGTAATATGCCAAAGGCCAGATGCTTATCTGGCTGCCCTCTCTACACCTGCCTGCTCTCTGCTGTTAGCAAAGTAGATAATTGAGCTATCTTTATTTTCCAGCTTTCACATATATGTATACGGTTTTAATCCTTAGATATCCCTGAAACAAGCTATTTTCAAATGAAGTATTTTAACCTACATTGTCCTCCTGGTAACAGGGGAGTAATTTCACCACCGTGTAACTCAGGATAGTTCTCATCAAAGTGTACTGGTAACCAGTAAAAGGTGAACTTTCAGAAGATTTTTGGTTTTACGTATTAGAAAGAAAACCCCTGGAATGCAGAAGGTTCTCCAACTTGTATTGAAATTTTCAGCATCTAAAATGCTGGAATGAAACCCTCTCAATAACAACTTTCATAAGAAGTCTCTGAGAATGGTGTGGCTCTGCCTGTAGAAGAATTCTCAGGAGGATGACCCTTACAGTATTAGGTCAGTACTGCCACTAGTCTTGGCCAAACTATACCAAGAATTACAACCAACAGCAGATGGAAAAAGAACACATTTTGCACATCTTAAAATTTGAGAAAACACACAGTTTGAAGGCTGGGAAAAGTTCAGCTGTTTTTTATTTATCTACTTCAAACCCATCCATTCCTCTATGTGCACCTATTTTCACATTCCACTCTGAAGTGAAGGATCCATGTCACTATAACTTTCCTCTAGAACTGAGAGTTCTATGAAAGCTAAAGAAAAAATGATGCAAATATTTGCTTTGAGACACATTTCAGATACATTTCACAAGATCTGCATTTCTAAAACTGGATGAATGAATATTTTTTGCTGAGGTTCTCTACTTGAAGTTAAAGGAATGGTAATCATTTCCTTTCTGTTAGTCAATGGGCATAAAATAGAAATATGAAAGTCTCTCAAGATTTTATTATTACTCTACATATCAAGGAATTATGGCTTTTTAAGCAGACTTACTAAATTTACTTATCGTTTCCTGTCTATATGATTTGTATATAATGCTGCATAACTGTCAAAAATAGAGCTTAACAGAAAGGTAAAATATTTTACTTTTCCAATGGCAGGTTTATGATTGTTTTTTCTTTTCCTTTTTTTTTTTTTTTTTTGTCTTTGAAAATGCAGCTCGCATAGTTTGACAAACATTTCAGTGTGAAATTTTCAGTCCTTAAAATCAACCTGATAGACTTTCAGTTAGAAGCTCTCTTTTCTCTTCAAGACCTCTGTCAAATACTTTACCTTCAATGTCTTTAAAGTGGCCCTAAATTCACCAAACTGAAACCACCTGTCAGTCAGGTAAGTTTTTCTTGTATCCCAGGATTCACCTGTGCAACAGGCATAGAGGCCAGAGCCAGGAATTTGATTTTTCAAAGGTAACTGCAGACTCAAATTTGGCTTCCTATCAGAGAAGATCAACCCTTTTGTCTATATTTGGAAGTGAGGAAACAGAACTAAAATACCTAAATTCCAAAGCCTTTAGTTTGGCTCTTCTGTATTGCTTGGAACTTGTGGAAAACCCAACTGGACATTTTATGAATGCTTCATTTTCAAACTGCACAGGTACATCATGACATATGTTGATGCATCATCTGTGAACACTGAGAAGACTGGAGGTCACAGGAACTCAGTGAACCTGAAGGGCACGATGCTGTGTGTGCTGCAGTACAGCTGGGAGCTCCTGTTGGGTGTCTGCTTCTTTGGTACTGCTTCAGAAAGAGATGTAGACATTTCTTTCTTTCATCCCAGCTCTGCCGTATTTCTAGAACTATAAGTCATAGTCTGATGTCCTTAAAAAAAAAAAAAAAAAAAGCCTTTTAGAATGTTCCCAGTTTTTCAGGGTTTCACTATCAAGTTAATCTTTTCCCAGAAAGTACCTACAATATTTTATGATGTGATTTATTTTGAAAGTCAACCACAGCATGTGCTAGCTCAAATACATTTTGGGGTGTTCTGAGGAGCCTGAACTAGCTTCTCCAGTACATCTCATGAAGGTCTGCTTTGCTTTGCACTAGCTGGTCTGGGTACCAGTAACATTCTGACAAGGGAAACACAAAACTCTCATCAAAAAGTCAAAGTAATTCAGACTGCACTAAGCTTCTTCCATGACACTGGTATTGAGTACAAGTAATTTAAAGAGAAGTTGGAAGTGTATACAGTACTACTATCACTTCAGGAAGTCTGTACCTTTATCTCTGCCACTTCCAGAGGCTACAAAAAATTTAACTTCTAAACCCAGATTTCAGGCTCATTCTCAGCTTTTGTCTTGTCTTAAAGTAAGTGATGCGGTTTACCCTTCTGTATCCTTCCCAGGAGTCTCTAAGCCATATATTCCATAGCATACTAGACAGAGCCAAAGACTGTGATGCTCAAAACAGCATTTTATGCAGTTGTTAGCCCTTTAAACAGGCAGAGGACTAAAAGTTTATAAGCTTGTAAACCTTATTGCAGTCTGTGTCTTCAGTTTGTGCAATGGTATTAATAAAGATATGAGAACATAGTTGAAAAATGGAACCTGAGAGGTCCTGACATGTTTGTTTCCAGGCAAATTTTCAAAAGCTCCTATGTGGGGATGTAGGATGGAAGATATAGTCTTAAATGTCCAAGATTACAACTTGCAATGTGAAATCACAGGAACTAGAACAGCATGTTGTGAAAGTCCAACCAGCATGGAAAAGATTAGCCTTTTAAATGAAACAAACACAACCAGAAGCACATTATTCCAACCCCAAAATTCTGGCAGGATACACACTTGACAAAAATCTATCTAGTGAAGCACATCATCCCGTCCCAAAAATGGATTTATTTTACTGTTTCTATGGAAACTCTTTGCCTTTCAGAGCTACCAAATGAAATGAATGGTGAAAAACCACTTTGTATGGTAAATTGATTCCCTGCTTTTTCATCCCATACAGCAAAGCATCACTTAAAGGTGCTTAGTGATTTAAGCTGTATCATGTTTCTAAGTAGACATTAGTACTGCTTTCATATAGAACATTAATCCTAAACCATGAACATATGAGGCCTTAATAAAAAGCTTTTTACATGTTTTAGATTTATGTCTGTAACACCGTCTTAATTCTGATCACATCAGAAGACAAAATGTGTTTGCAGACCATCTTCATAAAATGGCTTGAATTAAAAAAGTATTCTGATATTGTTGGTGGAGCTATATATTGTCCTCCTCTGTTCAAACATTAAAATAAACTAATTATTCCATGTGGAACTATACAAATGGAATATTGGTGTGGCTGCTGTGTTTTAAAGACAAAGGAGAAAAATGTTTCACAAACCATGTTCTTTATTTTTAAAACTTATAAAAGCTGGAAGGTGTACAAACACTTCCTCATGTCTGAAACAGAACCTGCAAATTTAATGGTTCAACTGGGTTATAAAATTCATTATTTCTCTGATGTTATTTTAATTTGTGCTCTCTATGGGATCCTATTTCAGCCACTTTGAGCTTCTCTTCCACTTGTCACATCATTTAACTTATGGATGTCCTCATGGTTGTTATTCTTCAAGTGCTTCATTATCCTATTGTTTTCCATAGGTTCAGCTTAACAGCTGGACTAAACTCCTGTCTTGTATCCCTGTTCCATTTTTATGGTGAAAGGCCAAGTATGTTTTAGATCTTAGCAGGAACAATAAGTAAAAGAAAGTTCAGGCAAGAAGCTTTAATTGAAAATTACCATATGAGGGGACTGAGAAAGCTGAGTCACATTTTCTGTATTTTTCTCTTAAAAAAATAGCCAATTTTTTCAGGTATGTGACATCTGAGCAAAGATGAATGACTGAAGTTCATATGAAGAACAGTTTATACTGAGAAGGGAACCCTTCCTGCACACTTGCAAACTGATGAACTGACAGGTCACATTGCTTGTGTCCAGACAGTTTTCAGTTCAGAGTCAAACATAAACAAGCAAGAACAATCACATCAGAAGTGAGTACATTACTAAAGGTAGCTGGCAAATAGGATCACTAGTCAGCACCTAAGAACCCCTGCCTCAAATAGGTAAAAGTGGAGTTTCAGGTTTAAGTCTTCAATGAAGCAAAATGAACTTAAATTTCCAATTTCCCAGGCCGCTGCTCTGTCTGTTGACTTTCACACTGGAAGAAGAAGAAACTGCCTGAAGAAACTTTCCCTTCTCATCTTGAAACAAACGTAAAAGTGAAAGCATATTCTTTCCTACAAGAGGTTTTAACTTTGAGAAACTACTTTTTTTTGTTTGTTTGTTTAGTTTTTTTCCCCCCTAAGAGAATAAGTAATACCTACCCTTAGAAAACCAGCCTATTTGGACTTCCTTCTGTTACAATAAATATGAGGGTACTTAGAATACAAAGTGTAGTTGCAACAACACACAGTCATATGTAGTTTCCTATGGATATAGAAAACCCCACATTCTTAATTTATGATCTACCTGGGAGGAAAAAAAAATGCACTGTACTTACATATGTGTGTGTAAAGACTACCTTTTTTTGCAAGGTCAAACAATAAAGGACTGCATTACTTTGCATACAAAAATGTTATTACTACAGTTTATTTAGAATCTCTGCCTTCTCACTGAAACTGCACCACTAAGGTTTTAAGTCTGGTACATATCTCAGGCTTGTAAACAGGAATAACGGTGAGGAGCTTGTTAGGAACATTACCTGGCTCACTAAACAGAAATGAAGTTTATTTTCACCACGATTGCTATGGGCTCCTCCTCTGTGTTGTTTCACAAAACACTGTTAGGATGCAGCCCTTGGGACACTGCCCTGAAAAAATACTGCTCCAAACATTGATGCATCAGCAGTGACTGCTGAATTAAGGCAGGCAATGGCCAATAATACCATTAACCACAAAAAGCTGATTTCTAAAGGAAAAAAAAACACTTCAGAGCTCTGCAGTTGAAAACACATTCCACGAATAATGAGATATTGCAGAGTGGGCTGTAAATGCACTGTAACCACCCCACCTGCTGGTGCGGGCTCAGGCTGCACACAGACACCCTGGAAACTTCCAGCTAAAGCTGACACCGCTCGGTGCTTTGGTTTGTGTTTGAGTCACAAAACATCCGGATTCAGGTGTGGCCCAAGGACAGCCCTGTCCGGGTCAGCCCTGGATCACTGAGCAGGAGTACAGAGGGAGAAACAGCGCTGGTTACTTGGTTTGTTCCCAAACCCCTGGCAATAATACTGACAGCTTATTAGCAAGTGATTTCATCTGTATGCATAAACAACTGTGGCATCTCCGCCTTCTAAGGGAGGCAGCATGTGGTGAGCATGATGCAAGCAAATACCAGCAGCTGATCAGCTCCAGCCCACTGATGTACCAGCCAAATCACTCAGGATCTATTAGAGGTGTATCGTGACTAGAATCACTACTCCTAACAGCACTATTACTATTAGAATTATTACAGAATATGTTAATAATTACTGCCAGAGAAATTTGTAAGGCATATTGCTATATAATTATTGTTTTGAAGTGTAGAGAAATGATGGGGGTATAGTAAAAACTTATCCACATACTCCCTCAGGAGGATATCATGATGTTTGAGTGTTTGTGACTTTGACTTTTGTCAGGTAAAGTAAGAAGTAACAACCCGTATAAGACCAGTCTCATGTTTCTCCTCTGCTTAATTCTGGCCAAAATTCCCTGGCACAAACCCAGCTTTTATTCAGGATGCTTCCCAGGGTGGAAGTCCCTCAAATTTAGTTCATGTGCTGCTAATTGTAAGCACAAGAGAGTTGTAAGCCAATACTTCATATTTGTTACAAATGTGTTCCCTTGCTTTGTAAAGACATAACAGGATGGCACAAGTAACATGAGAGCAGAGTATCAGAGCCCATAGAACTTCATTTTATTCTAAACAAATCCAAAAGTAATAGTGTTGGCTGTTTGGGTTCCCCTATCCTCACCTTCTCTGAATTGCTCATAGAATTGAATTCTCTAAAATATTATGTTAGACATTAGTCTCTTTGAAACATTGAGAATGTGTCACCATTTTGTTCTATTCTGTTCCAGGAAACAAATATCAGGTTAGCTTATTTTGCTCGAGAGACATCACTAACTAGTCAAAATATCTTAAGCTAAGCAACAAACCTACAGCTTTGCAGCCCAAATAGGAAACGTAAAAAGGTTTTAAGTAGCAACTGGAATTCATTACAATAAAAACACAGTATAGAATATTGAAAAAATACAAAACCTGATAGTCTATAACATATCAAAATAAAATTTGCATCTATTCAGTTAAAACAGCCTTTTCTGATCACAAAACTCTTCACCGAAATGTCAGAACACCCCTCTTCAGATCTTCAGGTTAAAATAGGAATTTTTTCCCCCTGAATTTCCTTATTCTACTCTTCAACACCTTTCAAATACCAAAAAAAGTCCTTTCAGTAATGTAGCCTAGCATGCAAATATTTTGCTCTCCTTGCAGCACTCTATGTTAGTGAGCTATAGATGTGTCTTTAGTTTGTCATCTGGGGCAGTAATGTTAGAGGAGACAAGAGCATTTACCCTGCTAAGTTTAAAATAAACTCCTCCCACTGAGATACCTTGGAAAGCATCTAAGTATTTCTGCACTTTAAATTTGGGAAACTGCAGTTCCTGTAGTACTTACAGGACTCTTATAATAATGACCATATTCACAGGACCACTGAATGAAAAGACTGTGATGAGTCAAGTCTAACATTTTATGGCTCTTTTTCCCTTCACAGAGACAAGCACTTTGAATTTGTCCTTTTTGCTGATGGAGTTACAGTTAACAGAGATGAATAAACATCACCTCACCCAACACTATCTAGCTACTGGTCCTACATCATCCACACCAGTGCCACCATCCCTGCTCTTCCAACTCCCCCATCTAGGTTTCTCCGAGTTCACTCATGTTTTGTGAGGATAGCTTGTGATGATGTACGTTTTTCCATTATGATCAGCAGCCCAAAAAAGTCCCAGCTTTCTAAATCTGCCTAAGCTGCTGTTCACAGAACCCTCAAAGTTTCTAAGGTACCTTTGAGAAGCAGCTGTCTGGGACACGTGGAATCAGGCAGGTGAATGCAGAATATATCAGGATTACTGTGTACACATTGGATGGCTGCTTTTCCTCCAGCATCCAGATGTCATGAAGTGTTGCCTGGATTTGCCATTCAAGCATATCAACAGTGCAATATGCCCTGAAACCACTGGAGTGACTGCGGATCAGGTACAACACAACGTGTCACAGAATGGTTTGGGTTGGAAAACACCTAAAAGATCATCTAGTTTCAAAGCCTCTGCCAAGAGCAGAGACACCTTCCACCAGACCAGTGAGGAGACCGAAAACGGCCTGGCAGCAAGGAGCCTGTCTGGGATGTCAGCCAAACCTTGGGAGCGTGTTGGGTAAGCATCCCTGGTCCGATAAGACTCAATCCAGCCTCCAGACATCTGCTGCCACAGTATCTCCAAGCTGCCTGCAGTTGACAAGATTAGTGGTTTCTGTGTACTCCCTAGCCCAGGTGGAGACTCACTTATCAATCCCTTTGTTCCTTCTGTCTTGTGTTCATTAACCTCGCATTCCTCAGTCCCCCCATAGTAAGCATAATGTAATCTCTTAATTGTAGTATCTCCTCCCATCTTTAGCATAAAACCAGCCTCTGAGATGAATATTTACTCACTGAACTTGTGTATTGTAGGATGTAGCCTCAATAAACATCTCTGTTTGCACCCCAAAACAGAAATTGTGTATCCCCGACCGCCACAGACCAGCTTGCTCAGAGCCCCATCCAACCTGACCTTAAACACTTCCAGTGATGGAGCATCCACAACTTCTCTGGGCAACCTGTTCCACTACCTTACATATATTTCTCACTGGAAAATGCCACTCAAGGTCATTGCAGCTTTACTGATGGTGAAAAGAAGAAATATGATTAGAATCATTTGATTTCTTGGTCCTTCCTGTTGGACCAAAGACAAACAAGAGGAGAGGTGTCTTGCTACTGCAGTTTCCAGCAAAGGGTTCCCATGAGACCAAATATCTGTGCTTCCTCTGTTGATGTTAGGAGCTGAGGGCCTGTCACAGGCACCCACACAGACTTTGCTGCATGGACCAGCTCCAAAGGAGCAGGGAACCATTGCAGGCAACTGACCCATTTGTTACAAATGGCTTGAGGTCTCCCTTGCTTTTTGAGAAAAAAAAAATCTCTACCATCGAGTGTCCTGCCCTCCTAAGTAAGAGTAAGTTTATCAGGTCCAAAGCACAAACTTTTGAAGTTGGGGATTTGGAGCAAGACTGTTGGAGGACTGGAAGAAATCTAAGGCAAAAAATTAAAGAGGTGTTTTGCAGGTGAGCAGTGGCACTTTTGGGTCCCTTTGGTTTTCCAAATTAATAAAAGATGGACAGGATGATTTGAAAATGTAACTTAATTTTGGTTATTCTTTGAATTTTTGCATCCCTTTTTTTTTTTTTCTCACAACATATTTTTGTTATTGTATATTTCCTTCATCCTCCAAGTGCAACAAAACAGTATGTGAAACCCCTCAAGAAACCCAAAGAAGAAATAACAGAAATCCCGCACAGAGTGCATTAATATGGTGACACTTATGTATGAAGTTGGTCTGCGAATAAGAATTCAGCTGCTTTATAAAAGTGAGAAAATGCATTTTAAGGTGTCTCTTTCTCACTCTCCATATATGCATTCTCTAGTTACATGTGCAAGAAAACGTAGAGGAAATGTCTACATTTGAAGACAGCTGAGCAAAATTCCCGAAGATGAACATCTTACAAATGAGACCCATTTACATATGAAAAAAGCAATTCTGACAAACAGTACCGACCCTGCAAGACATGCAAACTCAGAGTTCAGCACAACTCAGAGCTATTAGAAATTCTGATTCCAGAGGTACATCAAGGGATTAAAAGCTTGATCCAAAGCACACTGAAATTGATAAGGACTGTGTTCACTGCACTGGGCTTTTGATTAAGTACTGTTGGAATTTGATTCCAGAGAATGGATTTCTCTCACCATGGTCCTCTGCAGCTGTCTGCAGCTGCAGCTGTGCAACACTCCAGACTTTGGTCTCATAGAAATCAATTCCAGTTTCCAATTTAAATTTATCTTGTCCCCGGTTCCCACGCTTTATCCCGTCTCATATATAATGTACATCATCACCTTCCAGGACCTGTGAGTTTAGAAAAACTGAACTCAACATAGGGAAAAATTCAGCCTGAGTTCCAGAATGCCATTCTCTAAATTAGACAAGTCATTCTGTGTCCTCCTACACAAGGAAGTGTATCAGTTTTTTAATAGTAAATAGTTGATATATAACAGAGTACACACGCAGTCTCTTCAAGCAAATTCTAGACTTTTCAAGTTTATTGAGAATCTTCATCCCTCTGTATAGTAACTAGCTTCACCTCAATTCAGACTATTCGACTTGTGCTACCTCCAAATTCTCCCCTTCTCACAGAATCTTCTTCCTACTGTGCTTCTGCAATAAATCCTCCCTCCCTGCATTTCCAGCACTGTTTCTCATCAAGAAGTCAAATTAGTTTATTCACATCCTAGCAGCCTTCCCCTTGGTTTGTGTATGCTAACGAAGAGCCTGCAGCACCAGGTTGGCATTAACACAGCTGAGCTGTTCCTCACCACTTCCAGCAACTGCTGCCAAGTTGCACAAGTCAAGCGACAATGCTTGTGAGCTGTGCGAGCTACAAGAGGAAATAGGTCTTTGAGTAAATTTGATACAGAGCTTAGTCTGAGGGGTGGGCAATATTCTGATTTTCTTAACAGTTGTAGGATTCTGAGATACAGTTTTCATGACAAGAAAACCCAAACCATCATATTTCTAAGGGAATGAGACAAACACACACTAACATCAGGCTTCCCCCTCTTAGACCTGTGACTCCCTCAGTGATGGCGCTTCAAGGTTCAGTCCTACCCAAGGTAGGAATGGCTAAATGCAATCCCTCATCCTTTTCCTCTGAACTAGTAAAACTTAATTGATTATATAATGTGCTTGACTTAGAATTTTGGATTTAGGAGGTTCATCTGTAGTTTAGGAGATTTGGATTCTTTGCTTTGACTGACTCAGACAGAATCTGACCTTTTTGAATTGGTTGAGAACTTCTGAGCCCTAGCAATTTCCCTTTTTTGTTTAAATAACAGCGATCAGCCACATTCTTTTAGTCTCTTTAACTGAGTGGCTAAAACTGAACACAAATTAAGCAAGGCATCCTCAAGGAGAGACCTTACACTTGCTTCAATTCTGATAAGTAAAATCATGTATTTGCGCAAACAGTCATTCCTGGAAAGGAAATGAAATTGTTCACCCAAGCTACTACTAATTGTGAATGAACAGCAAAGGGAGCTTTAATCAACTGTTGAATATGGGGCTATGTGAAGTGGTCATTATCTGTTCCGAGATACCTAGAGCACCATTCTAGCTCCATTCTGCTGTACTATCTCAGCTTCTGCTCTGACACTGTTCTCTGAAACCTAGTAGAGGTCCATAACCCTGATAATTAAGCCTGCCTAAGAGCAAATGCATGGTCTCTTTTCTGTGTTCTGATGCATATTTCACTTGTTATAGCCCATTTTAACAGCCCTTTCAGCTGCATTTAGTCTTCTGAGAAGTCAGATTGATTTTTATTCTACCTACTAGACGATGGCTCAAGATCATACATCATGGGCAGTACCTCACTGCCATCTAAGCTACTGCTGTAGTGGTGGCAGTTTTGCAATGTAAAAGCCCAGTGTCTGCTGCTATGTGATAAGTGCTAAAAATGGTGCATTGCAATCCAAGCTGCTGTAGTGTTATAGCCAAAAGAGGATTACAAATGGGCTGGCTGCTGTAAGGAAAGGCTATGTACAGTTGCTCATGTGCCCTCCAGGGATTCTGATCATGGGAGTGGAGAATGGCATTTTCACTTTTAAGAAATATTTTTCTCCAGAGTGTACTACTGCTAACTTGCTGCCAATTACTGTTTCCTGGCAATGAACAGAGACCATATGCATTTAGGCCATGGCATTTGATTAATGACTTTAATACAGTGTCACCTGAGGAAAGAGTGGTGTCATTAACATGAGCAAAAAGAAGGCAATAGCTATAGCATTGTCTCTCTACAATATTTTGTGAAAGTGAAGGAAGAAAGTGAAATAAAATAGAAAGGAATTAGAGCAGGAGAATAATGACCCTAGCTGTCTTTAGATAGCTCCCCAGAGGGGAGGCATTTGACAGCTTTTGCATGGATAGGGCTATTCCCTTCCCCCATGTAACAGCCTCCATCTGGTTATATATCTCTGAAGTAGACTCGAATCACTGCAAACAGGAAGATGACATCCACAGACACACCTAGGCACACCTGAGCAGGAACATTTGTAGCCTTGTACCTTGAACCTCAGCCAAGGCTATAAATGAAATTCTACTCATGGGAGACATTAAGAACATCATGATAGTCTTGGAGGAGCTGGGGCTGATGTACAGCCCTGCTGTTAGCTCATGACCTGATCTTTCTGGTAGTTTTAACAACCCAGCTTTAACAACCCAGCAAGTTAAAGAAGTAAATAGGAGCAAGAGAATTAACAGCACCTTTATGAAGCAGATTTACTTTATGTACATAAAGTAAGCAACATGCAAGAATGAATGTAGAAGTTTGATTTATTAATTGAGTTTGATAAATACAGACCAGAAGTCACTTGGTCTGATCAGCCCAGAGAAGAGAAGACTGAGGGGAGACCTCATCACAGTCTACAACATCATGAGATGAGGAGGAGGGACAGTCACTGGTCTCTTCTCTGCAGCAAGTGACAAGACCCAAGGGAATGGTCTGAAATTATGTCAGAAGAGGTTCAGGTTGGATATTAGAAAAAGATTTTTTACCCGGAGGGTGTTTGGACACTGAACAGACTCTTCAGGGCAGTGGTCACAGCACCAAACCTGACAGAATTCAAGAAGTGTTTGGATGATACTCCAAAGGACATGGTGTGACTCTTGGGAATGGTCCTGTGCAGGGTGAAGAGTTGGATGCAATGACCCTTATGGGCCTCTTCTCACATGGGATATTCTGTGATTCTGTAATTTTACCAACATTTGTTTATCCAGCTTCCAGTGAAGCCAAAGAGGAGACAAACAAAAGACACTATGTAAAGTCAGAAAGGATCTGCAAAACCACAAAAAAGTTAGCTGCTGCTTCATCATCATCATCATTATTATTATTATTATTATTATTATTATTATTATTATTTCATCCAGCATTTCCCCATTCACTGTGGAGTACAGTTTGCACAAGTATTTGGATCAATGTATCACATCTGAGCCCCACTACTATCTTATTTTCTGCAAGGCATGAGAAACTTGTGTGAAGTTTGCAGCCTGAGTCACGACAGATTCCTGAGGGTGAATTTTTATCTCCAAAACTTGTTTACTTACTTGTTGCTATAAATATTAGACGTCTTTGATTTAAACTCAGACCTTCCATTTTAACATATTGTTTATCATTTCAGAAAGTAAATGACCAAGCAAGAGGAAAGGACACAGAACCAATCTTTAATTCTCAGCTTTTCATTCTCACCACTCCATTTCATAGACAAACTATGAATAACAAATCATCAACCTGAACATTTCATGCTTCCCAAATAGAAAAATGCCATATGCAATCATTAAAGGGCACATAAAAGACTGAGAAGTCTCACAAAAAGCCTGACCAACAGCAATAACCAATATCAAAGAGTTGAACTGAGAAAGAAAAAGTCTTCAGGAGCATAACCTAGATATTGTATGAGAAATGAACCCAGAAAAAAACTCAGGGTTTGCATTTTTGCCCTCTTAAATTGCATGATATTTTGAAAAAGGTGGCTCGAAGGCAATGAAATTTGGGACCAAAAGTAACAAAACTAACAATCAATCTTTCTCCTCCCTGAATGTTGCCCAAGGACTTGCTGGTAAAAACATTCATGTCCCAATTGTACCCAATTCTAGAGGCTGGAAAAGAAAAAATCTGATGGCACAATTTGATTGTGACAATATGATCTTCTTGGAAATACAATAAGATGCAATAAATTAATTGCAGATTGCAAAACAAATGTCAGCTGGTTAGTATGACACAAGGGCATTTAAGCAGTACCTCCAGCTGCCCAGGTCCTGTTACTGCCTTAAAAGTTAAAATTAATTGAAATAAAAATCAGGAAAGAAAATCATAAGGTTTGTAGTCTGGTTATGGAATGTGTGTGAGGGCAACAGAAGTTTAAGGACAGAGTTGTAGCAATGACCTGAATTCAGGAGAAAGTAAAACAAGGGAAACTGAGTAGCATTAAAAGGTCTCGTGGTGCAGCTCTTCAAAACAAAATCTCTTGATGCCAGAAAGCAGCACTGGGGCAGGCAACTCAGGGGAAGTCCTGCCAAGGTACTCATGGAGGTTATCAAAGGGAGGGGGATCAGGCACTGAGTGCACCATAAATTGGAGAATTATAAACTATCTTTTATTCTGAAGATACACATGCCACAGTCCAGTATTTTAAATTAGGCAGTTACAAACAATAACACAGACAATACTCCAGAAGGATGACAGCAGGGAGAACTCTGAAGTTCTGACTGATCTGCCCCGCTCTGCCTCATCTCCTAAGAGTATGTCAGACAAGATTCTTGGTGCAGTATCTCTATGGCTGTGTAACCCCCACTAAACACTACAAAAGAGAACAATTTCATTCTTTTATAGATGTCCTCATGCAGAAATATATGTATAACCAACATGAACTGCAGGATCTTCTCACAAGCAACATAATGCACATCTCACCTCACTCTATCACTGCCTTTCCTGCAGATATACAGTGATGAGGGGATCTCAGACAGACCATCTGCTAGAATATCATAATGATAGGAATTTTATAAAATGTGACACTTTCCAGTACAGAGAGGGGAAAAAATATTTTTTGCCATCCTTTGTTATATCAAGTGATGTGTTTATTTCCAAGAGCTACAGTGGAGCAGCTGCCCATGTGTGCTAACAGTGAAGCAATCCTCTCAGGCATTCAGGTAGTGCATGGAGACTTTAACTGTTATGAGAAAGTACTTTGCAAGCTACATAATGCATCAAAGGTTTGGTGCACTCTTTATTTCATTCTAGGATAATATAATGGGATTTTTTTTTCCAAAGCCCACACTGAGGTCAATGGTTGATATATAAATATTCACAATATTTAGCCCTTTAAAATGAGATCCAGCTAATGATATGTTCTGAGACATAAAGTTAATTGTTTTCCCTATCTAAAGAGGCAGAAACTGCCATTATTTGCTGAAAATGGCTTTTAAACTTCAGATACTATACACAATGTCAAATAGACAGTGATTTATGTCAGACACTGTATGTTCAATCTCAATGCTCTTGTCTTGCAAAACAAAGCCCTCAGGCAAGAAAAGAAAGTAACTAGAAAGGATGTGCACAGCAGCCTTCCTGCCTTTGACAGAGAGCCATACAGGTAACACCACTTGCCAAAAAGGGATTGGTGTTATGGGGTAATGGAAAAAAAAATTGGTCAAAGCCAGTTTCCAACTATGCTGTCTCCTTCCCAAACTGCAAAGCCTCATTTACCCTTTTTCCATTTTATGTGAGAGGAAATTCATCAGGCTCATGAGACTTTAATAATAAGTTAATTAAGATGAAAAACAAGACTGAAAAGCTTTGCAGGCTTGGTTCAGACTGTCTTTCCATCTCTAATTTATCCAAATACTTTTGTCCAAGGAGCTGAACTAAAATTTTCCTGGGATCAGTTATTTTACTCTTTGGGTCAAAAGACACAGCAATTACTGTTTTATGGTTTCCCTTCCTCACTAGAGTCAGAGAAGTGATTGAGCTGTCATGGAATTGAAAAAAATGGTCATCAGTGGCAAAACAGAAACAAACCAAAACCCCAAAGAGGTGCTTTGTAAAACAGTCTGAACTATTTAGTGGGATGAAGAAAAACTGTGCTTTACAATCCAAAGAGGACATCAGGATTATGGTCTCTATTCAGACAGAAAACTGGAGCTCAACACTTTTCCTTGTAGAGACCCCATGCATACCTGATAAAGAGATGGTGAACACCATTCTCAAGAAAGATTGCCATGTGAAGATGAATGTTCTGTGAAACTCAGTTAACAAATTTCACCCTCCTGTAGTTTATGTTGATGCCTTTCTCTTGGCCCTCCCTGACTTCCTACAAAATATATTTAGAGCCAGTGTGGATTCTGATGTGTAAGATGTTTAACTTTATCCTAACCAGGCAGCCCATCTCAAAATACATTTAAAATAATCTAATAAGCAAATTACAGTAATAGTCATTTGGAAGCTACAACATGCCAACAGTCATTACAAAGAAGCCCTTGATATTGTACAGTTTTCTCATTTTAAGAGACATAGGAAATAACTGGCTCTGTGTAGTCTGGGCTGAGATATGCAGGGCATTGACTGTCATGAACTTGTTTTAGTGTTTGTTAGATCCACGAGTTACATAAGATCTGACTATTCTTTCCTTTGGCATCTGAGAAAATCTGACTCTGGTATAAAATTGATAAATCTTTAGTAAACTTTGCTAAAGTTTTATCAATATAGAGTTACATTCAGTACTTCATAACAAATATTTTGATAGACTATTATAACATACTTCTGCTGTAATTTTTACCACTGGGCATGAAATGAGAGACCCTGGGGACATTAGAAAAGCCCGTTATCAATTGTGCTTCACTCCCACTGTACATTAGCCTAAATACAGCTTACATATCATGACAGGTCAAGGAGACAAATCTAACTCAGTCTCCTGGCCTTGGCTGGGTGATCACTGCAGAACTGGATTAACCAGGTTACGTTTAGATATCACTTTCTCACCCCATACTCTTTTATTACCTTTCCCTTTGCTAAAGCTTGACGCCCCTATATAGAAGATAGGTAACATGAGCAGCCTTCATCAGCCTCAATTCCAAATCTGATTGAAACACAGAGGACTGTGTTTTCACAAGTTAAGGAGCATGAACCCTGAAAATAAGGCGAAAAAAAAAAAAAAAAAACCCAGAAAACAAACAACCCTTTCCTGAAACAAACAAACAAAAAACAACTATTACTTTGGATCACTCTACCCACATTTACTGTATATTTGTTTTGAAAATATTCCAAAAGGGACATGGTTACTTATGCCAACATTGCCAAATGCTAAATTGCACAAATGCTTCCATCTGGAGGAAGGAAAGATTTAGAGGTTGTTTAGCCAAAACAAATTATATTTTAACTCTGAGATATGAATGCATGTGCCTGGGAGGTCTCAGCTGGAGAGTCCGATGAGCTTTTAAAATGTGGGAGTTCCCACAGCTCCTGAAACTGACTGATGGGTTGACTGCTGAAGCAATTACCAGAAACAGTGGGCCAAAGCTTCCTCAGTTCATTTGTTCTGAAATGTGGCTGGATTGCTGGCACAAGAGATTCCACTCCCTTGTGAGGGACTGTGATAGTCTCCAAGGAGTTCCAGGTCCACAAATAGAAACCATTTTCATCTTTCCAATTGGCCATTGACATGTAGTGCATTGTATTTTAAAGAACCTCTATTTTAGATAGTATCACACCCTACACAGCCAAAAATCATTTGCTGTAAGAGTCTGATATGTATTTTGTAGACAGAATGTTTCTCAGTTTAGACATTTCTAGCACCAAGTTTAGGCAAAGTGCTGAGCATTTCTTCTGAAATATTTCAAAACAACTATGAGAGTTCACAGAACTAAAAAAAAACACATCGTCTGTGGAATGTTACAATATTTAGGCATCAGGCATGTTGCAGCTAACTATATATTCCTGATGCAAAGCAGACTTAAATGAGAGAAAAGATTGCCAACATCTTGAAATAACCTCCTCTTAAAACCAGTATACAGTGGAGACATATTACACTTCCCTTTGTACATGTAGGGAAGTCAAGGCATAAACATATAGGCAACATAAAATATGAAATATATACCAGTAGCAGATTCAAAAACAGAATATATATTTCCTGATAACTATTCCTGTGATATTTACTGTTAAAAACACTCCAAACAACAAACCTCAAATTAACCAATACTGGAAAAGTCATCTAGATAAAGATCAGAGTAAATAATATCTATCTGGAATAAGTCAGTATTCTTGAAAAGAGCAACACTAATTTTTCCAGCAGATCCCTCATTAGGATTAAACTGCTTTTAAGGGCAGCACTGGAAGGATGACACCCAAACTAACATCTCCAGCTAAGGATCTGATCAACATGTGTATTTAAGCAGTAAAGAATCAGATCCAGAGGAGAGGAAATGAATCAATGAATGCAAATGCTATGGTAATATAGACTGCTAGGAAGTGAGTATTTTAGTGAATTTGAGATGAACTCATATTATCACTTTCATATTAGCCTGGGTCATTGCAAAGGAGCCATAAAACCTTTAGACTTCAGATCATCCGTCCTTGACATTCATTATTTTGTTTACAACTTGATTTTATTTATTTATTTATTTAATTCTTCAGCTCATTCCATCATTTGAAGCCTTTGTTACCATGGAAACAGTTACAGTGTTGGTCTACTCATAGCCTAGTGATACCTTAGAGCAGAAAAAAAATAACAAGGGAAGAATTTGAGTCAAAAATTGCTTAGATTTGAAATTTTGAAATCATAAAGCAGTAAAGGACAGTTTGCTGCCTTCACTTTAGCTCCCTAATTTGACTGCTGATAAAGAAAGAAAGGTTCATTTACCCAGTTTAGACAGGTGGCATTACCCGAAGTGAATTAGGGGAGTACTAGCACAAACACTTAAACACAGACAGAGAAAACAGGCTTGTGCCACTTCAGCAGCTGGAATTGACCATCAGCTGAGCATGGCAGAGCCTTCTGCTGGAGAAGGACCTCCCTGGACTCTGAGGCATATCAGTATGCTGCATGTTACACACTCACAAAGAAAATTTGCTCTGGACTGTTGTTTGGGATTCACGCAACAAGCAAGGAATGGCTCATGTCCATGCTACAAGATCTTCTTAACCTTTATAATAAGGTAGCTACACCCGTACTACTTATTAAGGGTGATGTCCAGACCATATGACTTCCAAAACCGATGCACTCAACCTTTTTGGAGTAGCACCAGTAGACCCTGGCTAAAGTCAACCAGGGCCATCCTAACACTTCAATAGTGTTAGATTTTTGTACCTCAGAACACAGCATTGCTTCTTCTTTTTTTTTTTNTAGCCATATGGCACATAGCCATACAGCACGACTATCCTGATAAACATCCTGAAAAGGACCAAGGACCACACTGAAGAACTAGCCCCTAAATGCCTGCACCACTTTACTGCTAGCTCACTTACCAGCTCAGTCCTAAGTTGCTCCAGTCAACTCCCCCCAGAACTAATACATTCCAGAGAGAGTTAGAGTTAAATTGTGCATGTGTGATCCAGTCAACTCACATGATTTTGGGGCCAGGGATTTATCTGTGGCCCTCTTCCCTCCAGGGAAGCAGATACATCCATGCCTTTTATATCACAGGAGCCACCAGAACATCTGTGTATATAAGTATTTAGCTCCTCCCCAGGGCACAAAAATCAGCTACTTACACCCCAAAGAATAGTAATCATTGAAAAACCTGGTCACAGACAGAAACTCAAACCCATCTCCCTAGGGAGCCACAGGCTTAAAGAGAAAATTGGAAAGGTATTTGCAAGAGAAGAGGGCTTTGTGCAGGAGCAGCAAGATCCTGCTGCAGCTATGGAGAACAAAAGGATACGTTCAACAGATGAAACCTCGGGGTAATATTGCAGTACATGTAATATATAATAGGTTTACTTCAATGAGAAGATATTACTAGATGCTACATGGCTATAAAACCAGATTCTTTTGATAAGAACAAGAAAGGCATAAATTATTCACTGTCAGTTGATTATTTTTTAGATGTGCTGCCTGTACTTGTTTATTTTTAATATATGGAGTGACTCTCAAGAAGACAAATGTATCAAATTTTGTTTTCTCTCCATCCTGGTCTTTTTCTCCACTAAGATTTTTCTTGGTTGAGCATTTAAATGATTTTTTCAAAGATGCAGTAAGAAAGCGTTTCTGTGCAGAAAAACATTTTAGATCTGTCTGCTCAAGGGCAATGGAATTTTAGGTGTGTTTATTATTTTCCACTATATATACCACTTTGGTTAAAGTTTTTCTTCAGTGCTACTAACTTCTAGTCAGGAGGAAATCCCTGGAGCTTTCCTCCAATACTCTAATATACTGAATCTTATTAACTTGTGATACTTTTTTCTCCCAGAAAAGAACTGATTAATTAAATTCACTTTGACTTCACCATAAGTTTTGACTGGAAGAAATATAGATAAAAGTGCTGATAGAATTTGGAAACACTGCAGAAGTCAATTCCTCTGTGACTTTGAGACTTAAGTGAAGCTCTCCATCAGAAGGGAGTAACTCTTGGTTTGGTTGTTTATATTTGGTATTTCACTGTCCAAATACGGGAATGATGCCTTGGACAGCAGGCAGGAGCAATTCCAGCATGCCTCTCAAAAATGAAAACATGTACTGAGGAGATGGGTACTCCTCACATAATTCCTTTTTTGCACTGATAGAGGGAATTAAAACTCTCGAACAAAGTTTAAGAAGTCAGTTGAACTTCTCACTGCTTGTAAGGATCCAATCATAGTACAAAAACCATAGAGCTGTGTACCCTTTCCACATTGGAGAGCCACAGCAACAAACAGTTGCTTTGGAAATTATTCTAATTAGAAACAAACTCTTCTTGTTGAGGATGGATTATCATTCTCTGTATTTTAAGGAGAACACAGCTCAAAGATCTAGAAAGCTCCATGAGTCTCAACGAAGTCTGTTGTGGTAGGGGAGGAGAGCATATTTCAGTTTCATACTTATTAGAAGAACTTTCTATGGTTAGATTCCATATAAAAATGAATGATCCTGATTTTATTTCATAGTGAATGAAGATGTAACAATTATGAAAAAAGTCAAATTTGCACATTTACATATGTAATCAGGAGAAGTAAAGGCATGTACAGAGGCAGTGAGTGATATCAGAATCTGTATGACTTGTATTGTCCTTATGTGACTGTTCAGTACACTTTCTCTGAATTAAAATAAAGGGCATGAGCTCAATGAACTTCATATATAGGAAACACACTTGTGCATGGAAACATATATCTTGCTTGAGAAGTGATCCTCATCTTGGTAAGTAACACTTTGGATATAGGATTAGTCCTCTTACACCATCTGTTCCCTCCCCATACACTATGCCAGCAGGTGCCTGGATGACAAGGCATGAGTGACTAAATTTGAGATTAATTTCACTTAAGTGGCTGATGGTATCTACAATTTTAGGTTCAATTTATGAACCCAAAGTTGGCAACAAGGAGACTGAAAGCCTGAGTAATTCTGAATGTTGATAAAAACCCAAAAACCAGACCCTCCTTGAAAAGCAAACTGATTTGGAAACTGAGTTACTGTTTAAAAATAAACAAAAGCCTCCCTCCAGCCTTCTTACTAAATTAGGTTTTCTGGACACAAATGCTGACATGAGCAAGTTTAAAGTCTAAAAACAAGAGGAAGCATGGAAAATAGCACTCGGAGAGTCCTTGAAAGGAACTCTAATTCATCTCTTGCTTCAGAAAAGAATCATGTTCTATCTTAAACCCAGGTCATGCTTTGTTGGACACTGGTTCTGCTTTTAATGCCTTCAGTCTGAAACTCCCATAGCTTTCCCTAGGCAAGTTATCCCTGTGATTCCCTGGATATCTTGAATGCCAGGATCGTTTTCATATTGTCAAATTTGAACCCTGCTTACTGAAATTTATTTCTCATCTCTTAGGCCGTCTGAATATTGCATTCTTTTTTCTTTTGCAACACCCTTGTATGTATTTAAGGAGTTCTGTCACATGTTGCTTTAATCATTCTTTATCTGAAAGAGGCAATCCTAGTTCTGTCAGTCAGTTCTTGCCAAGACTGGAAAACAGGGCTCTCCTCCTGGAGCTCTCCAGTATACGTGGCATTCTGCTGGAAATGCATGCTCTTCCAATTAAGGAAATTTCATCTAAGCCAAATTGCTATTCAAATAACCTATTAAGATTATTTTGTGCTATCAACTCTGAAGTATTCACTACTGATTAAAGTGACCTTTTCCATGAAGAGGAATGGAAATGCAGAGTGCTTCAAAGTCAATGAAACAATAATAGGTCTCATTCATCTCTTACTTTGTCTGGCTTGAAATTCTGTTAACGTAGAAATAATGAGGAAGAAAACAGCTCAGCATGATCATATGGGGACACAAGAAAAAGATGAAGGGTAAAGTTCACATGATGGCATTGTTCATTGAATCAATTTGAAATAGGAAAATAGTAAGTGAAGCACATGTCCTAAAATAAGGAAAAGAGTGGATACAGCACATTTCAATGGAACGAGATGATTTCAAAGCTCATAAAACCAGTTCAAAACATTGTGCTAAGCTCCAGAAATGGAAAAAAAATTGAAAACAAATATTTTCAGTCTGGTTGAAACTGAGACAATTAGAGTAGAGTCACTTTAGTAGAGCTATTCACCTATTTTTTTCAAAAAACAAATAATGGAAGCAATAAAGACCTGAAAAAGAAATTAAATAAATATTCTGGATAAATTTAGTAGCAATGAGATACTGATTTCCCCTGAGAAAGGAAGCAATAGGACAACACATATCCTATTTCCTTGACAAGTTAAATTTGTTTATCATATAATGAATCATTGCATTTTCATAATTAATTAATTACAGCTAATTAATACACACAACAAGCTTATTTGACTGAAAAAAAATGGATACATAGATCCAACTAAAAACCAAAAATTACTGTAGTAAATAAAATTACATAGTCATCCACTGTATTTTCTCCAAGTCTAGACCATTCTTCTATCTGGAAGACAAATACTTTCCTATTTTATTTCCCATAAGATAAATTGAGATTTCAGAAATTCTTCTGTTTCACATTCCATCTATTCAGGGATCAAGTTCTAGGCCTTGTTTTAGGAAGTTATCTTTCTCCCTCAAACTGACACCATCTTTAAATACCTAAATTGAACTAACATGTTCTACAAAGAAACTTTTTGTTATTCTACAAATCAGCATCTACATATAAAAAAGCCCAACTTTTTCAGAAGCGTCCCTGTCAATATTCTCTCAAGCAGGTGGACACGAGATTCCACAATTGCAATCTCTTAGATGCACCAATTTTAGGTGCTATAGAAGCTACATATAGGTGCTATACCAAGAAACAGGTTACTTAAATGCAGGATCAGGCCCTCAGTCATTAGACAAAAATAAGTATAACATTTCAACCAAACTTTTAATTGGCATTGCAAAGCTTTGCATTTGTATGAACTAATATTGAGTTTTGTATCCACTTATATTGAGTTTGACCAGAAATATGAATGCCTGACACAAAACAACAGACAGGTGGTTTGGAGACGACCTCTGATGGCTATCTAGTCTGGCCTCCTGCTTCAAGTGGGTCTACTACCAACACCCAATAGGTCAGATGTGGCTTTTCCCTGCCAAATCTGCATGGATGGAGATTTCACTAAATGTGAGTAACAGGTTCCTACATTGTGCCAAACTCTTAGTAGAAATCTTTCCTTAATATCCCCTCCGAACTTGCCAGTTTGCAGCTATTGCTTCATGCTACACCAGCTTACACTGCTGCTTGGCCCTCAGCAGCAGTCCTGGCTGCTATGAGACTGCTCCTACCCTCCTCTTTCCTAGCCTAAACCAACCCAGCTACCTCCCTCGTTCTCCCTCAGGATTTTTATCCTGGCAGCTATCTGCTGGATCTGCTCTGGTTTCTCAGCAGACACCCTGAAATGCAGAACACTAAAAGAGGACACAGTAATCCTGAGGTGGCCTCGTCATCACTGAGAAGACAGGGTTGATAATTCCTCTTGTTCTGATGCCCATGCCCCTCCTAATGCAGCCAAACATATTATTTGCCTGATTCACATTGAGAGCACGGTGCTGTATCCTGTCCATTTGGCATCCACTGTAACACACCTGTTCTTTTAAACAGCTTTTTTACCCCATCAGTTCTTTTCCTGTCCACTTGTGGGAGTTTTTTCAACCCAGTCATGTTAATTGGACCCTGTAACAGCCATCACCTGGACAAAAAAGACACTGAATTGCCAGGGTCTTCATGGTCCATATAGATTTAACGCAAAAAGAAGAAAGCAGATTAAAACCCTGGTATGCTGATATCATGCTGACACACACCGATTACATTTATACTGCTATTCTGAAGTTACAGAATTCCTTCCCAGAGCATGAACGTTGTGAGACCAGATAAGACCCTAGAAACTTTTAGTTTTCAGTCTACCAGCTGAGGTATTGTTTCACAGATGAAAAAAATAAAAATACTTCCTTAAAATGTATTCAGTACAAGAAAGTGCAAGAGAAGATGAAATCCCACCAAATCTAGATGATATTTCCATTATTCCCACCTTTTCCTTTAAAGTGTGCACAGGTAGGTCCAGGCATAGAGCCTACACATGAGCTGTGAGAGTGCCCTGATTAAATGTCTCCTATATCCTGTCCTTGTCCCACAAATCATTAAAGCAGAGAAAAATATTTCTTCCTAAGGAAAAAAATAAATTTAATCTTCTTAGCAAGAATATATCTCAAATATTGACCTGTGCTCTTTCCTGCCCGCAGAGAGAAAGTAAAGCTTCTTAATCACATTCTATGCATGTGAAGCCAAGCTTTCCAAATAAAATAAAATGAAACCTGTGGAGAACTAGAAGCGTTATTCCTTAATAAGCAGTAAAAGACCAGGATCAAAAAAGAAGGTCTATATTGATAAAAATCTACTAACACCTGTGTAAGGCATCAAACTTTTAAAAAACCAATGGGATACAACTTTTTGAAGAATAGTTTCAGACTGCTATAATTTTTTAATTCATATTATAAATTTCACTTCGGAAGAATGGAAATTTCCTTCAACTATGTTGGTTAAAAGCGAAACAAAAATATTTGTGTGGGGAAAAAAAAAAAAAAAGAAAAAGCGTTGTCATGGTTTAACCCCAGCCAGCAAATGTGCCCTACACAGCCACTCACTCACTCCTGCACCAGCAGGATCAAGGAGAGAATCAGAAAGGTAAAAGCTTCAAAACACATGAATTGAGATAAAGACAGTTTAATGGGGAAAGCAAAACCTGTGCTCACAAGCAAAGCAAAACAAGGTACTTGTCTCACATATGATTAGACAAGATATTATAAGCATGCTGTAAAGACGATTATAAAGACTTAGGTAGCACTTTCATTTGGAAAAAGAATTTACAGATCTGGCAAGGAGTGTCCATTACAGCTTTTTATTAAGGACTTAACAATGCCTAACAGTGCACTGTATTATTGATTGTTGAACATTCCCCTACTCAGAAAAGATTCCTCACTCCTGCCACAGAACCTAAACCCGAGTCCTGGAAAAGAACATATTCCACAGTGCACAGAGACTGAAATTATACTGAAAATATATGCCAGAGGAAGACAAAACCACTCTTTTGAAATTAGATTATGCAACTTTTTTCAGGAAGGTGATGCCAGGAAATGTATGGCATTGGTTGAGGGACCTAGTTCTAACAGAGCAGAAGACTAGTAGCTCAACACAAACCCAAAAGCAGAGGAGTAACTAATTTGTGGGCATGGAAATACACCCTAAAACCTGAATTAATTTCTGAGCCTTTGCTTGCTGCTTGGATGGGCAAAGCTGGAGTGAACAACAGGTTTATATTTTCCACAGGACTTAAACTAAAATAGCAATATATCCTGGAGTGGAGCACACTGCCCTGCATTTCCTGCCCAAGGGGCAAAACTCAAGTGTGCATTAACAGTCGTCCTCCCCTTGTCCTACCTCATAGACATTGGTAGGATGGTGGAGATATTTTATATATCAATGATCAATAAATTCCTCACGAGCCAGTTTTGATTGCAGAAAAATAAAACAGTGTTAGAATGTTTTACTTCCTTCCAACAATTAACTGGTTAATGAACAGAGACATTCAAGCTGAAAACAAAAATTAGCATTTGTCAAGATGTGAATAACTAAAGCATAACATTTAATTTTAAATTAGTAGCAACACTTTCCTGGGTAGTAGTCAAAAGCAGCAGAAAACTGATTTTCCGGTAAATAAAAAGCTAAGGAAGGAATTTAATGAAAAAGAGGATGTAAAAGAATATCACCCATCAGAACAGCTGAAGATCTGAAGACTAATGCTCTTAGTAAAGCAATGCCAGAGGAGTCCAGCTGTATGCAGAGGGAACAGATTGTTGCAAGGCAAATTAATGCCATAAAAATTTGAGTTGCGAGCACTGAAAAATGATGAATCATTAATGATTCCTAGGTAAAAATAAAAATATGAGTGCTAACAGAAAATACCAATCAACTTAGAGGGTTCTTTTAATGAGTGATAAAGTTAAAAAATGCAGGTGAACAAGACTTGAATCACATTGTGTGAATACATGTATTTTAATGCTTTAGAAGAATGGGAGAGAACACATCACAAGTCTAGTAGAGGATGAAGATAATTACATAAACTGAGTGTGAAAAGTCTCATTATATTATAAGAGCATAAGAAGAAAAAGCCTCAAGAGCCATAGTATGACCTCAGCCATGTCGCAGAATGGCTGCTAATTCCAGTCTCAAATTAACCACAACACTTTGAACTCTACTACTACAGCTGTCTTTAAATTATAGTTCTTCATATTCCATTAATTATGTACTTGAAATTGTGGTAAAATTCAGGCTGAACAGAATCTGGTGTATTATATGAAAAATACCAAGAAACACATTACAAAAATAATTTAAAACTGCTTGCTTTTATCTGCTGGAAAAGAGAATAGTGTTTAGTTTAGGTGTTCTAAAAACAAAATTAGTTTTTGGATCTCCATCAAAAATGGCATATTTCAGAACAAAGGGGCAATCCACAGAAACTTCAGTTAAAGATCCTATTTTCAGTGAAAACAATTGCCATATGAAAAGACTTAGTCATGTGCAAAGTGTACCCTTAGAAATATTCAAACATGATTTTGAAAAGGATAAGTAAGCAGGAGAGATTAAAAAGGCCTCTAATATCAAATATTGTTATCCTGTAGAGGTGCCTAAAAATGTTTGACCAGTAGTTTTTCAACCTTTTTTGATAAGCTAAGCAGCTTGAGCTCATGGGATTCTTCATGGTTACACAAGCAAGAAATCATTCTTACTACGCTATTTAATCCTTTCCAATTTTTTTTCCTGTAAGCTTTCAATTGTAGAGGCACAAGGCCCAGCTGCATGCAGTCAGGAGCAAGTTCCCTGTTTAATGTCAAAGCTCACATCCATTGCAGGAAAGCACAAGGTCTGACATGAACCAAACTCCAAGGTGAAAATATTTAATCTTATTTAACAGAACTCCCATTTATCCAAATTGATATTAGCATTTATCTTTGCCAATGTATAAGATTTTATCACCACTTGAAATTTTTTAAGATTTTTTCTCTTGTCAATGCCTGGACCTTAGAATTAAAAAGCCTTCAACAGCAACACTTTATTTCACATTCGGGCCTCTCAAATGGTCCTTGTTGGTAATTAAAAACAACCCAAACAAGGGGAAGAAAGAAAAAAACTATCTCCTTGGCTTCTTACACTGATGAAAACAGAACCAGCATTGGAGGAACAATCTGCAAAACTGATTAAACCTTGGGAAATGAGATTCTTTCTAAAGGTACCATCAGTCTGCTATTTGCATAGAGGCAGCATAGCAGAGAATAAAAAGCAGAGGAGATGTGGTCTTTTAGCTACAAGTTCAAAAAGATAGCTCTATGGAAACAAAAGCCCTCCTCTAGGTGTTTCTCAAAAATGAGGTGAAGGAAAGGAGTGTAAAACTTAATGAATGGAAAAACAGGAAAAAAAAAGGTTGATAAAAGACCAAAGTATTTCCCTCTGTGGCAAATCTGCCCCTCACTTGTCTGGCTTTGCGTTATCCTTCTGTATTGAAGGGGGCATGCATGGTTGGTTTTTAGCATTCATCTGAACAAATGTAGCAACCAGCAAAGCTGCATAGAAACTGAAACGCCTCACCTTCTTTCCACATGCTGCATAAACTATTGGAATGTGTTAGAGGAAAAGAGGTATTTCCCTCCTGAAATGTCAGGAGATTCTCCAGAGGCCTGCACGACCATAAAAGACTCAGATTGCATTAAAGCATGGTAGGGAACTGGGCTCCCAGCTGTCACTTGGATTTGAAATCTCCCATGTGATCAGAAGGCTCTATTCAAATATGCATCTACATATTTACTTCACAAAGATGCTCAGACCAACTCCCAGAGCAGACCTGCAATTCACAAATTCATGAGCACACTCTGATGTTTAGAAAAACAACCACAAGGAGTTCTTGCCATTGTGTGCAGGACCAGATCCAGGTGCCGCTGAACGATTAGTGTGGAAGAAAGACGGAATGAGTACATTTAGAGAACACTGAAGAAAAACTTGTCTGTTGAGAAGCAACCTGGGATTCAACTCCTGAAGAGGTACTCTCAGATGAAAATACATATCCTGTGAGTTTCAGAACTGCCAAGAAAATGTGAGTTGTTCAAACATCCATATTTTGCTCTAGTGCATCAGTAATATTCTCTTGTAGAAAATTCTGTGGTGACACCTGAATGTCAAGCACCCAATTAAAATTGGGGTAATACATTTCTATAGATTTTGAGAGAGAGAAAGAAAGACTCATTCCAGACAATCCCCTACAGCCCAATCTCCACTACTAAAAAATGTGCACACACATCACCCCATCATTTCACCCCTGGGGTGGGTGATTATGCAGGTCACCTTGACCTTTACCACAAGGCACCTGCAAGGCGCATCTTCAGTTCCAGCCAACAGCAAGTTGGCCCTGCTGGTGCAACACAATTATGTCTACACTGCAGCCTTCAGATAAATCTTGTCAACTTCTTATTCCCAAACACAGGCTTTGAGAACAGACTGCCCTCCAGTCAGGCTATGCATGAAGAGGCATTCATGTTCTCAAGTGCCCAATTTAGCAGGGCCATGTTTTCACTGCCCTGGCAGTCGGTGCTCATCAGACAAGATTGCAGATGGTCATTCCTGTAAGTAGGGCAGGCAAGAACTGTGGGCAGCAAACAGAGATGCCCAGAGCCTGAGTCCAGGAGCACTCCTGGGCCTGAGGACACAACTGGACCATGTTAACTAAGGAATACTATTCATGAAATCCATGAAGTTCCTGATGACTAATTTATGTTTTAATTTCTGTTACGCTTAGAGGAGAAATGCTGACATTTTTTGTTACAGCTGCTGTTATTAAAGGTATCCTGGTGGCCCATTATATTTTCCCTAGTTGTGCAGTATATTCAAGTGCATAAGACTCACCAAGAAAGTTGTCCATGTCAAGGGTAAGGCCTTGTTTTCTTTCAGGAGCTTGTCAGAAATCAATGTTTCCTTTACCATAACCATGAGAACAACAGAGCAGAAAAAGCAGCAGAGAACCACACAAAATGAGGGCAAAGAGGAGACAACTCTCCCTTCTTTACCTTCAACTCCCAAAGGGAAAGAAGGGAGAGCAAAGCTGTACTGGGAATGAGCAGAGCAGAGGAGGCAGATCTCCAAGCTACAAGAGCTGCAGAATACAAAGGTCTCCGAGCTTGAACACCATTTGAAGGGTCTATTGTGCACACAGCAGACTCTGATGATCCATAGAGGCTTTAAATACAAAATCTTATTGAGAACTCCTGAGCTGAGTAGCCAGACTGTGCTGTGAAGCGTTCCTACAGCCAGAGATGTGGTGTACGTCCCGGCAAGCACAGAACGTCCATGGGATCAACGCTTGACACATGGTTTAAAACTCAGCTGCTTCATTTTTATTTCTTTAAGCAGAAGGAGTGCTTGAATTTTACCTGTGCACAGTTTTTAGACATTTCATCAAAACAAAACAGAAACAAAACCAAAAATAAATAAAAAAAGATGTGTGCAGAACATATACTCTGATCTGCAACGTCACTGCAAACAGAAGAGATATGTGAAGGAGTCTGGCTCAGGCTATTCCTGGAGTCAAACCTTATTTCTGCTCAAGAATCTGATTTCCTTTAATTTCACAAATGCTCCTTCAGAACAGAATTGGATTTTGCTTTGTTGTAAATGACTGTGTACCAAAGCACATATAGTTGTCTCCTATGAATATCCCACAGATCTATTATGCTGTAATAAGTAAGCCCAAGTCAGGACTTGACACCAAGAGCCATTTTTTGAAAATATTTTCCCTACATTCATGTTGTTTCCCCCTTTTTAAGAGAACTTAAATGAGTATTGGAGTCTTGGGAGATACTTGTCACTCTTAAGAAAGATTTATTGTACTTGTGCATGACAAGACTTACTTCTGCACAGATCTCCTTTTTATCTCTCTGCCCACCCTGTAATTTCATGTAATATTTCATTTGTAAGTAAACACAAGATAAAGAACTAAGAACTCAACAACAAAACAAGCAGTTTTATACAAATACAGCTGAAATATTTTCATTGAAAGTATTGCATAGATTCACAAATTAAAAAATAAAGAGCTGGTAAATAGAAATAAGCAATTATTTCTCATTTTATTCCACCTTCAAGTCCTCCCAGAATAAGATTCACAGAGAAACAACTGACTATCTAGAGGGGGAAAATTACTATCTTGCATCTATGACTTTTCTTTATTACCAGGTACTTTGTTAAATATTGTTTTTACTGCCTAAGAGCACTGGAAACAGCAAGCTTTTTAGGATGGAGCACACTATTTGAATACTTTTTCTGTTACATTGAGAGGTTTTGGGGGAGAAAAAAAAAGGGAATTTACCACATTAAGATCTGTATGCAGAATGTACTAAAAGGAAAAAAAAATAATTTTGCACTGCTGTGACTCTATCTCCGGGAGACTAAGGAAGGGGGGAGGATACACATTTCATTAATGTAGTCTTGCATTCTTCATCACATTCCATTAAAAATTAAGATGAGGAAATAGCAGCTTCATTAAAAAATAATGAAGTTACGGTCATCCATATACATTTTCATGATCACTAAGGGTTCAGTTGGTTAAAAATTATGTAAAAATAGTTTTTGTTTCTTTTTTTTTTTTTTGTGGTTTTGTTTGTTTGTTTGTTTGTTTTTTGTTGTTCTAGCAGCACCAGCCATCTGACTGTTTCAAAGCAAAACTTTCAAAAGAATCTTCGTAAGAAGATGAAGAGAAAACTGGAGGAGAGCTATTCCAAAAAATTGTTTGAATGATTTTTAGGAAGAGGGGGTGGGGAGAGGGAGAACGGGAAAGGAACAGCTTAATGTTTCTAACCTTTCCATAAGTACAGAGCAGAAAGGGCCGCCCGGGTGAGTCAGTGTGTGGGTGATGGCAGAGCGCTGCGCAACAGGGGGACAGCGGGGGCGGAGGGAGATGGCGCGAGCTCATTGATGACTCCTTACATAAAGAGGAATTACCCCACAGCCATCCCTCTCTCAGCGGTACTACTGTCTCTCTGGAAAGTCACACAAAGGCAGCTCTACACTATGAGCTTTTATACTCCTTAAATTTGTCTGCTGTTGGGGTACCCCGAGCAAATGGCACAGAGAGGTTTATGCCAGCAAAAAATAAACTCTCACACACTGTACCCATTTTTGTAAGTTTCCTACATTATGTGCAATACCCATCAATAGAAATGTTCTACAAAATGTAGCCACTGTCCATTTTATAACAAACTTTCTAGTGACAATTTTGAAATACACTGCTTTTCAGTGACAAAAAAAGCCTTGTCTACTCTTCATTTAAAGCTTCAATATATTTTGGAAGTATTTCCCTTTTTGCAAACCTCTATTCTCCATTAAGATTTATTTAATTCTGTTTTACTTATGCAGATTAAAGAAGTCAGAACTCTTTTTGGACAGAGTTCCAGTAAAATAACCTATGCCATTTTGGTGGTTCTTTTCATCTTTCCTCTTCTATAGCAGACAATTATTTGACAATTTGATATGAGTTCAGAAGCACTTCTTTTTTTTGTGTGTTTCCTTGTTTTGACTTTTTTTCCTTTTTCATTTTCCAGCTTCTTGATGTAGGTAAAAATTAGTGAAAATGGGAATTACGGTACCTTACTATGCAGCTATGAAGATGTTTCTCAGCATATATTACAAAAACCATGTCATTAACTCCCAAGATACAGCATCATTAAAACATTTCTTATTTTAAGGATATAAAACACATTCTAGTAATTCCAAGGGTTAAACAGGAACTATAGGATTTATCTCTCTATTGTCCAAGCTCAAGGTAAAATACAGACCTTATTTAGGAGCTTGGTGAATTTAGTCCCTGCTATTAGGAGAAAAGAACCATAAAATAAACCAAAAATTAAATATTCTACCAACTGTAGATACACAGGCAAAATAGATTCATAACTTTTAAATGAAGTAACACTTCAGGAAGCCACATTTAATTTTGGAAATTGGGCTATTGTAGTTCTGGCTACTGTTACATCCTCGGAGTTTGCAACTTTCTATGAAGGGGGAAGGTCCCAAGAACTATGCCAAAGGCTGGCCAGAAAGACAGGTGGAATGAAATGACAGCTCTTTCCTGTGTCCTGGTGGAAGTTAAGCAAAACTGAAGCAGTTCTTGCAGAAAGATACTAAAAATTATCTGGGTAAGACTTGACGAAAATCATTACAAATTTTGAGCTGTAAGAAAATTCTTACTGAAGATGAAGCAAGTATTGAAACAAGATTTCTAAAAAATTAGAACAGCATCTGTATCAAGTCAATGAAAGAAACAGGATAAATATAATTTCAAAGTCTGTGGGATATGCAGAGCTGTTCTTGGTGCCTGTGTTGTGTTTGCTAAGCTCTCCGCCAAACACAGCTCTGTGCCGGCTAGCTCTCCCCACCCCACTCCCAACAAAAGGAAAAAAAAAACTAGTAAAAGGCAAAATTAGTAAAGGAATATATATATATATTTATAGATATCTTATGTATATACAGCTAAATACTATGTACATATAATACAACAATCCCAAACACCCCCCAAAAGGGAAAAGGGGAAAAGGGGAAGGGGAAAAGGGACTAAAAAGGGTAAAAACAAAACAATCCCACTTAATCAAATCCCAGGAATTAATTAAATAGAACAATAACACAGGAAAGATCTCACCAACTTCCCTTAGGAGAAGTGAGTGCCTTCCCTCCTCTGTCGGCAGAGGCAACAGCTCTCAGCCAGGCCTGAGCTCAGAGAGATCAGCCGAGGCCTAAACACCGAGAACTGCTGGCTCCGTGTCCACCCGACAAGCGAGAGAGAAGGAGAGCAAAAGGGACAGACAGGAAACTCCCTTCTGTCTTTATACACCTGATTACGTAAGGGAATGATATGGAATACTTCCTTGGTTTTGTATCCTGGTTTCTAGGGAAGGCCTACAGAAAAACTACCACAGTGCCAAAATCTCCAAGCTGCTCTGAATTCGCCACTGAGAGTCCCTGCTCAGTTCTCTCCAAAGTCCACCCACAAAGTCTTAAATCCCTTCACATTTCATCTTATTCTTTTGGTCTTTCTCTTTTTTGGTCACTTTGAGATCCTTCTCAGGGCAGTTTTGAGGAACTGTACTGGGACACACAGGCAAATGGGTCACATCTGCAGTAGTAGATGCAGTACAAACACGGCAGGGGAAAGACCGTATTTCATATTAAAGAGTTCTCCCATGCATATTATCTCTAAAAGGCAATGAATAAGGCATGGAGGGCTGGGCCCTGAATGATATCATTATTATTGTTCAGTGATAAAGGTAATTTAATTCTCAAACAGCCAAGCTTAATCCCACAATTTAATTCACTAAAGAATTAATATTATTATTCTAAAAGCATAATTTCCAGTTAATAGACCATTTTTTCCCAATTAACTTGAATCATTTAATGTAAATATATGGAGTTCATATCTTCCCCATGTTGCTATGTTTATAACTCTTTAAATGCCAGAAAGTTAGTCAAACAGTTTTATTTCCATAACTGTTTCATTTATAAATTTCAAAGCACTATCCACTGGCTCAAAAGCTTCACTATTTGTTTTACATATGAACAAGCTTAAATACTGAGAAATGAAATTATCTGGCTCAAAATCACACTGAAAGTTGATGGCAGAGTCAGGTTTCCTGATCCTTAGTTCAAGTACCTCTTCTGAATATAAGGCATTTGATAATACAATGGTCATATTGATCAGCTATTACTCAAAATATAAATGTCTCCTGTTCCAGATGGCAGCCTCACTATTCTGTTCAAACATGTCTCAGGAGAGAAAAATCTTTGCCAGTGCTCTCTATTCCATTACTTTAGTAACAGAACTATAAAAACAAAAGCTTTTCTTCAATTGGAGAAACATCATCATAGCCACACGTCATAGAAGACTAAGTTTGCAATATGTTGCATCCTCACTTAGTCCCGTGGCCATTGGGGTCTGTGGAGGCTGCTGGGTGTTTGCTGGCTGTTGGCTGGACTTTGCGAACTAAGATCTTGGGATAAGCCTGTGCAATGGATTTTTTAGGTGAGGCACAGTGTGTGCGGAACTGGTCCCACCCCCTTTACTCCTGAGGTTCATCTTGCCACAGCCGAGCACGCTCGGACGGCGACAGCGAGTTCCTCCAGGATTCGAACCGGCGTCCTCAGAGGAGGAGCCGGCTCCACAGGCGGGGGCCTACGCCACTCGGCCAACGCCCGCCGCCTCTCAAGTGTAACATACAAACAGAAAAGCAATAATGTCAGGCTGTTGAGAGATCCTGGGAGCCCACGTGGGTCAGAGCCCCAGGGGAAGACCTCGCCTTGTCCTCTCTGCCACCGAATGACACGTGTTTGCTGGTAGTGTGTAAAGGAAAGTAATTAATAAACCCTGGTGTGTACCTCCTGTGCTGAGGCCTGAATTGCCAATTGAAAAATGGCCTGTACAACACAAGTTAGTGCTATAACTAAAAGCAGTGCAGGATAGAGATGAGTTTCAGAAACCATAGAAATCTGTTTCACCCCTGACCTATTCAGATGGGATCCAGTTCTGGAGTTATATATGCTATCCCCAGGATTTCCTCAAAGATTTATGCCTTGGGACATCTTTCCCCTTTCTGCCTCTGATTCTGGGCTTCCAGAACTTTCCCCCAGTGTCCTTGGCCCAAGAAGGATGAGGACTGCTCTTCTCTACCCTGAGGGAGAGCAACACCCTTCCATTCCTTCCCCTGCCAATAGGGCAGCAGCACCTTGGATTGGGTCATCCTTTGGAAACATGATACTATTCCTTATAAAAGGTCTTCAATGGCAGCCCTGGTACATTTACCTGGTCTGTAGGACATGACCTTGCAAGCATGTCCTCTGAAGACATGGATGAAATGAGGTCATTTGACAAAACACTATACAGGTTAGAGACTAACCTGACAGCCTGCTCATGTCACCGTACAGGAAGGGAGCAACAGACCTAGCTGGCTGGTGGGGGAACTGACCATCCTGCCAGAGAGGTTTCTTATTTCCTACATCACAAAAAGGCAGCCTGAGCTGGGCTTTTTGCATCAATACTCAGGCCAAACAACCCCTTGTGGGCAGGCTGCCCATTCAAACTTGTCTGAGCACTATGAAAGAGGATCTATCTTTGATTGTATCTTTCACCTGTGTTGCAAATGGAATTTATTGAAAAGCAAAAAACCCAAAACTTGGGGTCTCATAGGTGCAACAGTGCATAGAGAAATGGAATAAAGAGACTGTGTACTGGGATAGAGAAGAAAGCAAGTAATACATGGAAAGATCAGAGACAGAAGAAGCATTCCGTTAGAAGGCACCAAGGCATCACCTAATATTAGAAAAGTTATTTGCTAAGAAAAAGAATGATGATTTTCAAAATACAAGGTTATTTTCAATAAATTCAGTAAATTCTAAAAATCTCTCTAAAAATCTAAAAATCTCTCATTACCAATTTAACTTGCTTAGGTGACTCAAGAAAAGAGTAAATAACTATAGAATAATTTAAATCATACCTTAACATGGTCACAACATCAAATAGTATGCATGCTAACAGACTGGCCCTTCTTTCTAGTCCTTTCATCTGTGTTTGTTCCTCCAACAATAAGTTTAAAGAGTTCATCTCAGCATTTAAAGTTGTTCACATCATCACTTAAGGATTTTTGCAAAATATCGATGTATCACTCAATTGAGTGTTTTGATTTTTTAGTGTTTACAACATCTTCAGTTTGAAGAAAGATCACACAATAAAAATAAAGACTGAAAGCATTCAGATCATTAGTCACACAGCAAACCGTTACAATACCTTCTGTGGGAGACTACTACCAAAATTGAATCACATGAGTAAATTATTTTAACCTCTCTTTTCAAGACCAGGGAAGGAGGATTACAGATGAATAAACAAATGATTCCTAAGAAAAAACTAAAGAAGGAGAACAACCTCTTATCAATCACAGGATGACTATGAGCCAGTGATTGGATTTACTATGGAAAATGACAGATATGTTCCTTGATGTAACTGGAAAGGTGTTTTCAGCTAAAAGAGAAAAATTAGCCAGCATTCTGAGACATCTGGCATACCAAGTGTAATTTGGGTGTTAATATTCAAGAAAAAAAAAAAGGAATTTACACTGGAGCAGTAGCAGAGAAAGGCAATCAGAAATTCAGAAAAATGACAAGTTTGTTCTTCAAGAGGAGACTGCAAGTGCTCAATTTCATCACTTGGGAGCTCAGATGAAATATTACTGCATGTTTTGTATGTCTATGACATTACCAGATAAAAAATAATAGACAGAATTACTAGTCAGGTGCTTAAATGAGTGGTAAAACTGTGTAACTATCAATGACTGACTTTCAGACTAGTGGGTTACATCAAGAGATTCTGGGCTACTCTGGGCCTGAAGTTTCTCAAATTTACATCAATGGTTTGGAAAGGATGAACAAAAAGGGTTCTTTTAATCTACAAACCCAGGAAGTTAAAGGTGTGGCAAGCACATTGCAGAAGGGGAAGAAATTTCAAAGCTATCTTGGAAACAGAAGAATTGGCCTGGGGTAAGGGGACTGTAATTCAGTAAGGGAAATACAAAGTTCTGCACATAGGCAGGGATAATCAGCTGTTTAAGCACCAAGGAGTGGTGGTGCCATGACTAGCATTGATATTGCAGTAAGGAACTAAGATATTGTCAATCGTAAGCTAAACATAAGACTAAAATTGGTTTAAAAAGTCCATATGGGAATGTAGCAGGAGTACTGTCTGCAAAATGAAGTGGTTCTTTATCAGTAAGGCCTCAGCTGGCATGCAGTTAATATGATTCAAGAAGGACACAGTTCAATTAAAGAGAGTCTGAAAGATACCAAAGAGGATTTTATACACCTTAAAAAAAAGATTGTATAAGGAACAGTTGAAGAATTTGGGTTATTTAGTTTAGAGAAAAGACGATTTAGGAGAGATGTCATGATATTCCTTAATATTTGAAATGTAGCTCTACTCAGAAAAGGATAAATGTTTTTCTACATTCATTAAAGGTGAAAAAAGAAGTAGGGATTTTAAGAAAAGGAAAAAAAATATATTTAGCATTGAGACAGAGAAAAACATCTAGCAATATGATGAGGAAGAATGGTAACAAAAGGAGTTTATGGTTGCTTATACTCTTTTGCTAGACTGTGAATTTGAGAATTATCTGTCAAGAGTGATGTAGATAATATTGCCACTTCAGATATGAGGATGATTTCCCCCTCCTTCCCTGTTGCATTCAGTCTGTTGTCCCAGCAGAGTGCAGTTCTGCACCCTTCAGCATTGACTCATCACTGACCAAAGTCAGTCATCGTGGAGTAGAAATATGTGCAAGTCATGTATGTGTTGTGTAAGGTCTGTATTAATTGTATTAATTTTACAAACACCTGACAGGGAAAAAAGATTTGCTCAGGACTCTTAAACACCATCTTTGTTATGTTTGGCTTTTCCCTCCCTACCAACACCTCAGCCTCTGTCAGAGGCTGCGTGAAACAACCCTTCTGGAGAGCTCAGAGTGCAGGAGCATGGCTCCCCTAGGCATTAGTGTTTGCTGCCCCCTCCCTCCATGCCACCCATTCCCCAGGTGACAAACCCTGCCACGCCAGCACATTTGTCTAACTGCCTGGCACATCAGGAGCTTTTCTAAAAGCACTGACAGGGTGCAACAACACAGCAAACACTGTCCCAAAACAGTGAGGCTGGTAAGTACTCCAGAAAGGTACCCGAACTGACAGTGCCTGAGTGCTCTCATAGCTGTGATTGGCCTCCTTTTAAAAACCTTCCTTTTGGCTGTGGGGACAAGCTCCAATTCCATCAGCAATAGGTTTTCTGGTTTTCCCCAGTTCTCACTGTGGTTGCCAGTCTGGCGGATCAGTGCCTTTTGATCTTTATGTCTGGCAGAATAGTCCTGTCAACACCCTGGAGGAGCAGAATCTTCTCCTACAGTAATAAACCTGGCTGTTAGAAGGGATTAGAGGTTTTCCTGTACTGCTGCTAGAAACTCCCTTTCAGCCTATCTCATTTGCACATAACCCTTTATGAAAACACCCACGCAGTGCCATGCCTCACAGTCATCCAAACAATATTGATGTTCCTTAATTCTCCACACACCCGTTTTCAGAGGTGATTGTACCAGGCACTCTGGAGCCAAAGGCAGTTAACAGCAAGGATCAGAAGAAGAGAATTAGAAGCATTTTCCAAGTTCTTGCCATGAATATTTTATTTCTTCAACACCTTTGGTTTCGACATACAGGGACAAATTTCCAGCTGGGAAAAACAGTGTAGTGTGCTGCCCTCAGAGGAACAATAGAGATTTATATCAGCTGAGGACCAGGCAGAATTAATGGAAGAAGAAATAGAATCCAATTCTAGTGAAGTCTACACACTGAACACTAAATTTAGGCAAGTTTAACACTGGTTAGTTATAACAGTACCAGACTTCTTTCTCTACCAATCCAGTCAACTGTTGTTCAGCCTATATGTGCCATCTGCTGAAGGTGCCTGTGCTGAGGGAGCTCAAGTGAAAGGCAATGCCTCCCCAGCACACAGATGTGCCTTGCCCCATTCCAGAAAAAAAATTAGAACACATTGAAGGCATCCAACACAAGACCTATCCTTTTTTTACCGGGCATCTGTCAATAAACACTGTTGCAGCTCTGCTAGCACAGATAGATACAGTGGTGTCTTATATCCCCTTTTCCAATCCATACTCATTCAGCCACAAGTGCTGAAGAGCTTCTTTGGAATATGCAATTATGCTTTGGGTTTTTGTTTTGTTTTGTTTTGTTTTGGTTTTTTTTTCCCAAGATTCAAAGAATTTGTGCAGGAGACTCATAATGCATAGGAGATGGAGACAGAGAGTTCATTTAGAGAACAGATTCCCTACCATGAAGCAGTTAAATCGTCTGCAAATCTCTGGTTATCTCCAGATCATAAGAAAGGCTGATGCACTGCTTTTGTCTTTTCCCTGTGACTTCAGATTCTCTTTATTTTGCCACATGGCTTAAAATTATTTGCAGAAGTATCTTATCTCCAAACTGGTGATGTTAGTTTTGTGGCTAATGGCATCCACCTTCCAGAGCAAGCAAGTTTACATTGACAAAACCCTTTTTTTTAAATGCACTCTTTGTCACTGTTGGATCTACCTTGTACTGCATTTACAAACCAGATCATCATGACAATAACTGCTAAGAAAATATTCTATGAATATCAACTTTCTACCCACCTGGGTGAATTAAGTTTTGTCTGAAGTACAATGAATCTTAAAGCAGCATGCAGTTGCTGGCAAATATTTTAGCAGGTCCCAGACTTGCAGTAAAACTCCCAATGTTTCAAATCCCTGATAGTAACCTGAGGAAAACACTTGTATCAATATTTTTTGTCAGATAGACAAGTATTTAAAATGAACTCATCAAAACATCCCTTCAAAGTTAATAACAGCATAATTAAGCTAGTGAAACATATCAATCCGCCTAGCTGGTGTGAAAATGAACTACACTAGACTGATATATATTGTGCAAAAGAAACTGGAATAGGAAAAGGGAGGCACTGCCACTTTAGCTGCACTAACACCTGTTGACATAGCTACATGGAAAACTCTGAATTCAAGACTTATGTAATTTGAGAGCAGAGAAAATAATGAATTAATGTTGCAGTCCACGGCGGGAAAGAAGGAATGGTCCACACAGCAGGGTGAGAATGGGTGTGAACAGGTATGAACACCTTATTAGGGTCACATGGGACTCTTATAGGGTTTGGTCGGAGGGTTCTAGAACTTGGATGGAGTTAGGGGCGGATCACGACAAAAAGGGAAAAGGGGAGGAGGGTTCATAACTTATAAGGGAAAATTAGGGGTGGCTAGCCTTGTATGGTGGTGCTGCACTGCGTCACCAGCCAGCCTATGGGGTTTTAGGGGTACAAGGACCAATCAGAGGGCTGTAAGCGGGGTTCCCAAAACCAATTGGAACAATTGAACATACAGAAGTAATCGAATAATAATAATTTTCTATCTAATACATCCTCTATCCTAACTATAACACCTGAACAGCATAAGAACTTTAAAAAACAACAGGTCTATGGGGATCGGTAGCTGGTGGTTGTGGCAGTCTCTAATTAGTAGCAGACAGTTTCATCCTTTGGTAAAAATCATCTTCTCCTGGTGTCCTGGATCGGTGGTCCCTGACAGGTGCTCCTTACAGATGCCTCCCCCCACAAATTAATGGAAAAGGCATTGTAGGATGTCCAAAATAATGCAAAGCAAAGAGGCACACTTAGGTTGTCATGTCTATTTAGCTACAGATGTAAGACTAACAACTAAAACTGAAATGTTAACTGCAAATAACGCAAAAAGGAGGTTTCCATAATGTTGTCTGTATCTGCAAGTTGACAGAGATACAGCTTTTGCATCAGAAGTGTTAGTTAAAAGATCCATCTTCCAGTATGATATTCAATTGTTTGGCAAAAAAAAGGAATTAACAAACTGCAACCTCCCCTGTCTCTCTGACAGAGAAAGTAAACCAAATCCACTTAAGCAAAGCCTTTTTTTTCCCAGGAGTGAGGATAGACACAGAGATCACTGTTCTCCTAATCTTTTCCTTTGAATGAATGATGGGAAAGTTCTTCCCATTGTTCCCATCCCTGTAGGCTTGCAGCACCTGGCTGGGTGTCGAGAATAAAAAAAGGTGGACATGACTCTTTGCTCTAACAAGGAACATTGTTGTGCAGCTGACAAAGAAATAAGTCCATGGCTGAGGAACCTTAGGCAGATACTTGGGTAAAGGCCAGAACTTGCCTTTACACAACCTTGCCACATTGCTCCTGTTGCAGAATACATTTGGTACAGGCAGCTCGGTGTACAGCTGCAGTGCCAGCTGCACACTGAGCTCTGGGTGGTGGGAACCCGTGGTGAGAGGCCATGACCTGGTGCAGACCCTTTACACAGCAAAGGGGACCTGTGGCACCAGCCAGGTGACCAAACACAGCAGAAGCCAGTGACTCAAGAGAAAGATCACAGAAATCAGCACACATGGACTGTGAAGGTATAAAAGCCCAGATTTTCCTTAATTCAGGGGCCCTTCTCAGAGGCCCCAGCTCGAGCTGTTATTTTGTTGTTACACCAAGATAAAATTACTTGAAAGAGCCAGAGGTCTGAGGTTCTGCTATGGGAAACCTGGGGTCAAGCCACTAAGGAAACACTGACAGTGTGAGAATGGTGTGTGTAGGGAGTCAGGTGTTACCTAAAATCAAGGAAAAACTTTCAAGACAGTATTAGTCTGGGTACAGTAGAGAGTGGTTTTTACTGAAAGCTTTTGAGTGTATAAAGTATATAGAGACTTATGCCCAGTATAGGGTCTTACAAATTTACAATACTACTTTATTACCTTAACTAATGGTTACATCCAATCCAAGAACCTCTTACCCCTGGTACTGCCCCCAGAACTGCCCTGTTGGAGCACCTCCAAGGGTCCTGGGTCTACTATCTTATTTTGACTACAATATGTCTTGTTATTCTAGTCCTGGTACATGTGTCCTAAACATGATGTTCTGGCTGCTGTCTCACCCTTGAGATAAATTCAGAAATGTGGCACAAAGTCTGAAACTGTTAGGTGCTACCTCAAATATGAGAAACTATACATCCAAATAAAAATCTACATATATATAAAATCCTAAGGCATCACAAGCAGGGCACTGAAGCCACACACTGCAAAGGGGCTTCAGTTACAGCAGTGAAAGTCTCAGGTGGTGGGAGTGTGACTGTCAGAGCAAAGGACAGAGAGGAAAGTTACTTTAACAGCTTTTTTTTTTTGGTGGAAAAAGCAGAAATAATTTATTGGGAATGTGTAAAATCAAGAAGGACCATGCAGTCAGGAGGTGATTGATGCTATGCTCTGCAATGCTCTGCATTTATGTCTGGACACCTGGGACCATTAATCTTTGCCTAGTGATAGTTTTCCTTATACTAACTTAAGCTAGGGAGCAAGGATTGGTCAAGACGCAGATCTACTAGTGTAACAAATTACCTACCCACAACATGTCTTCTCAATTCCAAGTTAAATTCCTCATGGGCAAAATTTGGGAGTTGGAAATTTTTGAGGCAAAAGCTATATTCCTAACCTTTTTAGGCAGTCTACTTTCTATTGAAGGCACCTCATCCCCTCTCATGGAGTTAGCTTGCAGGATTTAAAAGCAAAATAGGAAAAAACATTTGTACCTTGAAGCTGTGAGACAAACTTCTGCTACTGAATAATCAATTGTACCAACTCAGAGAAAGTTAGTTGCCTTCATAATGATTCCATTCCTTGGAAAATCACTACCCAACACAATATCCTGAAAGTCTGGCAGTAACTAATATATTTCTTTTAGAGTTAAGTGTTAGTCATCAGCTTTAGCACTTTGCCACATATCTGTTTGTTCTGTATGCATTTAATGTCTTTTTCTTCCCCCCCCCCAACACACTGTAATCACAGTAAAGTCCTCAATTTCACTGAAGAGTTTGCCCTCTTTTTTCTTTCACCCTGTAACAGTGACATTCAAATTGTAGCTAGGAAAAGGGAGTATGTAAAAATAGTTACTATGAAAAAAATTCTGCCAGTACACTCAGTTAGCTCTAACATACTCTAGATAATGCATTGTTTTTTAATTAAAAAAGTAGCACAAGAACCTGAAAGGTGTAGAGAGAGGTTTGACAGTTCACTAGATTACAGGTGGTGTTTTACCAGCCTGACTACTCCAACACTGCAAAATAATTAACTGCCACAAAATCACTAGAACTCTCTGCTTTACATCAGGTGAAGGTTGGCTTGCCCACATCCAGAAAGATGTAAGGTGGGGAGGGAGTGTAAATCTACAAATAACAAAAGAAGGGACCTAATATACGTGCCATTATTCTACTTTCATATCCTCAGTATCTGCTCATTTCTTTAATAACAATAGTTAGCATTCAAGAATGTGTGGGAGAACACCTAAGCTATGAGGATTAGAAGAAACCAATGAAGACCAGGACAACAGACTCCTGAACCTTGTTAAATTAGAGACTTTTTAGAAAATGTGTTCTTTGTATGAATTCTCCTTTAATATGTACCCATCTTGTGAAACTGTTACAAGTTACCCGAGCTGGACACCCCAGCCAGCCCCACCCCTGTCCTAACCCCATTGATGTATCCCCTGTCTTATCCCCCACTCCCTGGAGCCTTTCTCTGTCTGTGACGCTTCCCTTCCCCCATTGGCTAATCGGGTTCCCCAGCCACCCCCACCCCCTGAGGTCTATGTAACTCTCTTGTTACTTTGCATAAAGTCACTCTTCACCACCCAACCTTAGAGGACCCACGTGTGACCTGTACCATCTGCAGCACAGGGGTTTTCACACCACAGAGCCCGGTCCAGAGCAGTGAGGAGCCGGACCCCACAGTCAAACCACTGTCAAGAACGGATGAGGAATTGCCCACTCAGTGGACAATCAAAACCAAACAAAACGCAGGCCAGACTTGTAGTTTATCTACAGTATCAATGATAATTTCTTCTGACATTCATCACCAGAGGAAAAGGATTTGTTGCAAAAGTTGAGATAGAAATGCTGCAGAAGACAAGACGCTGTGTAGGAGAGACTGAGCCGCTGCACTCTGTAGATGCTGGTTAGGTTTTTACACTTTGTGTACGCTAACATTTCAACAATTCATGGTATTATTAGCTGACCTCTAGGACCTCCATTATAATTAAAAATTTTCAAATTTTTTTGTCTTAAGCTTAGAAAGTTGCGTGGGAAAAGCTGAATGCCTCACCTTGGCTTCACACATCTTTTTTCACCAGTTATTCTGTGGCGTTTTCCTCTTTTACATCACATGCCACAAAAACGATTTTAAGGGAGTTATCCACCGTTAAGATCAAGAGTAGAGGTGAGTAGAGTTTTAAATTAATGTATTTAGACACTAGGAAATTATCTTTGTTGTCACTCCCTACTGTTGTCATGGTTTCCAAGCACAACAGTATTGTTAATGTTCAGTTTAAATTTCTTACAAGTACCTGCTGTTCCCTGTTGGTTGGTGTTTTCCGGATTTATTTTCTTCCCTAACAAAACATTAACTGAATCACAGATTACAATTAGTGTTAAGAATTATTTAAAATGCTGCCTACCTTTTACTCTTCATTTAACATTTAATTTTATTTTCAAGAAAAAAATCCACTAATGGTAGATAAGAATCAAAAAAATCCCTCAAGCCACAGTTATGAGTGTACATATTTCTCATAAGGGATACCAATCAGTAAGGGGGTAAAAAAACCAAAAACCAATCCAAACAAAACAAAACAAAAAAACCCCACCTAAAAATGTACCCAAATTAAAAAAAAAAAAAAAAGTTAAGAAATAATAACAGCCTGTTTTGCTTTTAACAATGAAGTAAAACAGAGCTCTCTGAGTATGAAGAGAAACATTCTCTTACTCATGGAAACATTAGGAATTAGAGAGACAAAATAAGGATATGAGAGCATTTTTTCAAATCCTGCCTCAGTGCATTTAAGACTACTAGTTTTACTAATTTCTTCCTTCGCAACAGCATTGCTAACTTAAGAAGTGTTTATGAAAAGAATCTTGAACCACCCTTCTTTAAACAAACGTCATCTTAGCCTGATGGAAAGTATTATAAAGATCAACACTGGAAATTTTCTAATAAATTACTTCTTACCTGGAAAATATTGATTCAGTGACATTGAACTGTGCTGAAAAAAAGGATTTGTTTAATTGACAATCTTGTGCAAAAACCAATTGAAATACCCTAGCTAAACTAAATCATTTCAGCAAATACCAGGAAACCATATTTTTTCCCTACACTAGAAAACTATAATTTCTTTTGGGATCACTCCACCCCTCACAGTGAAATATTTTGGATTCACTAGAGAAACTATGTGTCACATAATAATTGGGTAACTCTGGCCAGTTCTGGTCTTTGCAGTAGTTTCAGTTTTGGAGGTCTTCTTTAAAGGACAGCTCTGCCGCACATACATAAAGAACTGCTTTGTTGCAAGCATTACCACTAGTGGTAACTATTCTCAAATCATGGCCAGGCTTCATGAACAAAGATTTGGGAGAGCTCTACCCACACTCACTGCAAGCAATGATGGCTGATAAGGCCAATGTGGGATAGGCAAGTCCAGCTGCAAAAGGCACAGCAGGAAGTCTTTGTAGGTGGTAATGTCAAGGCACAGTTATTTCTGT
>VXAU01002918.1:8865-25013 GCA_013399695.1 Formicarius rufipectus
GATAGATAGATAGATAGATAGATAGATAGATAGATAGATAGATAGATAGATTAGATAGATACATACATACATATATAGATACATAGATACATACATAGATACATACATAGATATATAGGTACATAAATAGTTCTTTTATTAGAGTCTTCTAAGGCGCACACTAAAACTATGTGCATGCATGTCAGCCAGATGTTACAGTTTTTATAACTTTCAGTAATTAACGTACTTGATATCTACAGCTAACCCATGGTACCATTTCCCTGTTGCCCACCCTCAGAACTGCCCCTTGGAGCTCCTCCAAGGGCTGAGCTAACTCTCCTATTTTGACTACAAACTGTCTTATGGTCTCAGTTGGAATTCTTGCAGGTGTTTTTCAAAACACCATGTCCTTGATAATGTGATAATAAAATTTAGAAATGTGTGAGAAAATGCTTAGTGACTTCTAAATACCACCTAAAATGGAAGAAACTCAGGAAAATTTATACAACTTATATAACTCTATAGAAATCTACGAAATACATACTAAAATCCTTAGGCATCAATGTATGGTGGAATACAGAATGAAATCACTGATAACTGTGTATTGAATTGAACTTTTGTTTCCAAGTTAAAGCTCTACTCTTGCTCTTCTACATTGTTTTTTCACAGTCCCCTTAATTTCAATTTGTTGTTCTTCAATGGGAAAAAAATTATAGCTCTATTAACCATGTTTGACTGTGAAGTGGTGCATTTTTATCTCCTCTCTTCTTTCTTTGCATGTATTAAAATTTGCTAAGTAATTTTTCTGCCTGAAAGGGAACTTGAACCTCAGTGGCGCTCCGGTCTGATGCTTCAGCTTTCATATGTAAAACATCTGCAAAATTTTTAGGAAAAAAAAAGAAAACAAAGGCATTAGGAATATTTTTTCCAAAGATGATTTTTTTCATTTGTATAACTCACCTTTCTTAACTATTCTACCATGCAGCCTGACTTTTGCTGGCAAATAAATCAGATGCAGAGAACTGATATGTCCTTTCTGAAAAGAATGCAGAATGCAGAATGCAAAACTCAATTTCGATAAGAAAGTAAAAAACACTTTTAAGAATGTTATCTCTTTCCTCCCAAGTGATCAGATTTTCCAAGACATGAGTCTAAATATGAGGTCAAGCTTTCTTTGAAGCTTCAATGTATTAGAAATTGTGGTTCGGACTCCAGTCTTTCAACAAATAGAAAGACTAGGACTCCGTTTGGCCTTAATTACAGATACCTGATTCAGATGTCTATAGGCACCCTTACTGTCTAAATTTCCCCTGACAGTCCATGGAAATAGCCAATGCAATCAAAATTGCCTGTAGAGACTCTGAGCTTACCAGCCCCAAGGGCATCAATACAGTTGCCCATGTCCACAGATCCTTCCTTCCATGTCCAGGATCCATACAGACTGGCAATGTTATACAAAATCTAAAGAGAGACATGAATTTGAGTGGTAGTCTGTATATGCACTTTTGGATGAGATGAATGATTCTCCAGCCTTCCTTGGCTGGGAGCAGGATTCAGTTACTAACACGACAGTGTCTCCAAGATGCCACAGCACATCTGAGACACTTGCACAGGACATGATGCATGACTCATGAAAGGCCTTTACCTCCTGGACAGGCTACTCAAGCCCAGGCAGTAAATCTCAACCGAGTAAGTAGCAACAGTAGCTGTAACAAGGTAGCTGAATCCCACACCAGAATCTGCGCCCAGAAGGATTTAGACAACTGGATGGCTTGTAGACAATAAAATTTAGGGGGGTTGTTTTGAATTAAATCCCATAAAAGTCTGCATGAGAATTCGTCTTCCCCAAGTTTCAAACAAGCTCAAAGGGTTCTCGTTCACACTATACACTTATCACAACTCCCAAATAAGCAACCAAAATGTTCATACCGAATAAATTTAGATCTCAAATCCCAAGCTTCTCTCTTGCCTTCATGTCAACTGTGTATCCTGTCAAAGAGATTCATCTCTGTCCCCATCTGTGCATCTAGTTTTTCTCAACTAAAGATGTATGAAGTCATTTCCTCTTTTGTTACTGTGAAAAAAGCATTGACGTTAATCTCATTAGAACCGAACACATCCTTTTTTTCCCTAGTTATTTCAAAAATTTCAATTGAAAAAAAAAAAACAACAAAAACAAAAAACCCCAGATTTTTCTTGCCAACACCAAAAGTTTTGTAACTGAAATTCAAAGGACAAAGGTTATTCTAATCCGTCGTCAGACATCACTTCCAGCTGCAAGGGCAGAGATTACTATAGGTAGGTACTTAAAAATGTTGCTTGTGATGAGCGTAATCACATTTCTTCTTTAGATTCTGTAAACTGCAGGGGAAAAAAATTACAAAATTCACTAAAGAACACATGGATATGTACTTGTTCTTATAAAACTCACATGATCATCTTTTATCGCACACATTTTAGTTATATTTTCAAACATAAAACAAAAAGCACTAGAACTGAGTATTGTCTAGGTAATAGACACCTTTAACAGCAGAACAGAAGTTCTTTAATAGAATACACAACATACAACTGCCTTGAATAGTAAATGAGAGCTAAATTTCCTACTGGGAACATGGGATGAATGCAGATAACCTGTTCCATCATTATATTAATTATTAACTATATTCCCTATTTTCAGAAACTACTTGCAGTCTTTTAAAGGCTATAAGTAGCCAGAACATCCATCACTTTCAAAAGAAAATTAAAATTTTATAATAATAGCAGAATAGAAGAATAGTTTACATTTTTAATATACCTATCAACTTTTCTAAATTATCATCAAATTACCATTCCATGAGGAAAAAAAAAAATTTTTTTAAAGGCACATACTTAAAGTAGAATAAAACTGGCTGGAACTACACAGTCAGCTGTAGCTTTATGCTTTTATAACACATTCCAAGAGGAAGTGGCGGCTACACTGGAAGTGGATTCTCAGAGATATTGAAGTGACCTTCCTAACATCACTTAAACCCAGTATAACAATACAAATCAACAGCAGAGCAATGAAGAGTCCAGACAAAGGGAAGCATTAGTTTTCTAAGCCTTAACCAACACTTGAATTTCATCCAGCTGAAGGTAGAGCTGCACAGAAATGAACTTCACTCTGCTCCACTCACAGGGCAAGTAGCATTATTTTGCCCTAGAGGGAAACAAAACAGAACAAAAACCAAACCAAACAAACAAACAAACAAAAGACCAAAACAAAACAGAAGGGATTTACTCCAAAGGGATATAATCTCAGCAGGTCTACCTACTGATAGCTAACATGAGAATTAGAAGGGCAAACCTCACAAACATAGTTGTCTCTGGCAACTCTGCCAGAAATTAACAACTGGACATCAAAGGAGAATTTTTAATTGCTGAGAGAAGATCCTAGTTCACACTTAGATTTGAGCAGGATACAATGGCATCTTTTCTAGTGAAGTAAAAACCTAAAAAAAAAAAAAAACAGACTGAGATTTATTTCTTTATTAGTGTGTTGCCTGACCTTTGTCTTGGCTGAGTTCTTCTTCATCATCCCCAAAAACACGTTCCATGCTAATTGCATTAAAAACAAAATTCAAGGATTGTTAATGAAAAAAAAGAAGAAGGTAAAAGGTAATAGTACAACCAACACAGATAACCTGTTTAGCAGCAGGATGTGATTCTACTAAGTGCAAAGACATTTATTTAGTCTTATCTAAAGACAGCTTTCATTTATTTTCAAACTCTCAAAATTCACTGTTGGAACAATAGAGCTGATCAAGAGATTCCCAGCTACCAAACATGATGGACCAGCAAAGATCTGACATTTGAAACTTCCAACTATTCAGGGATGTTTGATAGGATTTTAAAAGCGTCTGTGAGACTTTATAAACAATTGTTTGGGGGCTTTATGTCAACTTTTAATCTTTTTGTCTTAAAGGCAGCAAATTTTCTGTAAGGTTTACATGAAACAAAATCATATTCATAACTTGTGAGAGGGTCTTGGGGTTCAGTGTTTCCATATAGTCTTTCCCAAAATCAGGTCACCTAACTCAGTGCTTAGATATACTTTCAGGTTCCTTTCTCTATACCTTCCAGTAACATCGATTTTAATCTTCCCTATTAACAATCTATAAGTATTTAACTCTATTAAATCCATTATGATCTTGGGTTGAAATGCATCATCCCTGTGACTTTCTCTTCTGCACCCTCTCTCACTTTACATATACATGGATTTATGTAATTATTTTTCCTGAGGAAAGAACAGCTAGCCTTCAGCTGTTTTGCTCTCTTGAAAATGTACTTCCATACTTCATAAGCGCATCAAGTAGAGAGTTTTAGCACAGTACATAAGCCCTTTCAGTTCTGAATGTTACTAAACTCTGAAGAAAATAAGATGGTGTTTTAGCTTATCAAATGTCATTCAAAAATAGCTCAGTATACAAATAACTTGTTGCTGTGGATCTACGTCAGTGGAAAGTCTGTGTGCTCTGCAGATGGCGACACAAACCAAACAAGCTTGGGCTAACATCTTCAAAGGGCAGTGACTAATCACTCATCCATGAGCCTATGTGTGCCCAGTAAGCAGCACAGAAACTAAAGAAGTCCACTGTGCAAGAGAGTATGGACAACCATACACACAAATATAATTCTCACTTCTGTTGTATTAACAAATTTCCTCCTGGTGCTCTTGAGGCCAGATTTCTTCATTGGTCAAAGGCAAGGCAGGAGAATAGCAACAATTTTGGATTGTTCACCACCTGTATGCAAACACAGAGAAGTCAATCAACAGAGTATTTACTGGGATACAGAATATTGCCTCACCTGAGCAAATCCAGACACTCATTTAATACCTCAGGCAGATTGCAGTGCATGTGGATTCTGAGGCAGAAGATGCTGCCCAGCCCTGCATATAAATAGCTGACTTCTGGACAGGCACTGGCTAGCTCAGCCACATGCATTTAACAGATAACATGGTTCTGAGCAGTTTGGGTTTCCCTTTGGAGGTGGACGGCGCAACCACAAATCACAGAATATGCTGAGTTGGTAAGGACCCACAAAGATCATTGAGTCCAGCTTGTAGACCTGCAGAGGAGAACCCCAAAGAATCACACTATGTGCCTGAGACCATTGCCCAAATGTTTCTTGAACCTTGTCAGGCTTGGTTCCTTGGGTCCTCCAGTTCTGCAATATGCAGCGCTGATTACATCCCCAGCCTCATGTCTGTAGGCATCTGAGCATATGCAATACATAAAAAAGAAAAAATACCCCAAGTATTGTCCTTTTCAGAAGTGGATCTTTCTTGGACAAGGAGAGATTATTCTGTGAGATATTAAAAAACACCTGAAAGACAACACTGCCATTGGTCACAGCCAGCACAGCTTCATGAAAGAAAAGTCCTGCTTATCAAATCTCATTTACTTTGATGATAAGGTAACCCATCTGGCTGTTCAGGGTAAGCCAGTTGATGTCATTTTTTTGGATTTCAGTGAAGCTTTCAGTACTCACAGGATCCTTCTGGACAAAACTTCCAGCACAGCTGGATAAACACATCATGTGGTGGGTGAGCAATTGGCTCAGAGTCAAGCACAGAGGGTAATAGTGACTGGGGTGACATCAGAGTGGTGACCTGTCACTAGTGGGGTTCCACAGGGCTCTATCCTCAGTCCTGTGCTCTTCATCTTCATCAATGACTTAGACACAGGACTGGAAGGGATATTAAGCAAGTCTGCAGGTGGCACAAAACTTGGAGGAGCTGTTGACTCCCTCAGGCTCAGGGAGGCCCTGCAGAGAGACCTCAACAAATTAGAGGACTGGGCAATCACCAACCATAGGAAGGGCAACAAGAGAAAGTGCTGGATTCTGCACCTGGAATAGGGCAACCTGGATGTTCTTACAGACAGGAGCATGAGATGTTGGAAAGCAAGGTCATGGAAAGAGACCTGAGGATCCTGGTGGATGTCAAGTAGAATATGAGTTAGCAGTGCCCTGGCAGCCAGGACGGCCAACCTTGTCCTGGGGAGGGGGGGGGGCATCAGGCAAATCATCACCAACTGGTTGAGGGAGGGGATTGTTCTGCTCAATACCTTGAGGGGAATTTGTATGAGGAACAGCTGAGGGCACTTGATCTGTTCATTCTGGAGAAAAGGAGACTGAGGGGAGACCTCACTGCAATTACAATGTCCTTGTGAGAGGAAGAGGAGGGCCAGGCATTCATCTCTTCTCTGTCGTGACCAGTGACAGAACCCGAGGGAATGCTCTGAAATTGTGTCAGGGAAGGTTTGGGTTGGATATTAGAGAAAGGTTTTTCACTCAGAGGGTGTTTGGGCACTGGAACAGGCTCCCCAGGGCAGTGGTCACAGCACCAAGCCTGGCAGAGTTCAAGAAGCATTTGGATGATACCCTCAGGCACATGGTGTGACTCAGGGATGGTCCTGTGCAGGGCTAAGAGTTGGACTTGATGATCCTTATGGATCCCTTCCAACTCAGCATCATCAGTGATTCTGTGTCTCTGTGACAGTGTCACTGAGGAACTGTCAAGGTGGCAAGGAGAACAGTTTCAATCCTGAGCTCATACTAGAAACATTCCTGCATACTCCATGTTCAATGCCACTTAGTGGAGGTGTGACTGGATGAACGAGACCTTGATACCTTGAGTATTTTAGGAGCAGTCCAGTAAAACTGTGCAAGCTGAAACAAGTGGACATGCTACAAATAGTTTACCACTCTTGTATGAATGTGCTACTGTGGAATTGGCCTGAGCCATTGAGCACCTTTTAAAATACATGGGTCTGCCCAGACTTGGAGTTGCTGTGAAAAAGAAAAGATTCTTTAATGTAGAATATTTGCCTAGACATAATACTGTTTCTGCAACAAACTGGATTGCACTTACCCACATACTTCAAAGATGTATTTTGGAGCATGCAGAGATGAGCAGGTGCCAGAAAAAATTACTACTAATTAGCAAAGTTTCCAGTCGTAGATTCAAACTCCAAAGAAAGTTTTTGACACCCTAAGGGCAGCCTAGTTTTTTAACATTTCCCAACATGCAATTAAGATATTTTAAATAGCGTGCTCCAAAGTTCACTGTAATCCTTGAAAAACCATATATTAACCAGGAATGCATAATCAGAATTGATATGTTGGTTATCAATACCTGCAGGCTTCATGAAATAGTGTGCTTTGAGCTCCCTGCACCTCAGTGCAACAGGAATGGCATCATACCTGGAAAACAGTATAAAACACCGCTGCTAAAGATATGATCAATTAGTTTTCAAAATCCTCAAAGGTGTGTTCGTGCAATTTATTCCAAGTGGCCCCAAAGTATTTCATAAAGAACCTGGCCTTACGAGGAAGCAGAAGGTGGGAATTTGCTGCGCAGTATTATCAGAGATCCACAGAAATTCTGATTTCTGTGCTAGTGAACAGTGGCATTTCATCAACATATTTTGTGTTATGTCTCTACTACCACATTTATCAATCACATGTCCTAACTCCCATGATAAGGTTTTGCACGGGATATATTTTGCTGCATTTAATTTTAGACTTGTAGCTGCACTTGTTTGAAAGCTTTTTTTAACATTGCATCACATTATTTTTGTCTCCTGTGTTTGTAAAATATAAACACCATGACTACTAAATTTCAGTCCTATCAAAATTTCAAGAGTCTCATACATTTTTATTTTGGATAACTTCATTCTGTTCTTGTGATGGTGAATGAAAAATAGCAAAGGAATCATTGGATTAAAAACTTATCACTTTCGTATGATCAGGAAAGTTTGGAAGAATATGCCATCTCTATCTACTCAGGAACTTTGATCTATCTACTGTCAACCTACTCACCACTTCTCATCCCGTTGATGTCTCCTCCCCTAAGGTACAAGCACAGCTTTCTGGCTTTCTTTGATTTTATTACATGCTATCATGTTATATGTAAACACTGATGTGTCACGTTGTTCATCTTGTACTATGCTTGGTCTCCATCACAGTTCAGTTTTGCTTGCTTTTGAAAATCTTTGACTGTGACTCCCTTGGCATACCTTTCCTTCTTCTGGCAAAATCTGTGGTAGTTGTATTTGAAAAAGACGTTTGTGATTACCATCATCTTATCCCCCCCTTGCACTTTGTGAGGTTTCACTTCTCCATCTCTCCTTCTCTGTCTTTGTTAGTTCTTATACAAGTCTGAAATTCCTTTCAGGACAGAGAATGTAGAGCATGTTTCAAGACACCTCCTTCAGATAGAGGTTATTTGCATTCAGTATTACCCTATGCTTTTCTAGATAAACGTTATTAGAATTTTTCCTTTCTTTCCTGTTGTCTGAAGGAGCCAGGTGTACACACAATACGTATCATGTTTCAGGTTTATGTATCCTCTGGATATATAAATAATCTGCTGACTAGACACTTTGAGACCTGTCTGTCCATTCCAGGAATGAGGCTGTCTGTACTAACAGTGTTAAAGCTATAAAGACAACAACATCATTAAAACAGTTTGCAGGAAAACAAAGGAGTACGATTTCACAACAAATTTCCTCTCTGATACTCCCAGTGTTCACTCTCCAGCATGGACTTTAATGTAATTTTAGTCTTCCATCTGTCCATATCTACTTTATGTGAAGCTGGGGAGAACTTAGAATGACTAAATCTGTGTTGCAATAGCCAGATGCATCTGTTGGTGAGAGACCACTAACATTTTCACCTCTCTAAGGCTGCCTAAGAAGAGAGTTTCTTCCTTTATCAATGCTTCATGACCCCTTATGGAACATGAGTTTGTATTCTGAAATATCAGTACCAAAAATCTGCTTTATTCTAGCCCAGAAAACAGAAAACATGAGAAAACTATTTTGAAGACATGGAGACTTCAAATTCTGGTTCTATTCCATGTTGTCAACAATAATATGGAATGACAACATTTCTTTTATAAAGCCCTTCTCTCAGTTAAAACAACATAATTGTGGAGGTTTGAACAGAAGACAAAACATGAACCAGCTCATTTAATAATAAAAGCATAATATAGAGAAGTAAAATGGCTGCTATACAGGATGTATTTGTCCATCACTATTTATTCAATAAGGTTTGATTCATTTCCTTGGCTATATTACTCTTCTGTTATGCAGTAATGTTATAGTTTGAGGGATTGTATTGTTGGCTGGACTTTGCGAACGAAGATCTTGGGATAAGCCTGCACAATGGATTTTTTAAGTGAGGCCCAGGGTGCACGGAACTGGCCCCACTCCCTTTACTCCTGAGGCTCATCTTGCCACGGCCGAGCACGCTCGGACGGCGACAGCGAGTTCCTCCAGGATTCGAACCGGCGTCCTCAGAGGAGCTGGCTCCACAGGCGGGGGCCTACGCCACTCGGCCAACGCCCGCCGCCTCTCAAGTGTAACATACAAACAAACAGAAAAGCAATAATGTCAGGCTGTTGAGAAATCCTGGGAGCCCACGTGGGTCAGAGCACCAGGGGAAGACCTCGCCTTATCCTCTCTGCCACCGAATGACACAAACGTGGCACTGCAGCCATGCCTGTAACACGAACTGGGGCAGGGAGGGATTGTATAGTGCACACCTCAATATCTCAGTCTTCCCTTGGAGACATCCCAGGCAAACTAATGATTTTCATTTGACTCTCAGTTCACTCTGCACTTTCATTGCTACGAGAGCTTTGTGGTGATCACAAAACGCGTAATCAAGCAAAATAAAACTAAAATTCATCTAATGTATCCAGAAGACTGAATACATTACCCTTGAAAATGTGTGTTATTCTTTTCAGTATTTTGTTGGCTTAACTAAATGTGACTGTGTAATATTCTGCCTTTTTCCTTTGATCCAAGTTCACATCACCATTAGCAACACAAAAATCATGCATTTTCAAGTCCAGAAGCAAAATACTCCTCTTTCTCTAGCTGATAAAAGTCAGTTTAATGTCTATTTTAAAGCCAAAATATGTTGTCTTGTAGAGCAAAATTTCTGCTGTTTTATTACATATACATGTCATTTGTATTTCATCTCAAAATGGATATGTTTATAATTTTTAATTTTTTTTATTACCAAGTGGTGATTTCTTATTTCCTAGTGTTTTTAAGAAACAGTTGCCTTTTACATTTTCACATTTTTACCAGCATTTGCTCATTCAAATCTCAAATCCTTCCATAATTCTAAACTCCAAAACTCTGTTTTCTTATGAGTATGAATTTGCTTCAGGAGTAAATCACACAAAACTTAACATACTTTCAATATACAAATTAGTTCCTAAAAACAATGACAAAGAAACACCCCAACCAAAACAAAAAATGATCAAAACATAACAAAACATACTCTGAACCTTTAAATAAACACATTAGCATAGGGATTAATGACTGTGATTTCTTTAGGTAGGTATTATTTCCAAGTTTGTTATTATAAAGCAATAGCAGCAATTCACAGACAAGCAATATCCAAGACGGTATTGCAGTTGTTAGACTAAATTGCTTCCAATGCTTGTCAAAGGCAATTCAATACATGCTCAACACAAAAATAGGTATTGGGCACTAATATTGTTATAAGAAGAGGTTCCATGTCCAGATAAATGATTTACAAACACGTTGCGAAAACTATTTTTATGCATATGACCTCAGTGTAGAAAAGCCACAGTAAGCCATTAAATATTGCACATTAACTGTGTATGAAGATGACAGTGACAAAAGAAGAGGCCACGACTTCAGTGTCCAAGTTATCTCTCCATAAAGATGTTCAAAATACACATAAAGAAGAATGATTCCCTTGTATGTCATCTGTGAATATTTCTTTTTATAAGGAATTTATCTGTACTCTTTTTAGTGTTGATATCAACACAAAAGAAATCTTAAAGTTGCAAAATAATATGAGTAATAAAGTGGCCTTCTTAGTAGCTTCAGCATGTGTATGGCAGGAAGGAGAGACATTGAAGACAGAATAAAGAGAGACAGCAGCAAGTAAGCATTCTGAACAAATCAGCCATTAAAACCACCACTGAAAATGCTGTTGTTTTGTTTTCCCTCCAGCATAAAATTTCACTCCTGAAATATATTGTCTTCTAGGTAGCACAATTTGTAGAACCCATACACAGTAATTTGCTTGGCAGTCACAATTTAGTGATCCATTAAAAACTTATCTTTAGGCTCCAGTTCCCTGAACCCATCAATCAGAGCTAAAGCAATAAAAGCATGCTGAGGGCAGAAGCTTTGGGGCTCATTTTCAGAATGGCTGAGAACCCTCAGATGTCAAAGTAATAGCTACAGGTACCCAGCACAATAAAAAAACCACAACCTACTACCTGCATTCTATATGTTGGTTTCCTTCAGATCCACTGTCACTAAGCAGAGAAAATCTGCTTCTGTGTATTTCTGAGTAAGTCAGCTCTCACATTCCCACGAGTAATCTGCATGCAAGTTTGTTAGGATCAAAATCAGTCATTCAGCAGTGGTAACATATTTTGCTTGGTCACAGTAAGGAACTTCCTAAAACTAAAGTAGACAAGGAAAATGCTAGGAGGAGATAATAAAGTTGTGCTATCGTGGAAAGAAAAGTTCAAGAGAAGCTGGACAATTACTTTATATTGCCCCTGAACCAACGTCCTTCCAGGGGGAATAGTTGCCAGTGATTCATGAAGAAATTCTCTTTGCCTGCATTGAAATTGTGGGGTTTTACTGCAGGGACTGAATTTGCAGTGGGGAGAGTTAGAATGACAGTATTTGCATTTACATTTCAAATATGTCTTTCCCTTCCCCATAGATTCTTAACTGTTTGTTTCTAGGATTATGACTTAAACCAGTTTGGACATACTAATCATGCCTGAAATTCAGATCCAAAATCAAGATTTGCTGTTCAGAGTTTGAAAATTAATGGATTTAGTAGCTTTATTTAGAGTGGTTCCAGACTATCCCAGGTAGGATCTTACCCAGTTGAATGAGTTTCACCAAGCCACCAATTTCTACACTGAAGTTGAAGATCTGTTCTGGTCAACTAAAAAGCTCTTCAGAACAAGAAGTAACTGTCAAGACTCCTGAGGTGCACACAAGATAGCAGTGTTGCCAAGTTTCACAAGGTTGCAATTTTTCTCCTGACAATATTATTTTTCTTCAAGCTGTAGTTCCTGAAATGGAAGTCTCACTTTTCATTATTAAAAAAACCAAACAAATACCTTAAAAAAAAATACACATTTCCAGCTTTTCTGTTGAAAGGGAAAACTGGAAAATGAGACTTCAGAACACCTGAACATTCTGGGAACCCTAAAACAAACATTGTTATTGAATGGGGGCGCTGTTATTTGGATTTTTTTAAACTTACTAAATATTAACATGGGAAATCGATTCCCTGTTTATTATGAATGGCAATGATGAGAAATACACAGAGGATTCCTCATTCAGGTGAATAGGACACCAGGAGAGATGCAGAAGGTATTTATAGGAGACATTTTTACTTACTCTCTGCAAGAATAGCTCTAAACTAGTCAGTATAAATTGCAACTGGGGAGACAGTGGCTGTGAGTTGCCTTCATTATGTTTTATTTTCTTTATGGAGCAGAAAAGAAAGTGTGCATGGTAGGCCTGTATGAACTACCCAGCTTGTATCAAATATGTGAGCAGTATAGCCTTAGCTGGAAGACAGCTAACACATGGGGAGAGGGCTGCAAAGAGACATAAGTCATAATCAATTTATTACCAACCAGCAGAACTATAAAGACACCAAACTCAAGAAATTGTTTGGTCTCTTAGATACCAAATGCCGGGCTAACAAGAAGACTGAAATGGAAATTCTTGTGGATAAGAGGAAATGTGATTTAATTGGCAACACTAAAACTAAAAAGAATAATTCTTATGATTGAAGTGTAAAATCACTGGAGTAGATCTGGGAAAAAACGGTGTGAGTGCGTGATATGGTGTGCCACATGAAAGAGAAAGCATGTTTCATGGACTAAATGAGAACTCTGAGCAGAGGTTCTGCACTTATCAGTATACGGATCTATGTGTTAATGAAGGTCAGGAGTGTCTAATAATGGGGTGTGCTAAAATAGCCTGGTGAAGAGCATAAGTCTATTCCCCATAATGAGAAAAAATGAAAGCTGTATACAGAGAAGCTTGCCCTGAGCAGCCAGTGGCAACAGAATTAGAGCTGCTGACAGGTACAGATGGAAATGGCCCAGCACAAATTCTACCATAGAACTTACACAGGTTGGGTTTGTTTGAGGTGAATTGATGGGCTAAAAAGAGAAGTAAATCACATGCCTGTGATAGGGGCAGTTGCCTATTGCTAGCTGTCAAACTGAATTAAGGCTGCTTAGTGTCCCACAGTCTCTTCGATAGAAGTTAATCCAAGTGAATCCCAAAATTTTTACAGAAGAACTCCAGTTCATTTAAACAGTATTCAAGAGGTATAACACTATTTTTTTTGTGAAATCAAAGCAGTTGCTTGCTTTGTTTTATATTAACTCACTGTGGCAAAATATGTCTGTTCTTCTCTAAAGAACAACTACCTCATAAAGCCTGTACTATGTGCCCCAATGTGAGTTGTGTCTTCTTTAATTCTCTTCATTCTCACATGGAGCATGTTGGTGGGATGTATGTCCCCCACCAAACATCTGAAGGCAGAAATATAGCAACCACTGTTTTTAAAATGTGGTTCCTTATAATCTGGCACTTCCCAAAATCCATGTATGTTGTTAATGTCAATGTGAGGTGAACAGGGCTTATATCTCACTCCACTGACCTCACATGCTCCTTCCTGATGCCAGAAGGAGAGCCTGAGGGAGGCAGCTGGGGCATGGTTCTGTGTCACCAGACAAGAGGAACCTTTTCCAGCCCTGTGAAAGGATAACCTGAAGATGTGTTGTAGTAAAGAGACTCCTTTACTACCCCTGAAAGCCTATGACATTGCACATTCACATACAATCACTAGGATCATATTTTGTTTGGATGGTCTCATAGATCTCACTGCCTGGGTTTATGCAGTTAAAAGTCTCACTCCTAAACAGCATTTCTAAGGACATAAATACATTTTTTCTGGGTATATATAGTTATAAATATATATATATATATATATATTTAGTTCTATAGGAGGTGGGTATAGCTTTTTTTTTTTTCCTTCTTCTGTTACTCAGATTGCAATAGGAAATGCAAACTGTGGAAGTGATAAACCACCAAATCCTAAAAGATTTGGGAATATCTTTTATTTAGCCAATTTGTATTCTTAAGTACCACCTCCAGGCAGAAATTTGAGAAGAATGTTCTGTGTTAGGTTTATTTTGTCACAAGGTAGATATGGGTTGAGTTTTGTAAAACATACTTAGCTTATTTTCATAATACCTTTTTCTTTACTGTGCCCAAACTAGAGTTGCCACATAAAGTGCAAAAGTAGGAAAGTTAAAAGGCATCAATAACAGACAGAGACAGTTAAAAAAAGGTATCTGACAGTTGCAAGGTTCTAGGGGATGCTGGAGAATTCACACAGCAAGGCACAGTCATTAACTCCTTCCTCTGCCATGAGTGCATTTGACGAAGCTCCAAGTATGTCAAGGTCACGTTTACCCAATTCTAATGAAGCAAAGCAAAAATCACAGTTTGTTAACCATCCACTGGGGATAAAAGTGTAAATTTTTTTAACAGCTAAGTAATTAAAAAGGTAAATGTGTTCCATATTGCAAGTGTTACTGTATTACATAAGGGAATGGTTCATGACCATGTGACACTATTAATATGACTCAAGATTATCTGGTCTCTTAAATGACTTTATTTCCCTTAGCAGAATGTGAATTTCAGGCTAGTAATTTTAATTGCACTAGTATATGACTGCTTAAAACTGTCATTTCATGTGTTTTTTTAAGTTGCTCCTCTTTGAATTTCTTCTCCTCCTACTCAGGGTTCTGTTTATTTTAATTGGGAGTTACTTATGGCAAATTGTGTACTGACTCTCCATGATATTTTTTTAAATAAGCAGGTTTTTTTCAAACCTACAGTATTGTAAAAAGAGTCACTATAAATAACAGAGGGATTTTAAAATCCCTTCAATGAGGAGTCTTGCTCTTCAAAACACAAAATGACCTAATAATTTTGTGAGCACTGTAGTTTTTTGCTTGATTCTGTCACACTTTCTCATGTTAATTAGCAATGTCTTTTCTAAGCACTGCCACTGAAATCAGTATAGGAGGTGAATAATCCATTTTGCTTAAAATCGTCTATTTTTCCAAAGGTGGAAACACAGCATAGCTACTTTATCTAATGTGGAAATACATTACAAGACAATAACTATGGAATGGCTCCTTTTCTATTAGTTTTACCGCAAAGGTAGAAAATACCTCTACCTCTTTGATATTTGAAATGGTGGTATTTGCTTTATATATTACTTTACAAATCACAGGTGGTTGTGATGGCCCTTTAACTATGTCAGATAGTTAACTATCTCTGACAGAGATTTCCTCAGGACAAAAGATCTCACTGAAGTATAGATAAATTAAAATCATTAAAGAGAGAAGCATATAAGTAAATGGTCTTAAGTTAACCTTGCATGCTTTGCCATGACTGGAATTCTGTGGGGGGGGGGGGCATTGTTTCAGTCTCAGTTTCATCAGGCACAAAAAGTGTGAAAGCAAGTTAGAGTCAAAATGTATAAATAATCATTCTCTTCCAGGAAGATGACTTTTCATTGTGGCTGAATCCTCATGTATTCCCAAGACTATCTAGGACAAGGGCAAAGAGGATTTTTTTAACTTAGCAGAAAAAACGTATTTACATTTGGAGTTGTTTTCAAGACAAAATACACAAGAGTTGTTAAAAAATAATAATGGTTAAATTTCACAAAATAATATTGATATTGTCTGATATATTACTCTAATTCATAAAGAAAACTGGTGAATTCAGAGATTTTGTTGAAACTTAGTATGTACCATTTAGTACATTAACTGAATAGCTCTTTCTGTACTTCCAGATAATTATGAGTCATTCTGATACCAATAACTGAAATAACTAACAACAATCACAATATTCCATCTATCAGACATTGCTGCAGATAGAGGTATTTTCCTTAAGAATGAAGGAAAAGGTATAGGTGTTGCTTTTTCAACAGGATACTCTATACTCATGTAGTGTTTCCAGTCAAACCATAGTCTCAGTGAGTTATTGTAGCATTTCCAAAAAAAAAAAAAAAAAAAAAAA